>OY282415.1:3344603-3944603 GCA_958295455.1 Coleophora deauratella | reverse complement strand
AAACTGCAAAATGGGTTATCCTAGCAGATTTTCAGTATTGTTACTGACACACCCGATAAAGCTTTCAAGAATTTATTCCGCTGCGTTTCAAACGTATATTGCTTAAGCTTCCAGAATAATCCAATTTGATGGGACTACTGACATACCATACAAATTCTAAAAAAAAAACTGTAAGAAAACACACACAATTCGCAAACCCTTCCCGATAAGTTGAGTCCGCGTAGTAGGAACTTTGTTATCTTTAACAACCCATATCGTCCCCACTGCAGGGGCACGGGTCTCTTCCCATACCTCGGGAAGGATAAGCCATACTCCACACACGGGGGACAAGTCCGTTATAGAGCCTATAACACTGCCCTCATAAGGAAGAAGGCCGCAAAGTGTGTATGGAGTTTCCGTATGTTTGTGGTCTTCTTATGAGGGCAGAACAATTTGATAGATAGACAACTCTGTCTGTAACTGGTTGCCATATCAAATAAAACCTATTTTTAACCGACTTCAAAACAGAAGGAGGCTCTCAATTCGACTGTATGTTGTTGTATTTTTTGTATGTTTGTTACGCGATTACTCCGCTAATTATAAATCGATTTTGATGATTCTTTTTTGGTTTGGTAGGTAAAAGTTTAGAGGTGATCCCATATAAATTTTATCTAAATTGACTCAGCGCTTTTTGAAAAAATCAACAAAAACTAAAAACATAGCAAAATTGTAGTTGTTACGATTGAAGTCGGTTTTTTTAACGAGTTCAGCGTTGTAGATTATTTTATCCAAGTTTACTTCTCAGCTTCTGTTAACACTCATTTGGTTTATCGTGTACTTTTACCAAAATTAAACTTTCCACTATTCGTTTTGAGAAGTAACGCCTTTACCGTGTTTTTTAATACTGTTAAAAATTAAAAATAGGCAATCAATTTAAAGGTCGACTTTCGAAATCTTGTATTGTAACTATTTAAGTTTAATCTTTGAAAAATATTACTTCGGTCGTTTTTGATATAGAAAGTTGATTAGTTACTGCCTATAAAATAAACTTTTAACTTCCTAGATAGTGTATTGGTTAGCGTGACTTCTGGGACGAGTCGTGGATTCGATTTCCACCCAAGGCAAACGTTTACGTGATGAGCAGTTCTTTTGTTGGCTCGGCTTTTGGTACCCTTTAAGGTATAAGCCCGCCTTTGTGCATCTATATTATTTTTATTCAATTTTGTTATGTGATAAGTCGTACAATAAAGAGTTTACAAACAAACAAACGTACTCCACCTGATGGTAAGTAATGATGATGCCCGAAATATGGAAGCGGGCTTACCAAGATTCCTCAACGTAATGGAGATCTTACCTTCATTCAAACCTTCAAGAAAAGAGCGTACTCCCATATCAAAGGCCGGCAACGCACTTGTGACTCCTCTGGTGTTGCGGGTGTCTATGGGCGGCGGTAATCGCTTACCATCAGGTGATCCGTCTGCTCGTTTGCCACCTCTGCCATAAAAAAAAACAGGAATTAATTTTTTGCGGCACTTATTGGTAACTAGCTTCCGCTCGCGACTTCGTCAGCGTGGACTTCAGAATCGGGACCAGACAGAAACAAAATGTTAAGGTGGTGGCATCTAGTGACGAAGTGGAAATTTTTCAGGTTTTAAGCATTCCTCCTAATATTAGTGAGATTAGCCAGGTGGAGCCAGTTTTCTAACTCTACTTAGTTTGACCCCGCCGGGTAGTGAACCTACTACCTCCTAATACGTATGAAGCCGCATATGAGCTTGCATGTACCATCCTCGACTACATCATCACTTTCTATTAAGTGAGACGTACTCAAACACACACTAATATTTATAGAAAAAAAAATTTTTGTTTGCTAACAATTTTACGAACAAAAGTTACTGGTAAATTACAATCACCACTTGTATGGATTTGACAGCTGTCATTTTGTAATCATGAGAAATCGATCTAGAATGGTCTATCTAGACTACAACTATTATGAACGAAAAAAAACAACACAAATTCTCTTTTCGAAAGTACTGTACTTACGGACAGATATGCAGTTGTCAATCGCTATTGCGACACACCGCAAGTCATTTGAAATTGGTTAAATGAGCCGTGGTGAGCTGTGGTGTGTGGCTGGGGTGCCCAACTAGGGGAGTACGGGGTTCGATTTAATGCACACAAAATAGGATGAGTGGGAAAGAAAAGATCAAGGCAAATATACTTACTTCGATTAATTATTTGAAAGCCAAATGAGGTTATTTTGAAGGTTATAAAGAATTTATTTTGAAAATGGAATGGAAAGAATTATTTAAAAGCAAATAATATAGGCACGACATGCGGAATATTACGGAGTTGTTTTTTAAATCTTATTGTAAATCTCTTTGCATTCTGTCACTTGACTTTATAGTGAAATTTGTCACACGATGTACTAATCACGTATTTTAATTTAAATCTAGATGGAAGGAAAAAAATATAAAAAATTATTTAGAACATACCTACTTACAATAATTAAGATGTATTTTTGATTTGTTACAGGAACGGACTGCGGCTCCGACAAATGACAGATGGGCGCCATCTTGTCCAAATAATCTACACACCAAATGGCGAAATACAAGACTGCGAATACATGACCCAGAGAAAAGCTGCCAGGAATTTCCTAAGTACGCTAAGAAAAGAGCTAAAACAGGCATTAGACGAGCAAAGCTATAAGCTCTCAAAAAAAGAAAAAAATAACAATCAGGAAGAAAAGTTTTTGAGCCAGTTTGAAAACGTGTCGTTTCGAATTTTGAAAAACGGAGAAAGATTGCCGCCAGATGTTGATTCGTGGTTGCAGTACGATAAATTGAAAATGGAATGCCTCCAACGGCACGAAGAATTGAAGTACATGATGGAAAATAAAAACAAAGTTGGAGAAAACAGTTTCTCTAGGTAATAAGTAAATCCTTTTTTGTTTTAGTAAATTTTATGAGGTTCCTTTTTTATTTCATGCACTTCCTCTTTTTTCCAATTATCATTTTATCTTAAAACCTTGTGTATATACCTGTATATTTTTCGTCTTCCACGTATTGGTACAACACTTTTACATATTTTACGTCTATCGATGCAATGACCTCTTTCTTCAAATTTCGCGAAAACCATTTACCATTTACTTGTAGAAAAATATAAATTCAAAATTTCATTTTCACTTACTCAATATCATCCATCATAATACGTTCGTTTAAATGTAGAATAGAACATCTCTATGCGTTATTGTAATTTTATCTCGGACTGTGTTAAATAATGACAGCCAGTTTTTTTTTTTTGTTTTCTTTCGGCTATATAAACTATTTTTAGCATTAAAAGTTGAATTAGTACCTACTTTGAAGAATTTATTGCTGCTTGAATAATGGCAGGGTAATAAGTGGTAGCAGACAGCCACGTCGTTATTCCCATCGCTAAGAGACGAAACCGAAGGATGCGAATATAATGTTAAAAAAAACTTAACTCTACAACTGTACACTTTTTGTAAATGTATTTGGGATATTTGTAACAATAATAACTGATGTAAATTCAGCTATATTTGGATTCAGAATTTACCTTGCAAGCACGTTCAGTGATGTTACAGATTTATATTATGATTATGACTAGTAGAAAATTTCTTGTGGATTCACTAATATGACCTATGAAAATTGTAAAAAACACTAAGACCACCTTTCCAGTCATTTGTTAGTCTACTTATCAGCATCATCATCATCATAGAACAAAACTTTGCACGTCATAACCTAAAATAAATATATATTTTTTAAACCGCCATCCGCCATTTCAATTTTATTCTCTAACCAGAAAAACGGAACAGGTCGCGCAGGTCACTGAGAGAGAATTTCATAGTACCCGGCACGAAGTGGTGCGGGGCTGGCCAGCTGGCTGAAGAGTACCACGAGCTCGGGTCTGACGTCCACGAAGATCGGTGTTGTAGAGCGCACGACAACTGTCGCGTCAACATCGGCGCGTTCCGACGAAGATTCGGATATTTCAACTTTAGGCCATTCACAGTCTCGCACTGCCGATGCGATAGGAGGTTTGTTTCTTTTTTTCTTTTTTTTTTCTTTTCACGCAAAGGGCATCACGATTTTTGAGCGGGAACTTTTGGATCGTGTTCTTTTTTTTATTAGGTACCTATTTTTTGTTTCATCGGGATTTTGTCACCTACCTAGTTTTCTTTTTTTTTACTCCGCTCCTGATCACGCTGCTTTCAAAACACGTAAGGTAGGTTATACAATTTGCACTTCTATTAATTATTTCATATCATCATGTAAATAACTGTATTCCTCTATGTAAATAATTTTTGGGAATGGTGGATTGGTGGAGGTGTGATTTACATTTTTGGAGCTTTTTAAATTTTTTCTATAAGGTATTTAATGTATTTATGAAACTGTTTTGTGATTAACTCCGACTTAGATTTGAAAATAAATGTATATTCTCGTACTCTAAACCAAAAAAGATAATTTTCGGTCTATATTCAAAATAAAAATGTTTAAAATAAACTATTTCGCGTCACAGTATTTCAATAGTACGATGTCATTAATAATATGATTAAAGATACTTTCCAGCAAAAAATGTACTAACACGCAACATGGATGGTATTATAAAAGTAATGATTCAAGACAGTTTAAAGCACGAAGCAATTAAGCAATAAAACAGTGATCTATGGATCATTCACGGCTGCTTGTTGGCAACGGTGGATATATCGATCTTTATAGCACACTTCGTCTATGATAGATTTACAACTAATCACCCACCGAGACGGTTTATTATTTAAAAATCATAAAAGAACGTTGGTGGTCCACTTTCTTTTCTGCCTACGCTGTTTGAAAAAGAGAGGTCATTTCATTGATACGGCTTTTGCCTGAAAAATGTGAGGTGAAATTAAAAAAAAAATTGACAGAACGAAGCGCGACACGATGGAGCTCCTGCGGGTTCCGGGCACCAAATGGTGCGGAAAAGGTTTTTCAGCGACGCGATACTCGCAACTCGGCGGGTACACGCGAACAGACAGATGTTGTCGTGTACACGACTTGCGATGCCCTTTCTGGATCGGTGGCATGGAGAAGAAATACGGGCTTTATAACTGGCGCGTCAACACGCTCATGCACTGCCGTTGTGACGAGAGGTTTGTATTTAGAAGCTTTTATTCGATGTGCGTTGTCTATGTTTGTGTTAGATATCAAATAAGAAAAATATGCTTTTTCCAATTTCAAATCTTTCAAGAAGTCATTAAATGCCGTTGTTTTAAAAAAGAATTAAATATATGTCAAGAACGTCATAACATTCGAATACAAAAAAAAACAAGCTGATGAAAATAAAAAAATACGCAGACTTCTTACTCGTATATTTGTGTGGTATCTAAGCGGTACACGATCGTCAAGCATGTTTTGTGTGCATTATATGTATGTGTTTCATTGCTACGCTTTCATTTGCACATTTTTCTATTATTTTTTTCACCCCATATTGCTTTCAATATGTGTTTATGTGTGTGTGTGTGTGTGTAACCCTTTCACTGTGTTATTTTGTTATGAAAGACGTAACAAAAAAAGTGTGGTCTAACTTCGATTGATGTTGGCTTAATTTGCCAAAAAACATTTTTATTTTCATACAAATACAAATAGCTCAGCTGTTAAGAGAAGTTTGTATGTATTCGATTGTTTATTTTCGTGGTTTCATCATAGTCGTAGAACATTGCTATAGGTTACAAAGGTAAGCGTCTGCAACACCAGAAGTCATTAATTTCTAGTTGAAGACTGAGGGTTCAAACGATTAAATCACTCCTATGCCAGTAGGATAATAATTCATTATCTCGAGTATAATATAAAAAAGTCCTCATAAAGTAGTAACACTCTTTTTTTGACCACCTTTAGATTGTATTCAAAAGATACGCCGCATTACATCTTAATACATATATATATTTTTGTAAGTGCGTTGGGGATTCTTGGTATGCCCGCTTCCATCTTCGGCATCATCATCACTTACCATCAGGTGAGATGATGCCAAGGGCTTACCAATTGAAGGTAAAAAAAAAAAAGTGGCATGAGGTCCTTGATATAAAATGACACAACCCACAATTTTATCAAACATTCCCGAACCGTATAAAATCCTAGGTCACGGCCAGGAAATCAAAAACAAATCACATCCTTACCCGCCAGGCCAGACGCCATTTTGTATTTTTTTATTTTCCCTCCAAAACTTGAAATGTCGTCAAATAATTACCACGGCATATTAATAGAGTCATTTTCGGTTCGAACATCGGGTTGATGGTCCAAATAAAATGTGTAGGGAAAAAACTATAAAATAAATGGTTTATAAATGAAATAAATAGAAATAAGAGTGCTTCACCTCCCTGTCGTCGGGAGATAGGCGCTTTGGGTTCGAAGTTATGGAAAGGTGTGGAGTAGGCTAATCAGAATTTGTTTAAAAATTTTAAGTGACTCACGGAACCTGTTCTGCCATACCAGCCATGTATATAATTTTTAACTTGATATAATTAAGCAAAAATTTGATTATTTTATAGGATATTTAGAGCCATTTCTAGTTTGAATTTTAGCTGATTAAAGATGTTTATTCTTATTCATATTTAAAGCAACTTTCTAACGAGGGCTGGATAATGATATATGTGTTATAAATTCTAAAACAAACAAATGAGTTAAATATTTTCTACATCTACTAAATGTTATCGCGGCCAGCTAGTCCGCTCCCGCTCTTCTCCTTCCCCACATTCTACAAGATCTCATCACAAAAAAAATCAAAATGAGGTTTTATAACCTAAAAAAAAACAATAAAAAACTATGTTCCTTTCTTTAGAATAGCTCAATAATTTAGAAAATTTCAAAAACCAAAATATTTAAAATACTTTTTTCTATCGGAATCTCAACTCCATCCCACTTCTGTCCTAAGGGACAATTATAATATAAAAAGAATCTGATAGTATCTCGCTAACTCCTAATTGGTGCTCGTAAATAACTATACGCTGTCCCGCGGCGCTATCTGTCCGTGTGTCTGTTTGTCTGTGCGTCAACGATACCCTATTTCTACTGGCTTGAGAATATATTTTTGTATTTTATTTTAATAATAATGATGAATCCATATTTTAAAGATTGATTAGGTTAAATCAAAATTCTTACCTGTAGAATAAGATGACTTGTAGATAGCACGGTTTAATTGTTTGCCACACAATTTGAAGAAGGGGAAGTAGGCGATTTTGCACTTTTATGAAACTAGCAACTTATTTGTAATATGATAGTTTTCTTATTTAAATAGAATAGAATTCTGTTTTCCACTTTTGAGATTAAATAGTAATAAATAAATAAATGAACAAAGGTATTTTCTTAATCACAGAACAACTGATCCAAATTTTCGAATTTTCATTCCGTTGCCACCTTTTTTTATTGGCTGTCTGATCTGGTCAGATAAGATAGGATGTAGTGATAAGGTATCGACTATCTATAATAATATACTTAAGGACTTTTTGGATTTTGTTCCTTTTAAAGATGCCTCTTGATTTTCTTGTTAGTAAATTAATTCCTCTATTCTCAAACAAACCTTAGCAGGATGTTGGACCTGCGTGATTGGGGAGTGTAGCATACTTTACCTGATTTCCGATTATTAAGAATATAGTTCTAATAAGATAGGACCCCCTGATAAACACACAAACTAAAAACAAACAATAAAATATTACACCTAGCCACACAGACCCTACCTTTTGTCACGGAGGAACGACAAAGAAAAAAAAAGATTTTTCCACTCCGATTAACAAGGAGACTAGTTATCGGCAAACGACAATGGCGCGCACCTTTCCACCCCCCAATATTGACGCGGATAATTTATGTATTGTCAGACAACGTATTTAACCTCGTGTGCACATCTTAGCCGCATTATTCACACATTATAAATCCGGAGGCGATAAACGGAACGCACATATAACGGAGGATGGCGGGCTCGATGACAGGTATTTGACAGCGGTTTTGGCGCGAAAAATGAGGCTTTAACAATTGATTTTTTCTTTGTGTGAAGTTGGCTTTTAAATACAATTTCAGTACTATGCGTAAATAAAAGATAAGATAGTAGATAAATAGTTAGCACATTTTCTCTCTATATATACAGGGTGTAAGGGACAGGTTTCCGAAAACTTTAAGGGCTTGCTCAGTAGACGAAACTGAACAACTTTCCACAAGAAATTTTTTCAGGAAACGAAAAAAAAAATCGGCTTCTCCATACAAACTGTCCAATCAAATTTATAATTTTGTATGGAGAAGCCGATTTTTTTTTTCGTTTCCTGAAAAAAATTCTTGTGGAAAGTTGTTCAGTTTCGTCTACTGAGCAAGCCCTTAAAGTTTTCGGAAACCTGTCCCTTACACCCTGTATATGTATAATACATATAATATGTATCTATATTATATGTATTATATATGTATATATGTCCACTACTCACCGACTCACAGAATAATTAGGTTTGTGTTTTTTATTTTTATTGACATCCTCCTCCCTCTTTTCCCGTCTCCCTCTCCCTCTATCTACATTCTTTTTTTTATATCCGAGACTTGTATATCCAGAACCCCAGCCCGCTAAAACGCACAACAAAGAACCTATCGTAAAATGCTATATTTATGACTCTAATCAACTCGTTGTCGTTTTTATCACTTACTCAAACTAAAGATGAGTAATTTTTTATCACTTACCTTTAAACAAGAAGCCGTGAGTAATCATCACATAATTATTGTATTTTAATATAAAATGCTCCAAATCTTACAAACAGAATACAATCTCAAATCTTATAAATCTTAGAGATCAATCGTCGAATCCAACTCGGCTGGGCAGCGTTCGGGAAGCTTCGCAATATCTTTACGTCCAAAATACCGCAGTCCCTCAAGACTAAAGTCTTTGACCAGTGTGTGTTGCCAGTGATGACATATGGATCCGAGACATGGTCGCTTACTATGGGCCTTATAAGAAGGCTCAAAGTCACCCAAAGGGCGATGGAGCGTGCTATGCTTGGTGTTTCCCTACGTGATCGAATCAGAAATGAGGAGATACGTAGGAGAACTAAAGTTACCGACATAGCTCTCAGAATCGCTAGACTTAAGTGGCAGTGGGCAGGGCACATAGCTCGTAGAACAGATGGCCGTTGGGGCAGTAAAGTTCTCGAATGGCGACCGCGCACCGGAAGGCGCAGTGTGGGCAGGCCCCCGACTCGGTGGACCGACGACCTGGTAAAGGTTGCAGGAAGCCGCTGGATGCGAGCCGCACAGGACCGGTCGGTGTGGAAATCCTTGGGGGAGGCCTTTGTCCAGCAGTGGACGTCTTTCGGCTGATAGATAGATAGATAAATCTACGGGTGTGCCTAAATAGAATTAAATAAACTAATTAGAAAAAAAAATTGCATACATTTCTAACAATATTGACAATAATGGTGTCGATTCGTTTTTCACCATTAAACTTATTTGACAGGATTAAACTTAATTTAAGTGTTCTGTCTTTTTCTTTCTATATCGAAAAGACAAGGACAGGACGCTTAAATTTAGTTTAGTCCTGTCAAATAAATCGTAAACATGGAATCGGCACCAATGTGAAAAATCGAAAAGAAAGATCCCACGGTGGGTGCCCATTTTAGAGTGTCGTCAAATTCTGAACAAAAAATCTCTTACAATTTCAATCACTCACTGATCAAAGAGACAGATCACTGTAACTGAACATTCTGAACTAATATAATAATTAAGTCATATTTATTATATTAGTTCAGAATGTTCAGTTACAGTGATCTGTCTCTTTGATCAGTGAGTGATTGAAATTGTAAGAGATTTTTTGTTCAGAATTTGACGACACTCTAAATGACTTATTTATTATATTAGTTCAGAATGTTCAGTTACAGTGATCTGTCCTTTGATCAGTGAGTGATTGAAATTGTAAGAGATTTTTTCACACTCTAAAATGGGCACCCACCGTGGGATCTTTCTTTTCGATTCGAGACAGATCACTGTAACTGAACATTCTGAACTAATATAATAAATAAGTCAATAACGAGATATTTCGTTCGGGCGCCAATTTTAGAATCTATTCAAATCATAAACAATACTAGATGCAATCCAAACAATTAAACTGAAGTAAAGCGACCTCTTTCAATTCCACCGCAACACTGGCCAGCAAAAAGAAAAAACTAACAACTTTTATTTGCGCTGACCAATGCCCTCGTCTAACGAGAAGGAGACTTCGAAAAAAGCTGGCTGGCAGGAAAAGTACTTTCTTGTTCACTAATTCTTTTTCGGGTACGACGAAGAAATAAGTGGTAATCCTTCTTTTGTTCTTCGGACCCGCATTGATTCGGTATTTGGCGGCACTCGTAGCGGTAACTAAGCCACTTATGGCTTACGCGGGTGGAATAGTGCTGCGCTCTGTTTGTCGATAAAAAAATTACCTGTTGAATATGTTTTTTCACTTTTACTGGTTACATTTTGCATTATAATAAAAATTAAGAGTCACGTTTGTTCTTATGAAAAAGCAAGTGAGATACGATAATTGGAAAAGACAGTTTACTCTTGCGTACTACGTTATTCTTTTCCCTTTCTGCTTTTTCTTTAAAAATAAATGAAATATACCGAGAGAGTCAACTATGAATTCGAATTTAAAAAAGATAAAAAACATAAAACAAAAAATATTACAGCTAATTGTAAGACCGGTTATCCAAAAATAAGAACTATGGGTTTTATCAAACGAACGAAATATGTACATTACATATGTAATAATAACAGTAAGTAATTCGCACTATCTTAATATCGATAAGTTATATTATATAATACATCACTAAACAAGTGCTTGACCACAAGTTTGCCAATGAAGCGAGAGTGCGCAAGCCCGTTGCTGGATTGACATAGAGTAGACGCGCGTTGCAGAAATAGAGGAAAGGCAAATCTAATGTCTTGATACTAAACTATATAAAACTATTGTTAACCGACAGAAGGAATACCATACCAATAAAAATAAAAATAAAAATAACAACTGCTTAACATACCACTCTAGAGGTAAAGACGAATCCTAACGGCATTTCACTGACACTCAAAATTCAGTCGAACCATTTAAGCTACAGCTACAAGCTTAAACAAAGAATCAGACATTATTTTGCAAACGTAAACACAACCTTGTGCATACATAAAAATAATGAAACGCAAAATTCATCAAAGTGTTGTCGTTTTATTCGCTTAACAGTTGATTGTGAGAATGTAACTGTTGCCTAATGTACTAAGTATTTTTATTTCTACAAACACTCTACTTTCAAGTCTACTCTATGGTCAAGTTAAGCGCATACAAAGACTAAACCTCGTAAGGGCTCGTTAAGTGCGAAATAAGTGAAGCTTTGTCAGCTCTCCAGTAATACCGGATTACAGCACGCGGCCGCTCCCACGGTGTGGCCGATCAAAAATTCACTCGGTTCCCGCCATTTTCCGACTGAAAATGTTGCTTTTTCCGGCCAGTAGTCATAAGATAATGAAACTCTTTAGTTTTGATATTTTTCTTATATCCTTTTTAGGTACAGTGCCAAAATGGTGTAAAGTAGATAGTAATAATATTGAGTAATTTAACTTGGTTTGTCACTCATCAAATAACATCATCAATAACATTTGCCCTACGACTTTATTGTAATACCAAAATATATTTCATGACGTACCTACAACAGATCTATTGGTTTAATTAGCCATCTTCGTATGGAAAACCCAAAATATTGTTGCGATTTTAGTAATGTCATAGAATAAAATTTGCGTTTACTTAGTTTGCCATGAACTCCCGTGAATTATAAAAAAAAAATATAACTTTTTGTAAAAACTCTATTAAAAAACATTTATGATTGTCTCTTTTTTTATGCAAAAAACGTTAAGCTCATTGTTTTGTGTTCTATACCAATACCTCATTGCGTTGGGGAATGTTGGTAATCCCGCTTCGGTATCATCATCACTTACCACAAGGTGAGATAATGCCAAGGGCTTACCAATTTTGGATACAAAAGTGTTTTTTTTTAAATCTTACAAAATGGCAGAAATATTTGAAAGTAACTATGATAGACCAAAAGGTGTGAAGTTTATATAATTTATAAAAGTTGATATAATTTATAGTGCAATCACGTAACTTTGTAATATTTAAAAGAGGCGCGAGAAAAGTACGTTATTTTCGCCCAAGTTCTAGGAATAAAATAAAACTCAGTGAAGACCCCTCATTTATCAGACGAACTCAAAAGCAAGAGCAGGTCAGCTCCTTGGTGTGCGGACAGTTTATCACGGATTATTTCAGCCGATGCACCACTCGAGTGCTCTTCAACGATTTCTGAACGCGTTGCATTTGACAGCGCGCCATTGACATAATGCCCGTTCGCGCCATTTATTGCACCCGCTAGGTTTTTTGCAGAGCGCATCGTACATCGTCATCGCCGCTTCGTAGGAAAATTCTAAGTATTTATCTAATTTTTTAAATAAAGTATTTTGAACTACATAAATTAATATATTTTTGGTGGACCTCTATTATTTTTGCGCGCTGTCTCCTTTCTTGGTAAAAAGTTCAGTTTAATCTCATTTATTGAATCCTTGACCTATTTTATTAATGATGCATATATTTATAAAGTTCTTAAAAAATATAGATGGTTTCTTAGGTACACTCGTATCTTTCTAAGCAAGTGCGATCGCACTCAAAAATACGCACGTCCAAATTGACAGTAAAGTCTTCCCATATATTGAAATTCAGCATGATTTTCGTAATAAAATAATAAGAAGCAGTTAGAAATAGTAGTGTTTACGAGCGGCGGGCCGCACCACGTGTCGTCGTTTCGCGCCAATTTTATGATGCGGAAATTGGCGGGAAAAGCGGCGCTTTAAAACGGACATTAAGTGCGAACTCCTTGCGTTAGCTATCTTCTTTCTTTGTTTACTGAAGAAGTTACTGCCGGTAATCGTTCGGTAATCGCGCCTTCTATTCCTTAATGATGGGGTTTAAAAATGTATACTTGGCGGAGCCTTTTTACCGACTGCACATTTTTTTTTAATTTTGAATAAAATTATTAATAATACAATATCAGTATTGTAATCAGAACTCCATATCTGCATATAAACCTTTAATGGATTATTGCAGGTGTGTTAGGTCATGTTATTTTATGTAATATTTTTATGTTTTGGCCTAATAAATAAAATAAAATAAACCTCTTAGTAAATCTATAAAAAACCTTTGACATAATTTACCTGTAGATTATTATAGATTTAAACCAAATTGTTTCATCACTAAACCAGCGTTCTACATAAAAATTGGAACAATCGTAAATGAGAATGGGCTGTAATATGTTGCAATAACTATCACAGAACTTCGAAAAGTCCTTATCTTAACAGACACCTCAAAGTTAATGTTCCAATAAAAATGGCGGTATTTTAAGAACCGGAACAGATTTGGTAAACTTTTATAGTGGGTTACATTTTATTGTTATTGCAGTCAGCGTTTTCTCACCTTTCATAATCGTAGTTCACAAAACCCTACTGAAATACTTGATGCCCAGGTACCTAGGATATGTATAGGGTCCTTCTGAAATACCTGAAAAAAAATTTAATAGTGGCTTCTACTCATAAAACTGAACAACTTTCCCCACGGAACCTATACTCAATTCGCAAAAAAGATATTTCCCAACTTCCCATACAAAATTGGCGGTTCAGTTGATCAATTAGTATGAGGACTCCAAAAAATTGTTTACGAACTGAATATAGTAAGTAAGTAAATTTTTTCAGGTAGGTATTTCATATGGACCCTATATTTTGGTGCCGTAGCTCGTAGTCGCAAACCGTATATTACAATATTTTTCAACAGTACATTTTTAAAACTCGAACTCAATACAAACTCAGCGCTCTGGCTACTTATAAAAGCCAAGAAGTTCATAACTCACCTACAAGGTAGGAACCAGTAAGCTCTACGAAGATCAAATTCGGGCCATTTTTTTTTTAATTTACAATAGAACGAATAGGGAATTTTCTACGGGTTTCTCTAAACTCAACTAGGTGGCGCTATTCAACATTGGAAAAAAGAAAATCTCTTAAAAATCGTCAAAACTAACTGATATAACCGACTAATATCCTAATAATGATGATTAGCTTTCAAAGATTACTTTTCATTGAATATTTTTTTGCAGTTTGATCCAAAAAATACTTTTCATAATTTTTGATGCACAAAGCTTATCAGTATTGTTTTTGTATTTCTTAAAAGAATTCTAACATGATACCGAGTTCAAAATTGCATCTTAATCATAAGAATGTATTCAAATCAATGTATTTTTAGTTCGGAAGAAGAAATTACATATAACAGAGAAACCAGAACGCACCCAGGTTATCCATACTTGACCAAGTTGGAAATTTATTGTTTCTGTCAATTCAATTAATAAGAATCTTTGTTCAGGTGGTTTTTTATATGTTTTTAACAATACTTAATCTATTTTGCTACCGTAAACTCTACGCTGTTTTCAAAAATATATTTCCAAAGTTTAGAAGCGCCATCTATTGAGACACTTATGAACGGTGTGACATACGTCATCTGAAAACTCCCTATTGCTAGTCGTTACATGACTGTCTCCTTTGTATCTAACTTATGTAAAGATACTTGGAAAGGCATGAAACCACTAATTCTAAGCACTCCATCTATAATGGTTTCGTAAGACCATGTAAAAATATTGTCCTAGATAAATAATCCACAGAATATTATTAAACGAAGCAGTTTTTAAAAATCGAATTAAAATAACACTTATTCTTAAATTCAAATATCAGAGTTTTAAAAAGTTTTTATTACATAGGTATGCACGCGTAGAACCTACATATTCTAATATTATTCATGATTACAGGTTCCGGGCGTGTCTCAAACTGGCCGATACTTCCGTCTCCAACATGGTGGGGAAACTCTTCTTCAACGTCGTCCAGACGAAGTGTTTCGTCCTGAAACCTGTCAAGGTTTGCACTCGACGATCTTGGTGGGGAAAATGCTTGAGAAGAGGATACATGAAACAAGCTTTCTTGAGGAACAATCTGCCCTATTGAACGCTGATAAAAAGAGATTTTATCTGAAAAAAGTTGGATCAGCAGGCTGACCATAAATATGGCTTTGATGTTTTAAAACTTATTGCACCTGTCTTTATTTTCCGAAAGCATTCGATCTCTTTAGGCCTAGCTGACAAGCTGTAGCATTTCTTAAATCTCTTTCGTCTTAAAAGAAATCGGCAGCAAGAAGATTTGATATCGAGGTTGATATAGAGTAAAATATGACGGTATCTCAATGTAGCTCTCATCAAAATATTTATCCTACTACAATATACTCAATTGTTTTTTTTTACATTTGGTAAACTATTGGTAACGTAATGTAAATATAATGTAATACTTACATAGGAAAAATAATCATAAATGGGCTATTATTAAAATAATAAGTAGATTTATTCGTAGTTTTAGCAAGTTTCTGATTTCTATGATCGAAATAGTCATGGAGTTAGTCTGTGATCGTTAAATTAAAAAAAATATATACTTTTAAGTTTTATTAAGATTACTTTTTTACTTCAGATTTTTTGTTGTTTATCTTTAAAAAAGATTTTTACTGTGACATAATATGTATGTATGTATGTCTTGTCTTTAGGCTATGCCTATAGTCTAAGTAATCGATGAATTAAATATTTTTGCAACGAGATGTTAGAAATCTCTTGAGTTTCATCATATGATGTTTAAGCAGTCATATTTTTTTTATTATTAATTAGTTGTGTTATTTTCTTATTAATATTAATTAAGAAAATAGATGGTACGAAGTTATTAATTAAAAGTACATATTTGGATGCTCCAATTCAAGAAATCACCAAGTCCAAATTGTGATGACGGTTTTGAATCTTTTTTATTTTCACGACATTCAATTGTTAACTAAGGTTATGATTCTTTTAACAAATAAAACCGCTAAATTGTTTCTATTACTATTATTTTTCATTATTTTTTTAACCTGCGCATATTAATTCAGAAGACATTTTAAACATAATAACATCAATACGTCAAAAGTAACTTTTGGACTTGGTGATTTCTTGAATTGGAGCATCCAATTATACTCAATAGTATGGTTCATTCCAATCAAAAAAAAAGCAAAAGGTAAACAAACGTAGTATGCAGATGACATTGACATGTGTCAGTTCCATAGTAAGTTTGTTTACGTTTTGCTTTGTTTTGATTGGAATGAACTATAGTAATAAATACGTCTGTTAGTTTATAAATGATAAAGTTCCTCTATCGACAATATTTAAGAGCTTAGATTAATTAAGATTGAGTTAAAAAGTGGTTGTATATGAAATAAGCTAAACAAAATACGTATACTTCATTCCAATTAAAAAAAAAGCAAAAGGTAAACAAACATAGTATGCAGATGACATTGACATGTGTCAGTTCCATAGTAAGTTTGTTTACGTTTTGCTTTTTTTTTGATTGGAATGAACCATAGCTATAACCTAGGGTACGTTTAGAGTACCTATGTAATGTATAAAATAACAAGACACAGTATTGTAAGATTCCGGTTTACAAATAAAATTAAAATTTTAAAAAAAACTAAAAACCAATGTCTCCTTTTAAAGTAGATAATAACTAGATATGTACGTTTTTTTTTAATATTTATTTGTCCAATGTAAGTAGAAGTTTTATTTAAATAAGTAATAGAAAGTTATATTTTTGTTTATACAAAATAATATGTGTGAATATTGTGAATGTAGTCGAATTAAATATGTTGTGAATAGTTTTTCTTTTATTTTAGCGAATACATTAGTACAGCTACCTAATAATAGATGGCGCTACGCCTCATGAAAGTACTATAAAAAAAACTAAGTAAAAACGGAAATAAAATAATTCATTGCATAAAATATATTTATTTATACGACAAAATCATCCTGATCTTTTGAAACCGCCGCCTGACTAGCTCTTATTTCACATTTATCATTAACAATGAGTATTAATTCTTCACCGTTAGCGCCATCTGTCTTCGAAGGGGGTTTTTCGTTGGTCTTCCCGTGCTTCGCTTCTAAATGTCGCCGTAGTCCACGCCCGCGTGAATAGATGGCGCCACAGTGCGGACATGTATGTGACTGAACCACACGTTCGTGTGTCGTAGCTACATGTTCCTCCAGACTTTGCTTGTAGCCGAATTTCTTTAAGCAAATTGTGCACTGAAAAAAAAAAATTAAGATATATAAGTAATAGACTATAATATAAAATATAGCAGAAAATAAATAGTGGGTGTAAAAAAACCATTCCAAAATCCAAACAACTTCAATAAGTTAAAACTGAACATCTAATAATGAAACTGAACAACATTTCCTATCCAAACTATACCGCATTAAATATATATTATTCGCAAATATTATTCGCAAAAAAATATTCAACTTTTCATACAAATGAATCACCAATAAATAAGCCAATCCTTGTGAAAAATTGTTCCGTTTCATTAATGAAACCAATTAAATTAATGGGAGTGGTCTCTCTCTTTACACTCTATAATTATGTTCCTATTTGTAAGTACAAGCAATTTTTTTGAAATAAGGTCTAAAAACAACTTAGTACGGGAACTCAAAAAAATTTTCAAATCGAATAAAGGTTCCTTCGGGAAGGGGTAAGCGCCGCTTTTAAAAGTTAACTTTCCAACACCGTACAGCCCACCTGATGAAAAGTGATTAATATCGTCTCAGGATATGTGGAACACCAGAAATAAATTTAGGTCCTAACCGATCCCTGAGACTCTGCTTGAGATTAAGGTGAAATGCTTCGTGTGCTGGTAATTGCGCTGAATATTTCCTCTCAGCCACCGAAAGCAGTAAGGAGCTTCACAGTGGGTATAGTATAGAATATAGATAGAGCAAGCAGTGAAAGTAGACCCAGTCAAACCACAGCTAGTAATGCAGTCAGGTGGGGTGGGGTAGGGGGAAAACATATTAATTTACTAGCTTCTGCCCGCGACTTCCTCTGCGTGAGATAAATGTTAAGGCAGCGCCATCTACTGACAAAGAAAAAGTTTCAGTTTTAGCCATTTCTCCGGGAACCCTCAAGTTTTCCAGGATAAAAGTATCCTATGTGTAAGCCGAGTACTTTATCTATCTACCTATTAAATTTCATCCAAATCCGTTTAGTAGTTTCAGCGTGAAAGTAGAAAAAACAAACAAACATCCATACTTTCGCATTTATAATATTAGTGATAGTGATGATTAGTGATATCTAGTTAACAACCCATATCGTCCCCACTGCAGGGGCACGGGTCTCTTCCTATATCTCGGGAAAGTTAGGCTATGCTCCACACACGGGGGCCGTGTCCGGATTGGTGGAAGTTGGGGGGCTAATGGCCAACCCCAGTATCAGAAGTTTTCAAGCCGCCTATAAAGCCTCCGACATGGCTTAACGAGTGCTATCTAATAGCAGCCGACACCAACGGCTTCACGTGCCTTGCGAAGCACGGAAACGATCGGGATAAATGCCACTAACATCATAGAAAAGGTTCAAAGAAGAGCAACAAAAATGGTTACCTGTCTTCGGAACAAAGAGTATGAACAACGATTGTAGGAATTAAAACTTACGACACTTGAACAGCGTAGGCAACGTGGTGATCTCATCGAGACTTACAAAATACTGAATGGGCTATATACTCGTAACGTCAGGAACTTGAATGAGATATACGTGAAAAGCAAAAATGTGAACCTGAGAGGGCATTCGCTGAAACTATGGCGCCCGATAAGTACAAGCAACCCACGCCGCCACTTCTTGCCACTCCGCGTAGTAAATCAGTGGAACAAACTACCAGAGACAGTCGTAATCATAAGTGCTCCATCCGTGAATAGTTTTAAAAATAAATTGGACAAATATTTGTTAAAAACTACATAAGTGCAGGTTATGAGGTTATGACCGTGTCTGTAGTCAGTTAACCTGCATGATCGAGGCGACCACGCTAGCCGCACTGTGCCACGACCGCTTCTGGGAAATCCTAAGGGGAGACATTTGTCCAGCAGTGGACGTCTTTTGACCGATGATGATGAATATTAAATAAATGTTTTATTTATCTGACTACTGATCCGAGAGACTTGGGTTCGACCCCAACCAGGGCAAACATTTCTGTGATGAGCAGATGTGTTTGCTCTGTGTCTGGGTGTATTATATCTATATATGTATGTAGGTATTTAAAATGTGTATGTATATCAGTCTCTGGTTCCCATAGTACAGGGAATCCTAGTTTGGGCCAGGTGACCGTGTGTGATTTGTCCCCGATATTATTATATTATTATTATATCTACCTGGAACTGCTTGAGGCCGAGGTGTCGCCGGCGATGCGCACGCAGGTTGGAACTCGTCACGCAGCGCTGCGGGCACAAGTCGCAGCTGAACGGCCGCTCCCCGCTGTGCTTCCTGTAGGACATAAGTATTCAACGTGTTAAGACTGGAAAATAAATAATATAAATTATATGTAAATGCAAAACTTAATATTTTTTTAACTATTGAACTGTGTTCTCATAATTGAACACGCTGAATACGTTAAAAACAACAGACTTCAATCGCAACAACTCCAATTTTGTTATGTTTTTGTTGAATTTCTCAAAAACCGCTGAATCGTTTTCGATAAAATTTATATGGGACCACCTGTGAAGTATACGCTTTTAAACAAAAAAAGAATTTTCCAAATCGGTTCAGGCGTCTTCGAGTAATCGGTGAACATACTTAAAAAACAAAAAGATTCCGACGAATTGAGAACCTCCTCCTTTTTTTGAAGTCGGTTAATAAAGAATACATTTAGAACCTTTACTACCACTCATGAAAGCGATAATTTCAATTTGAATGCAATACGGGGGTTCGATTCCCGGCGGGGTCCAACTTTGTAGGACTCGGTTTGGTTGGTGGCATTTTCTGAGAACGCCTGGCTAGCTACCACCATCTTATCTAAGTCTTGCCGCCAAACATCAATGTCAATAGAAATAATGTGTTCTGGCATGAAGAAAAGATAGCCAGTTCCCTATTACGCTGGGGATTCTTGGTAAGCCCGTTTCCATCTTCGGTGTCATCATCACTTACCATCAGGTGAGATGATGCCAAGGGCTTACCAATTGAGGGTAAAAAAATACCTACACAGAAAGGTCCTGATGTGAGTCCACTATGGGATGATACTGACAAATGTTTTACCTAATGGTAATCATAAAGACACCAAAGCATAGTTATAAAATATTTTTAGGGCTTTTTTTGCTTTTTATCCACAATAAGCACTTGGCTTTATCTCACATGATGGTAAAGGACGATGATGCGGATATTAAATATTAACGTTTGAGGCAAAAAATATTTAGAACAAAAATAAGTATTCGTAAGGTACCTCAAATGCACTAAAAGAGATGCTTTCTGTACAGCTTTGTACTCGCAATGCGGGCAGGAGTGCTGCCTCAAGCCCTGATGAGTCAACTTGTGTTTGCTGAGATAGTCACGCCGAGAGAAGCGACGGCCACATGTCTGTAATATAAAAATAAATAAAGAATAAGTTTACTAACAAGACAGGAAAATACAATATAAACATAAGAATGAAAAGATAAAAGTTATACAGGTAGCAAAAAATAAAGTAGAAAAAAAAGTATAAAGTAAAAGTATAAAGTATAAATAATATAAATATAGTATAAAAGTATAAAGTCAATAAGTTGATAACTGATTAGAGTTACACCCAATGTCCTATACATAGGACTAAACTCAGAAGGTACATGTTTTAAATTATATCATTTGTGCGAAGCATAAATTTAATTAAATTAATATAAATAACTTATGGATTTGTAGTCTAACTAAAGAAAATAAATGAATATTAAATGTTATTGAAAAAGTATGGATTATAAAAAAGTTTCACTACTGCATGATAGTCTCTTAAAAAAATACTTCAGACCATAAACAAAAAAATAAATAATATAAAAAACACACCTCACAAACAAAATCCTCCTTTATTTCATGTAACTTCTTGTGCTCGGTCAAATTCTCCCTCGTTACAAACAATTTGTAACATTTGCCACATTTAAATAGTTCTCCTGGTAAGTTTACAGGTTTATTCAATCTGTGGGCTTTCATGTGTATTTCGTACGTCCTGCGTTTTGGCAAATACCGGCCACAAACTCCACATTTGTATCCATCCTTTAATCCTTTGCAAAAGTTTATCTCGTGCCCGAGTCTGTTTTTGCTATTTTTGAACAGCTTGTCGCATCCAAAACATTTGTATTCTCCGTTTGTTTCTATACCGTGACATTCAGAATTGTGATTAGTCAATTTGTTAACACTTTTGAAGTCTGTTCTACATATATAACAGAATGTTGGACTGTGATTTGAATATTTTCTGGTTTTCGGTATCTGGTCTTTTTGTGTTGAAGTCTTATTGGGATACTCTTGCAAATCCTCCTCTTTGTTACTGTCTATTGATTCTTTGTTTGAATAATCTTTTTCCAAGATATATTTCTCCCTTTTTGTCCATTTTCTTATTTTCTGCATGTGTTTCTCTCTAAGCGGAGCTAAATTGAGATACTCTTGTAAACTGTCTTGTATGTTATGATCTGATGTTTCTGAACATGAATATCTTACTTCTAACGTACAATGTTCTTCTTTTACCTCCTTCCTTATCTCCTGGTTCTGTTCCCCATTCGGAGGCAAATAGAGGTATTCTTGAAAATTATCCTCTATGTTACTATTAGATAAATCTGTGCTTGAAAAATTATTTTTTTTGTCATTTTTAGACTTTTTAATTTTTTGTTTCTCGACTTTAAGCAGAGATAAGTTTAGATAATCTTGTAAACTATCTTCCCCAGGATTTTCGGATGACATATCTGAATAATTATCGTTTTTTCCCAACTCAACATCTGACGAATATTCAGGCAGATTATCTGGTGTGTCCAATGCGTGATTCATTAAAATTTCATTCAATTTTCTGTTAGCTTCACAGCAAAATAGTTTAAAATTGTAAAAGCTATCAATTATATTGCAACACTTTGAACAAACCTTTTTAGGAGCTCCTACACTACTCAAATCTAAGTTCAGACAGTCTTCTATCTTCTCAGCTAGCAAGTTCTTTGTAGTTTTGCCATTTGCTGATGATTTTATTGTGATTACTTTGTGAGCATCCCTGGACCAACATAGTCTGCATATATCATCGTTTTGGAAGTAATCCCATGTGTATATATCGCTATTTAGTACTTGAGCACGCGAAGACATGTTTGTAGTTTGTTTTACCATAAACTTGTGGAGAATAACTACAACAATTTCCAATTTAAAAAATAATTTTATATACAGAACTTTCCCTTTAATCCACCTTAATGTTTACAAAACTCGCTTTATTTTTTCAATTCTAGGCGTAAAAATACTGAGAGAGAGAAATAGAAGTAGGTTTTCAATAGAAATACAGTATTGTTATCTCTTTTCCTCTTGTCAATATAGCGATAGTTATACAATTAAGCGGAACATTTGACAACCCGAAAATATCCTATTCCGGACTTTTTGGCGGGAACTCGCGGCAAGAGTTTGTCATTTTTGTTTTATTATCCGAAAAAATAGATATCGTGGTTTTTAATGCATAATATTGATAGTGTATTGTTCAATAAAGTGCCATTTAAGTGTCTAATATGTAGGATAATGAAATAAAAGTGTGTAGACTGTGTTTCGAGTGCTCTCAAGATGTCCATGAAATCTTCATCAAAAGTGCTATCATTTTGTTGAAGAATAGAGAAAAAGTTAAAAACGACAGAAATTGATAAATGAGAACTCAAATGAAATAGAAAAATATTTAGAGAAGAGCCAAACTACGTAAGAATAGGCTGTATGGCCAGAGAAGCCTTTGCCTTTTCCTTGCAAAAGCAGGAAAGAACCAAACAAAAAAAAAAAAATATCCTATTCCGACGCTACAGCCACCTGTTGTTGAGTAGCGGAACTTTTCCTCAAACACAAGCAAACTGGGAAACGCAAACAATATACGATGTTTTTCAGAAACGATACGCACGTTTGGAAATAGTGTTCAAAAACCTGAAATAAAAGATTGATATATTTTGTTATACATTTTAATGTCCTAAATAATAAAACCGTTAGTGATAATTAACTAATTAATTAATTAATTAATTTTAATTTAGGTTCAGATGAACTAAAAACATTAAAACTTTTTAGTTTATATATTTTAACACTTACATTAAACATATTTACACATAAGATAGTATAGAAAATGCATGTAGGTACGCACTTACAATAGACAAAAGGTAGAATGTATACTTCTATCTAGCTTATCTACCATCAACCATCTTCAGGGTTTTTATACTTTTTAGGGCAAACTTATTTTCATTAAACATGATTCAACACAAAAAAAAGAGTAACTCATTTATTGCAGAAGTAAAAATCGCAACATATTCGCTCCTTATATTCTCAGCTACACTTAGACCTTATAATAACATTTCTTCAAGAATAAAATCAACTCTTATAATTTCCTTACATCCTAATCCTTAATCAGATACAGCACTGGCGACATCACTGCTTAAAAACTACTGTTGTCAAAAAAGATTGTATGTATTCAAAAGGAGTCCATCACAAAATGAGTTTATTGCTTATTCTATTCTGCCTCTTCTCTCTCCTGGTGTTTGTCCTTCTTTTTCTTTTTTTTCTTCTCTTTACGGACTGAATCATCCGCTGCTTCTGTGGTCACGTCTGCTTCCATTGTTGTGTCACCATCAGCAGTTGCATCCAAATCCTTTTTCTTTTTCTTCTTTTTCTTCTCTGCTTTCATCTCTGTAGAGTTGTTGGGATCGTCAGCATTTGCTGTGCTTGCAGTTCTCTTTCTGCTGCCTTCCTCGGCCTCTACTTCACCATTTTCTGCCTTTGCTTTGTAGTCTACGTAACTGTTCAACCATTCCGATGGTGTGTTCTCATTCGGCTTGCCAAATTTATCTAGTTTTCCTTGTGCAATAAGCTGCTTCTTCTGTGAAGCTTTCGGTCCTAATCCCCATTTTCTGGGATATGTATCACGCTCCATTATCACTCTCTTCAGTTTTGCAGCGACACCGTGATCGCAGGACGCCATTGTTGATGTTGTCATTAGAGCTATGGCTAACGCCACAGCCTCACCTTTGGTAGTAACTATGACTATTTCCTGATCAATTTCAATGCCATCTTCGTAACGCAATACTCCAGGCAGCAATACTTTGGCACCATAGCAAACAGCGTTAACGGCACTGTCTTTAATGAATATTCTTTTGTGTGCAGTGAGTAATCCTTCTAGAGGCTTGATTACTCTTCGTAGGTAACTCTCATCTTTGTGGTTTTCATACGCCCATTGTGCATCTAAGATGTCATGCATGGTGACCATGCCTTCTTTTTCCCCTTGAATACCAGAGCGGACTCTACGTAGCTCAATCATTTGACCTCCAACGCCTAGCATCAAGCCCAAATGCACACACATGGTACGGATATACGAGCCAGCTTCGCAACTGACCCAAAACACACCAATGTTCCTATCATGATCGTAGTCCAGCAGCTTACTATCATACACGGTCCTGACACGAAGCTGACGTTTTACAGCTGATATAAGGGGTGGCCTTTGGAACAGAGCTCCCCGGAGCTTCTCGAGCCCTTGTGTGACCTTTTTGATGCCGTCCACAGCAGAATGGAGATTGAATACAGCTACATACTCCTTACCAGCATTCTGCTGAGACTTTACCAGTCTGGTAGCGCGATCAATACACACGATAAGACATCCAGTTACTTTAGGGTCCAGGGTGCCGGAGTGGCCAGTTTTCTCGACCTTCAGAATCCTTTTTATCCAAGACACAACCTCGTGGGAGCTGGGGTTACTTGGTTTGTCGACGTTTATGAAGCCAGACTTGACGTACTCCGAGATGGGGCGCTTCAGTGGCGAGTTTCCAAACGGGAGAGGCGTATAATGGTTAGTGCGCACGTTGAGGCGATCAAAGTTTTTCAACAAAAGTGGCCAGTACGCTGTGTCCAGCTTAGTGACGCTCTCCGACGGCTCGATCTTGAACTCCTGCATCTTCTGGAACGTGCCAAGTGACACTGCATCCTTGTTTTTCTTCTTCTTCTTCTCGGAGAACACCTCTGTGCCGGGCTGCGCGACTTCCGTCATTTTTAGTAAACAACAGTTTATACTTTATTGTTTATATCGGAAACAAAGAGCACACTAAAAACACACTCGTGTGCTCTAGTTACCAGCACTACGCATTAAATAATTATTTTTATATCACGCACAAACAATGATTCTTCAACACGTGCATCAACGCGTTTAAAAATGAGGTTATCTACACAGAGTACTTTTTATTTTTCGTCAGGTGGCGCTGGTGGCAACACGCAGCTGGGCCGCGTTCAGAACCTGCACTTGACAGCAACCGTTTCGGAGCTATAGAGCGTTTCAACAAATAGTTCGTTTGCCGTTATGTTGGCACCACTGTCTATCAACGACATCACACGCGAAGACTCTTCTACCGATTTTGTTAGTGTGTGTCTGCATTCTATGTAGTGTGTGTCTGAGTTCTATGTAGTGTGTGTGGAAAACATTGCTGCCAACATAACGGCATAGGAACTATTTGATAAAACGCACTATTTTTTCTCACCTGATGGTAAGTGACGATAATGCGACTATACGCGATTTATATTATGTTACAGGTCCCGTCAAACTTTAAGATCGCTGAAGGGTACTGAGTACTGATGTGCCATGCCCGGGAATATTCCCGCAAGACAGAGACAGCGCTCTATATTACATATAGCGCCGTCCCTTGGGAATATTCCCATAGGAAAATACCCAATATTCCCAAAGGACGGCGCTATATGCAATATAGAGCGCTGTCTCAGTCTAAGGGAATATTACCGGTAACGGCACATCAGTAGTACTGAGTGGGGGAAGTGTGCGTTCACTTTGAATCTTCATGCTCGAATTTCGAAGTAGTTCCTTGGTTCCAGAGATGAGGCTGCCAGCGAAACATTCCGCTAGCAGCCTCAGTGAAAAACTCGATTTTCTCTGAAACTACGATAGCACATTTTTTTCCTTTGGGCACTATTAGACAATAAATATTGGCATAATCAGAATATCAAAATTCGAGCATGAGGATTCCAAGTGAACGCACACTTCCCCCAGTCAGTACCCTTCAGCGATCTTAAAGATTGGCGCGACCTATATCCACTCAACAGCGACCGGCAACATTTGTTGCCAAAATCAAAGTATAGTCATACGTTGGTGGCATGGCAGGCAACATTTGTTACCAGTAGAGCGGGGCGCGGAGTTCCTCGATTTAACGGTTTTTCTGTTATTTATAACAGTAGTAACTATTTTTTTAACTAGAGACTTAGATTCTCTAAAATTGGCTTATATTTCAACGATTTAGATATGATGCAGATATGGGACAGTATGCATTTATGATTGGGGAGTACGTCCCATAAATGGGAAGGTATGCAGAAAGAGGAAAATACTCTCGTGTTCATATATGAATCAGTATGCAGTAGTGTTTTAGTTTTTCATGACATACCATTTTCATAAATACTTTAGGCACAGGTGGTCTCCAGGGTTGATGATGGCGATGGAAGGTGGTTCAAGAAACACAACAAGAAAATTACTTAGGGTTCGTGTGATTTGTCTTTATGGTTATTCTGGGCCCAGATGGTCTCCAGGGTCTGATGATGGGGCATGAAGGTGGTCCAAGGTACTCCACAATGAAATAACGTAATCACATCATGTTTGGGCTCATTTCATTTTGATTGGAACACCAAGAAATTTTTTGCAGCAATTGCAAGGAACACCTTGAACAACGTTACAGCTCCATAAACAGCCCCGGAGATCATCTGGACTAAGAATACTCATAAGACTACAATAACTAAAGTACCTAGGTTGACAAAGTTATCCTAAATGCATACTGTCCCATATTTGGGATACATAAATTTATTACCCTAAGTGCATAGCGTATCATTTATGGGGCATATGGTTTGTAATGAATAAAAATCAAATCCATGGGGATTTTTTTATACTCCTTGGAATCATATCTATCTATCACATATATTTATTTCACAAAGATATAAAAATCCATGCAGTAAGGGGTTAAACACAAGAATCCACATCCACATTAATTATTTAGGTATTCGAAATCATTTGCCAAAGAAACAAAGTTAATATTTGCGTAGAAAACGAAACGCACTTGCGCATTGCGCACTAGCGAATAAAGTCTGAGGTACCGTTCCCGAATTAAGGTAAGATTTATTTGACAAGATTATGTCTCTTTCACAAAGGTGTGAAAGAGACAAGGAAAAATTTGTCCGGTTTTGTAAGGACAAAACCGGACAAATGCGATCTGACTCGCGTGCCAAGGGTTCCGTACAAACAAACAGTATTGACAATTTACTATCTTATTTTAAGGCCACGGACTTTTTATAGGTTTTCCTGTAGGTTTTCTATGAGTAAAGAACTTTTTTCTTTTAGGCTGGTTAGTTTTGGAGATGCATGGGGCGGAGGAGGGATGGAATAGTTATTTTTTTATAGTTTAAAATTAAAAATGTACAGGGTGTTAGGGTAAACACCGTTATCCTTGAAACTGGTGATTCAGTATAATTAATAGTGTCTCAAAACCAATAAAAAATAATATCCTTAAATATACAGGGTGTTAGGTAAAATAGTGCAAATATTTAAATGGCACGTAGGGGCTATAGAACCTATCACAAATAAAAAAGAGGGAAGTCGAAACTACCCACTTTTTTAGGTTGAGTTAGACATAATAAACGCTCGTAATTAACCCCAGAGATTTTAAATTAAAATTTCCCCTCAAAAACTTTAATTACAATTAAAAAAACATATTTTGTGTAACGCCACCCTTATTTGTTCTCCATCTCTTTCTCGCACGTACAATCATGCGGGCTATGACGTCACTTTAGGGCCGCCTTACATCGAGACAAAACCTTCGATTTTCTCAGTTATTAAAGCGCATAAAAATTTGTTACTAGCATAAATGTACTGCATCTAGCGTCCCCATCTAGCCCTTAAAATAGCTTCACTGTTTTACCTAACACCTAGTATATATATTTTTTGTAATAATATTCCGAGGCGAAAAATCGTATAGTCAACTTATGCGCCTAAGCAAAGTCATAGCCCGCCATGTGATCTTGCTTGCGAAAGTCAGGGTTGTGGTGATGGTAGCAGCGCCGACGCAGGCGACAGGGGGTCCTTGAACTCGAAATTTACTTGTGGTGGGGAATCAAATCTGCTTTGAAAAATAAAAATAAATGAGTCTGCATCTTTTAAAATACTGTAATATTTTTATTCTATGTTACTGAGCCACAGTTTTTGTAATATAACGGTGTTTACCCTAACATCCTGTATATACATAATTTTAATATTATCCTTACAATAAGCCTTTTCATTTGATATGTCAAACGGTACAGTTTCTCATCATTCATCTAGTGATTTTGAATGAGCTTTTTTTTAGCAGAAACATTTTTTTATACTTGCACTAAAGAAAAAAATGCAGAATTTTATTTTAAGTTTGTTGACTAAATAATACTATATAATCTACACTGAATACATAATCTGGATTGTTTTGTGTCGCACAAGGTACTATTTAAGAAGAGGTTTTTGTCATTATTTTGGTCTCGAAGTTCGCTGTAGTTTTGCTGGAACCATGATGACCTCATCAACCTACCGTTATATCTTAGGTTTTACTGAAGCAATTATTTTGAAATACTGTATGTGGGAGGCACTATTTCAGCAGCAGTTTTTGTTTATCATATAACAATTGTTGGAGTAGTTTCTTGGTTCCAGAGATGAAGCTGCTAGCGGAACGTTACGCTAGCACCATCAGTGAAAAACTTGATTTTCTCTGAAACTACGATAGCACAATGGGGAAGAAAACGCAAAGCTATTTGCAGATGGTGCTACGGACGCTTGACTCATAACAACTTTCAATAGGGAATTTTCCACGGGTTTCTCAAAACTCAACTAGATGGCGCTGTTCAACATTGGAAATAAGAAAAATCTCTTAAAATCGTCAAAACTGACTGATATTACCGACTAATATCATAATAATGATGAATAGTTTTCGAAGATTACTTTTCATTGAATATTTTTTTGCATATTGATCCAAAAAATACTTTTCATATTTTTTATGCACAAAGCTTATCAGTATTGTTTTTGTATTTCTTCAAAGAATTCTAACATGATACCGAGTTATAAATTACATTTTAATCATAAGATTGTATTAAAATCAATTTATTTTTGTTCGGAAGAAGAAATTAATTATATATAACAGAGAAACCAGAACGCACCCAGGTTATCCATACTTGATCAAGTTGGAAATTTATAGTTTCTGTTAATTCAATTAATAAGAATCTATGTTCAGGTGGCTTTTTATATATTTTTAACAGTATTAAATCTATTTTGCTACCGTAAATTCTACGCTGTTTTTAAAAATACATTGCCAAAGCTTAGAAACGCTATATATTGAGACACTTGTGAACGGTGTGACATACGTCATCTGAAAATTCCCTATTAGTTCCGCGTTTTTTATTATCGAGGTGTTATAAATTAGTTTTTTTTCTGTAAAATTGTTAAATGGAAAAGGTATGCGACTTGAACTGTTCCTCAATTAAAGGCGCAGTTGAAAAGTACATAATTAAAAACGTAACTTTTCCCACGTCTTCTTCATTCGAGAATCTTTAGGAAATTAATGATTTCACGACGCGGCATTTTTTAATAATCTTATGTTTAGTTCACGTAAACAATTTTTTCTATACGTTTTGATAGTTAGTATGAGTCAAGCGATATCAGCGTCTCTATCGGTGAGCTTTGTCAGGTTTCTTCCCCATTTTTTCCTTTGGGCAGTATTTAGTGGCCTAATCGGAATGTCTAAATTCTATGATGAGGCTTCTAGCTTCACGCTCACAGCTTAATCGGTATTCGGTCGGTACAGTACAGACAGACTACAGACGGTACAGTAGATTCGGAGCAAATTAGCTGTGACAGACGGACAGACTCACGAGTGATCCTATAATCACTTATTTCTCCTTTTGGGGCACGGAATTATTATATTACTATCGCGAATGTGTTCTGGAAAGCTTTCTAAGGTTGCGTTCCAATACCAAAGATTTCACTCGGGGTGATGCGAATTTTACCCTAAATCGTTCCAAAACCGAGCCGAGTGAAACCGAGGGTAACCGAATGATCGCCTGACAGTTCTCCGTCGGGATTTTGGAACGCCTTCGTGAATGCGATTTTCACTCTGACAAGTGCGATTTTTAACGCTGTTTGATTACCGTTAAAATTCGCCTGACAGTTTATTCGGCGGGAAGTTCGTAGTCAATGTCAAACAGACTAAGACATACAAACATTTTATCTTCGGGATTGTTTTGAAATACGATTGCTTGTATCTGCGAAGGTGTTAAAGCCATAAATAAGACAGAATACTACCCAAAAAAGCTAGAAACCTTTCTGAATTATTTTCGATGACGTTTGTTACCCTGTCACTCTGGAATCACTCGCAAGCGTTCCAAAATCATATTTTTTTCTCTTTCTCAAACTAGCTACGTCTCTTTCATTTCTCCGAGTTAAATTCTACCTCACCCTACCTTGGTTTTGGAACGACTTCTAAACATCCTGGCAACTCTTTGAATTATCTGTCAATGTCAGTACGTACACAAACAATACCTATAAACGGCGGGGACCAGGCCTATGAATCAATCTCATTGGTCCAAAAGCCGTAGACCGCGCTACCACAGATAATATCGCATGGTTTGTTAATAATTTTCCTTTGGTTTTTTTTCAAGTGTAAAAGGGACAGACCACTGAGGAACAAGGAGAGACTCTTGTCAACCCACTGTCGACTTGTCACTAGAACGTTCTTTCTTTTTCTCTTCGCGCGCTTTTGGTGAACGTTTGAGAAAATTATTTTTGTGATATTTTTGTAATAAAAAGCGAATATAATCATTTAAAACATTATTTTTCGTTCTGCTTCTGTTAACTAATCAAGGTATGTAAACAATTTACGCTAAACGGGTATGGTTATGCAAAGTGCAACGTTGTGTTTATTAGCTTATTAATTAAATCGTCTTGTTCAGTTTTAGGTATTAAATTTCATTAAAATGCCAATACATCATTGTTGCGTGGAAGGATGCAGTTCTAGAAAACCGGCCGTGAAGCTTTTTAATTTGCCCGCCAACGATGGACTTCGAGAAATTTGGTTACGATTTCTTATACCAAGGAGTCCATCGCTACAGAACTTGTCGAGAGACGTGCTCGTCTCAAAAAAGGTAATTACCTACATGCCTAACAAGCCAGGACTTGAGGTAGCCTTCGTAAGTTTACTGCAACCGTACCTGCATAACTCTGAGACTAGTCCATAGCACCTACTGTCATACATAGCCAATGGGAAATCTCACTTGTGATCAATCCTGATGTATTATGTGCTGAGGAATAATACTAAAATTAACCTGCCCGCTTCATCATCAATGATGATGAAGCAGGCAGGTTAAAATCATCATCATCATTAGCCAAAAGGTGTTCACTGCTCCCCCAAGGATTTCCACACCGACTGGTATAGGACCAGTCGCTGCTCGCATCCAGTGGCTTCCCGCAATCTTCACCAGGTCATCGGTCCACTGAGTTGGAGGCCTGCCCACACTGCATCTTCCGGTGTGCAGGTGCCACCTTTTGTAATCTCCCTTGCCTATGTATTTTGATTTTCCCTATGATAACTTTGTACACCTATCTTTATCTGTTGTCATATTTGCAACTTTCAAATAAATAAGTGTAGCTATTTTGTAGACTACATATGAAGTAAGTTTTTAGGGTTGCTAAACTTAGATTTTATTTATTATTTTCATTATTAGATTTTTACAGTTCTGTATCTCAAAATGAAAAAGGAGCTCTATAGGATCACTTGTGTCTGTTTGTCTGTCAATTTGAATCTACTGGACTGATTAAATTTGTATGAATAAAGATATGTGTGACTCAAATGTATGTTACCTAAATAAAAATATGATATAAATGAATTTGAGTCCTACCTAAATAAATCAGGAAAAACGTTTGCAAGTTGTACCATATATCAAATAAAATGGTTTACTCTGAAACTACTAAGCCAGAAAATAGTTCTTTACTCACAGATTAGGAAAACCTATAAGAAGCCTTTGGTCTAAAATATGGTTTGATTGTACAGAACCGTACATGAATCAGACACTTGACAGACACTTTTAACTGTAATATATTGTGTTAGATAATCTTTATTTAATTTAATTGTCTGTTATTTTAGGTATGCAAGCTGCATTTTGAGCCAAAATACCTAACTGGAACTGGTGATAAAAGAAAAAGACTTGCTTGTCCCACTCTATTTTCAGATGAAGAAATTCATAGACGCCAGCCATCTACTCCAATCCAAATTTGTAAGTACTATTGTTTGTTATTGCATAGTTTGTATCTACTCGTACTACTTTTATAAAAAAAGGAATGCTGGTTTTGTAGTAATATAAAAAGAAGAAAAGAGAAGATCGACCGAAATAACAGGGGATGAAACTGTAAATAAGAAACTTATTTTAAATAAAAAGACAAAAAATAAGTAATTAACTAATAAAGGAGAGAGAAAGAAAGAGCTCAATGTTATTTGCCAAAATCAAATCGTTGATAATGTAAATGAGAGGATAAGACTAGTTTGTATTTTGTATGTCACAATATATTTGTACTATTTTATATAGAGACAGACTTCCAATATTCTTAGCTAGGACACGTCGATTTCTAGTTTATAGTAGTAATCATAATGACTGGTCAAACCTTTATTTGTAATTTTATTCAAACGGACACTTACCTATATGTAAAAATTTTCACCAATCAATATAATATTTGCATACATTAAATTTTCAATTTCAGCATTCGAAAATATAGAAGAAGACCACAATTACTCTCTAGGATTATCAAAGAGTATTGCTGGACCAGGATCACATCAGCATTCCCAATATGAAAGTAAGTCATTATGAAAACTATACTTAAAAGGTATTGAATTAAAACAAATAATAATTTACTTTTTTGGTTATTTTGTTACATTTTTTTATTGCAAGTTTGATGTGTTTCTGATAAATTGGTATTGTTATTTTATTATTATGTTGATGGGCTCATTGGGAGGTTTGTTTATTAGGAAAGTTACCTATGTCTTACATTATACAGGGTGGCCGGGAGAGTGACGTCCAAAGATAAAATTTAGGTGCCTCGTATACAGGGGTATCCTAATCACCCACATGTATATTCGCGATTTTTCGTAGTTTTCGAGTTAAGATTTTTTTAAAGAAATTTTTGAAAAAATTCAACTGTAACAGCTATTTTATTTTTGAAAAGAGCAAGTTTTATTAAAAACTAGCTTTTGCCTGCGGCTCCACCCATGTGGATGTCGCTTAATGACTGTCTTAAGTGAACACAGTGTTATTATAAAATAATTATTTCAGTTGAAGACATGTTGCGCCTCAAATACATCAACAATGATCACACCTATGCTCTGAATTCTAAAAACAGTATTGTAATAAAACCTGATGAAAGCGGTAAAGCCATATTTAATTTTTGCTTTAAAATTTTTCTGTAGTCTGCTACTTAGTAGTTTTACTGTAGTGAGTAGCTGTTTAAACATTTAGACTACACCTTTTAAACTTTTTAGAATCACAATTGACAACATTTCATTTTCCATGTAATTTTTCATGTAGGTATTATTTTGTATGAAAATCATCAATGAAATATCCATTTTTTATGTAGTATATTTCTGTATGAAGTTGTAGAGAAATGTTTACAATATGTGAGAGAACTTTTTTAACTGGTCTAAATGAGGAAGCCCAATAATCAATTCAAAGTTTAAATAAAGCAACATCGTAAGATATACAGGAAAATGGTTTTTAACTAACTTGTTTTTTTGTTGTGCTGTAACCTGAGGCTGTAACGAACACTGGTCAAGTGTGAGTTATTCTTGTAATGAATAAAAAAATCACTAACATTTTCTCAAAATCTCCCAGTTAAAAAACCTCAGTATATTATGAATTATGTAGCTAGTAGAATATGTTATTGGCCTCTTTAAAAAAATATATTAAGTATAATTTGTATGTTTTCAGGATCTACTATTCACACTTCACCCGCCACCGCAGATGCAAATTCAACTCCATCAACTAGTGGAGCCACATATAGAATTTCGTCTTCTGAAGGTCTGGGTAAGTTTAAAATTTACATTATACAGTAAATTTTCTAGACCCAATTTTTAGGGTTCCATAGTCAGAAAGGAATCCTTATAGTTTCACCTGTCTGTCTGTCCACGGCCTAACTCAGAGACTATTAGTACTACAGAGCTGTAATTTGGCAAGGATGTACATATTAATCACACCGACAAAGAGGTAAAATAAAATCTCCACTTGTTACTTATACTAATTTTGCTATTTGACTTTTTTTTGGGCACTATTAAAACTTCTTGGAAATACAATAAACCCGAGGATCTTCTTTAAATAAACTTACATTAAAAAAAATGACAAAGTTAAGTTAGTCGCTCAGTCCCAAGTTGAACTTGTTTTTTTTAGTACCTACCTGCGATGCGTCATCTACGTTAAATAAAATAATATACTATATTTTGAATATATCTAAATTAATTGATATTCAGTTATAAATAAATTCTTAACAATCTTCCCATCTTGTTTTTAAGCTGGGCATTCACTTGCAGTAGTAATCTAATGTTCTGTTTAAAAATATTGCAGATCCTCTTATCAAGGAGCCTGTTGCGTCATCGCCGCGAACATTTGACAAGCCGTCAACTACAGACGCTACAGGTTTGTTAATTGGGATACTTTTTGGTATTCAGTGTATTTACATCCAAGTATTCTGCGCATCGGTATCGGCATGAAATCACAACCCATCATCGAAGGCTTTCATCTGTCTACTACACCCTTAGAGTATTAATACCGAATTTTCGATTTAAAAAAAATACAAAATGTTAAAATTGTTACCATTTATCTACCTTATGCGGTTCGCGCAATAAATGATCGCTCAATCCTGATGGTTCATATTTCGTAAACACTGGAGTTGACTACAGCCCCACAACCTCAACCAATTGGGCCTCAACAATTAGCCACTGAATGTATATTGTATATAGAATAGAGTATGGCTTAATCAAACCTAGATGAAACCCGTGCCTCATCAGTTGTGATAGAATGCGTTGTTAGTTTAACATAAAATATTCCAATTAAATATAAACCTAAATATAAAAAGCGGTCGTGGCTCAGTGCGGCTTGCGTGGTCGCATCGATCAAGCAGGTTAACTTACAACAGACACGGTCATAACCTGGATGGTTTTGACTGTTAGTGGCATTTATCTCGACCGTTTCCGTGCTTCGCAAGGCACGTTAAGCCGTTGGTGCCGGCTGCTATCGCTAGCAGTCGTTAAGCCATGTCAGAGGCCTTATAGGCGGCTTGAAAACTTCTGACACTGGGGTTGGCCACTAGCCCCAACAACCTCCACCAATCCGGACTTGGCCCCCGTGTGTGGAGTATGGCCTAAACCTTCCCGAGTTATGGGAAGAGACCCGTGCCCCTGCAGTGGGGACATAATGGGTTGTTAACAAACAAATATAAACCTTATATTATGTACCTATATAAATATGAATTGTAGATATTAATCATGATTACAGATGCCATTTCTCATACCTGTGCCATGCCGTCTTCTGCTGTTGGATACCCGTCATCTTCAGGCTCTATAAGTGAGTGATTTATGTTATGGCGCTTACTTTTTTACCTGCTTGTCAAAAATAGAGGTTGACCATCTTTGTTTAAAATAAAAGAGTCTAGCAGGTGTGAGCATTATTTACTGTCTGTATATACAGGGTGTAAGGGACAGGTTTCCGAAAACTTTAAGGGCTTGCTCAGTAGACGAAACTGAACAACTTTCCACAATTTTTTTTTTCAGGAAACGAAAAAAGAAATCGGCTTCTCCATACAACCTGTCCATTCAAGTTTATAATTTTGTATGGAGAAGCCAATTTTTTTTCGTTTCCTGAAAAAAATTCTTGTGAAAATGAAAATATTTTATTCGAAGTAGGTAGCAGTGTACACTTTTCGAACGTCATTCTTTTATCTACCTAATACGAGGTTCCTGCCACTCGGAACTCGTATACCCGCCGTTTCGGGAAGTGTTTGCGGAGTGAGAAGACACTGAGGGCCCTAAAAAAACTCCCTCCAACACATTAAAAAAAAAAGTCTTACATTCTATTACATCTTAATGCTATATAAATGAATTATACAATGTCATGTCTGTAAATAAAATATACAAAAATAAGAATAAAGTAAAAACAATAAAGAAAGAAAGGATTCAAGACATAAAAGTAAAAAGTAAAAATTGTGGAAATTTATTCAGTTTCGTCTACTGAGCAAGCCCTTAAAGTTTTCGGAAACCTGTCCCTTACACCCTGTATATGTTTCACTAATGCATGTATTAGTTATTAATGTCGTACTTTAATACTTTGTTAATACTTTCTAACTAGCTGTTTCGTCCACGGCTTCGCCCCACGTGGATATAGTTTTTGTGATTATCGTTGACGGACCACAGTGCAGCCTTAAAAGTTTTTTGGGGTAAAAGTATACTACGTTGTTCCCCGCCATCTGCCGAAGCTTTTTGCCAATGAAATCATTTGAGTAATTATAGCAATAAATACCTTTATTTTTGGGGTTCCCTTGTAATTCTCGAGGGAATTCAATATTATTTCAGAATAAAATGTACCCTATTTGACTGCCCTACTGCATTATATCATGACCCTCCCACCTGTCAGCATCATACTTTCATAGTGTAAAGCATAAACCGTGAAGTCACATCGTAGTAACTTTTTGTGTCGAGCATTTTCGGCTCCTGCTTTGCGACGTAGGTACGTACATACTTTTATAGTCAAACTGAGTAAATAATGTTGATAACTAAAAATGGTTTTCTCAGATGTTTTAATTTTTAATCATCAATCAATATATACAGGGTGTAAGAGACAGGTCTCCGAAAACTTTAAGGGCTTGCTCAGTAGACGAAACTGAATAAATTTCCACAAGAATTTTTTCAGTAATATAAAATAATGGGGGGGCTCAGCCCTGTGATAATGACATTGAGGGGGGGGGCTCGGGCACCCCCAGGCCCTATGGAGTCTGCGCCAGTGGACATAGTGACAATAACTCGGAATCGAACCGGCTCGGCGGGATTTCAAATACCTATACAGGGTTATTTTGTACCCCCCACCAAAACTTCACTCATGAAACTGAGCAACTTTCCCCAAATAACCAATGGTCAATTCGCAAAAAAGGGTTCCCAGGGTTCGAAGTGACAATTATCACTGATGATAATTATCTTGATAATAATAAAAATCATAAAAACAATACAATTTAATAAATTGTTAAGCTATTATGTCGCTTTACTTAAGTTTACTTGTATCCAAATGTGATTTTCCACTTTCGTGCATGTTATAATGAGTTAAATATCAAAGAGCCCTCCGGTACTTTCATAGGCGAAGTCCTCCCGTGAAGATTCTGATGACACCATATGATAGTACACCTCAAGCAGAATCAATTTCTCAACAGGACCATCCCTCTATTTTTTTATAGATTTAGAGCTATAGGGTCAAGTATGTCTAAAAAACCATAGCATCTTTCTTAACTTTGGAAAGAGGTTCAATTATGGAGACTGCGGAACTTAACTAAGAGTCCAAAGCTGCACAAAAAAATATTTGCTTCAAGTCACGACAATCGCACCATCAACATCTTTTTTAGATCACAAAAAGTAAAAAATAAAAACTCAATAAAATTGTGTCTTATTCATGTCATGCGACACCGTAAAAATGTGTTGTTAGGTATTTAATGTGCTTTCAAATGTTATATTTTTCATCAATATTCGTATGGGGGAACATGGTAGAAAAACGAATCAAAAGTCAAGGATCACCCATGATGGGTAATTGACACATTTTTAATTATTTACGCCAATAATTTACCCTTTGTATCGCATAAAATTTTATGTCATAATTGCCTATGGCATAACAAGGCATAAAAATCTTGCGCAGAAATATAAATCTGCCTAATCGTAATTCTGCATAATTATTATTCCCCCTAAACTTTGAAAGTAATAAACAATAATTTTCTAAATTAGAAATGACTAAACAATAATTGTCCTAGTTGAAAATTGCATAAATATACTTTTGACTAAATAATAAATGACTTAAATAGTAATTGACATAACTGAAAAGTTCATAATTTTAATTAGGCCTAAATATTAAAAGCCCTAATTACACGGAATATGGGAGTCCTAAATTAATGCGGGAGCGAACGAAGCGAGCTCGGTTCGGAGCACCCCGATACGGATAATTCAGGTTCGGAGACAGTGTTAGGTTTGATTGATAAAACATCCACAGATCGACTGCTTGCTTGCATGTTTGGTTGCTTGCATGCTTGCATGCTTCCATGCTTGTTTGCCTGCTTGCTTGCATGCTTCCTTGCTTGCGTGCTTGCATGCTTGATTGAATGCTTCCCTTCCTAGCAATCTTAGGTAAGTTGCTACTTACCACTAGCAACCTTAGGTAGGTTGCTACTCACCACTACCCTGTACCACAGATTTTATAATACTAACGTACAGATACCTCATGTCATACAACGAAATGCGACTGCCGTAACTCGGGCTATTCTTCGGGCTATTTTTTTCACTCATTGAGAACTACCGCTACTGGCGACATCTAGAGCGCGGGCTATAAATGAAGACATTCTGGTTGCTTATCTGCACCTTCATTTGCTTTTATTGATTTTTTTTGCACATAACCTACTAGTATTATATTATCTGTGATATTACTAAACAAAAATACATAATTTAAAATATGAAAAACAAAACGTAAACCACCTATTACGTTTTTCAATCGTATTGTATTAGCGCCATCTATCAATTCACGCTATAAACTGGTTCTCAACTAGTACGTGTCATTACTCAACTCTGACAAGTTAAGGCGAAAGTAGTTTTGATATGCATCGCCGTCATCAGATAATTTGTAGTAATTGATAATAAAGTGCATTATCAGCCTTTGTCATACTTTTTGTTTATTACAATAATCAAAACACTTATTTTTAGCAATTTAATGGGTTTTTTCTTCGTTTTGCATGAACTTCGATTACAAATCGATACTTGTCGTGCCATCTATTGACATTTTAATGAACTAAGGTTTTCGTTGTATGCAATGAGACCCCGTGCCTGTACTATACTGATTCTTACAACCTACGCTATAAGTAGTTAATGAAGTTAAAAATAAATAAAACAAGGTAATTATAATCAATGGAAAGGAAGAAAGGAAGGCAACCTAACTCATTTTTTCAATTTCAATTTCAAGTTTGATATGCTATAATATTATTAGGAAATTTAATATTATGCAACTTTATAGTTAGGGACATTTCTAATTATTCCAAGTAATATTATGCTCATAAATTTTAGGAAAACATAAATATGCGCAAATTTTTTTATGCCAAAATATTTTATGCACAATAATGTTATGCAAAGGCCAAATAGTCATAAAAAAGTTATGCTATGTTATAGAGACCCGATGATAGTCTTTCCAAAGTCGAGAAAGATGCTATGATTTTTAGACCTACTTGACCGTATAGCTCAAAACCTATAAGAAATAGAGGGATGGTCCTGTTGAGACATTGATTCTGTTTGAGGTGTACTATCATATGATACCATCAGAATCTCGTCACGGAGGTAAGGGGGGCTTCGGCTATGGAAGTAACGGAGGGCTCTTTAAAAAAAGGGCACAAAAATTGTATTCAACACACACAATACTTATTTGTATTCAGTTTTATTACTATTATAATGTGATGAAACTATAATCTGTAAAACAAAAATTAGTCATAATATTATGAATCAGTACGAATAATTATCGAATAAATGAGTCTACTAGTTTCAAAAACCGCAATGTCCACAATGAAGAATATTTAGGAACTTATTTTTTTCTTACATAGTTATGGTCAGAGGATAGCCGTAGTCATATGCTACTTTATCCTCAGGGATAAACAAACCCTAAATTACATACTTAGCATACAACAGCAGCTATCCTCTGAACATGTAAATAAGAAAAAAATAATTAAAAATAATTTCCTAAATATTTTTCATTGTGGACATTGCTGTTTTTGAAACTAGTAGACTCAAATATCAGAGAATTATCTGATAATTGGACGTAGTTTAGCAGAAAGGACTCAATCCACAAACCTTTATTAGTGGATTAAGTACTTTAAGGTTTGTGGATAGAGTCCTTTCTGCTAAACTACGTTCAATTGTCATGATTATTATCAAAGAAAATAAATATTTTGATAATTACGTACCCTGGGTATCTCTATACAAAATAGGCCGATCACGTGATCTTGGTATGAAAGGTCAAAATTTTTTTTGTGAAAAACTGTGAAGTTTTGGTGGGGGGTCCAAAAATAACCCTGTATGTAATGCAATAAAAAACTTCTTGAAACTTACTCTTACCCACCTAAAAAAAAAAGAAAATCGAAAACACAATACAAAGAATTTGTATTCACCTACTTAAAAACTAAAACGATTCACCTTTGTTTCAGAGTGCACCTCTACTCCGGCGAATCCTATAACACAATCTCGTCCCATACCATCCGCAAGGTCTTCAGATTGGACAGGTAAGGAATTTGAAATACTTAAATCTCTATAAATCAGATTCGAAAAATGATGCGGGAAATGAAAAGTTTCTGTATTGCCCCTTCTTAGTAAAGTCTTTAAAAAAAAATGCAACACTTTAATTTAAACCAACTTCTGCATAACCAACAATTTGGCTTCCGTAAAAGGTCGATCAACTACCGATGCAGGAGTAGCACTTACACAAGATGCAATAGAAGTTTTTTGTGATTTATTTAAAAAAATAACCCTTCACGGGACCGGACAGACCGGGACCTTCGAGAACATCTATGCATACGAGCATACAAAAAAGCAAAAACATGGATACACAATACAAAAACTACACATATAACGTAGGAGTTGTAAATGGGTTCGAGTTCTTTTTTGAGTCTTAAAAAAACAATTCACTTTTCCAGGTTCTAATGTTGATGACTTCGGGAAGCATTTGGTGACTGAACAAAAACCATCTTCATCGGGAGTTACAAGTGCGTATTGCTACTTATATTAGCTGAGTTTATCTTTACTATTACGTAAGTATCACGAAATAAAACCGAACAAGTGTCGGTACTTTTTAAACTGCTAACAAGGCATACGGTATGGTTTTACGACAACCATCTTGTGGTAGTAGTCGACACCAACGGCTTAATATATCTTGCGAAGTAACGGAAACGGTCGAGATAGATGACACTATTTTTTAATGATAATGACACTTGGATTATTTCTTCGACAAAATTATATTAAGGCCATCTTTCCCCAAAATTACGTTTTTTTGAACAGTTTTGACGTGAAACTATAGAAGTTTCAAGTCTGAAAAAAATAATCGTTATTTTTGACTATATTTCCTAAGATCATAGGCCATCCGAAATACGATTCATTAATTTCGGCTCGATAGAAAAAAAATCCAAAGATGGATCTACCGCTATTTAAAACCTAAAATAGTTTCCAGTATATCAAAAGAAAAAAATTTAAAATTGTATAAAAATGTTGGTTTCGACGATATGAAAAAAACTAAGCCATTAGTTTTAACACTTTCATTCAGAAAAAAACCAAAATAATCAAAAACGTAAATAATTCGTGTGGCGCGTGCGGGTGGGACTTCCATTTAGTACTGCGCAGATGGATGCGCAGTAGCTTGGGGTAAGATGGCCTCCTACGTAAAGAAAAAAATGATTTTAAGTCAAATCCCTCCAGGTTATGTCTGTATCTGTACTTAAAGTAGTGTAACGTGCGTGTTGATCGACGACGAAACAACATAGGCCGTACTGAGCCACGACTGCTCAATTTAGTAATTAATTGCCACGTGAAAGAACACTATCAGTTACTCATATGATTAAAGTTAGTATCTGCGTCATTTATTTACAGATGCGCCGAATAAATCTTCAAGGGATCGGATTGTGAAGAGCATTAGCAACCTTACTCCTAAATGCAAAAGGATCTATAATAAATGTGTTCAGATTATTAAATCGAAACGCCGCCTTTTGTATAACTACAGCGAGAAACTGGAAAAAGCCCGAGAATTGAGCGAACAATCTTCGTTTGATGCTTTGATGCAAACGATGACGCCTCAGGCGAAAACTTTTATCCGCATGCAGATAAACTTGGCCAACAAACACATTAAAAGAAGACGGTTCACAACTGAGGAGAAACTGCTGGCACTGTCCTTGGCGAAACAAAGTCCCAAGGGGTATAAATTACTGTATAAAATGTTCATCCTGCCTTCTAGGAGAACTCTGAACAAATTTACACAAAACATCCGCTTTAAGCCTGGAGTTAATAAAAATATTATTGCTCAACTAAGGGAAAGCGTAAAAAATTGGGATCCAATCAAAAAAACTTGTTCCGTTGTTTTTGACGAAGTTGCGTTGAGCCCGCAACTAACATTCGTAGAGTCAGAGGATCGCATCGATGGATTCGTGAATTATGGCAACGATAGTGAACAGAACTTGTGCGACCATGCTCTGGTATTCATGGTGCGAGGAATTTGTTCCTCGTGGAGACAACCACTGGCATACTACTTATGTGAGGGTGCCACGCCTTCTGTCAAACTCAAAACTATTTTGAAGGTATGGATTTGTTTGTGAAAGTTTTCACTGTAATACGAATCAAAATATTGCAGCATATGTCGTAAAAGCCCAGTCAAAATTCAAGTACATAATTTATTCTAATAATAATTCTAATAATATCTGGGACAAATCACATACGGTCACTGGCCCCAAACTAGGATTCCCTATACTATGGGAACTAGAGACTGATTACTTACACATATATTTCAAATACATACATATATAGATATAAATACACCCAGACTCAGAGCAAACAATTCTGCTCATCACAGAAAAGTTTGCCCTGTGTGGGGATCGAACCCACGACTCTCGGATCAGTGGTCAGGAGCGCTGACCACTTAGCCACCGAGTCAATCATATTTAGAAACTTGTTATTTTGTTACTCAAATACAGGATGTGGTGGAAGCAGTCGTGAACACAGGATTAGACCCAAAAGCCCTTGTTTGTGATCAGGGGTCAAATTTCCAAGCATGTATCAACAGTTTGCGTGCTGATACAAGAAGACACAATTTATTGAATAACGAATCATTGCTTCCAGGTTAGGTTCCGCACTTGATGTATAAACAATATTGGATTCAACTAAGAATTATGTAATTATAGTAATGAGATCATTTTTCAGCTTCAACATAATAATAATTTGATTATTCTTTCAGATAATCAAGTTATAGTCAGTGGACAAGTGCTTAACATTGTTTATGACCCTCCACATCTCATAAAGGGCATACGGAACAATTTTCTTACGAAAGACATGCTATTCTGCGGTAAAATTGCGAAATGGCAAGATATAATTGATGCGTACAAAACAGACTGCGATTTGGGGGAGATTAGAATGGTTCGGAAATTGACTGACGAGCACGTCATACCTTCGAAAATAAAAAAAATGAAAGTGAAGAATGCCACACAGGCTCTGAGCGAACAGACGGCTGGGTTGTTATGTTTTTGCTCAAAATTCTGTAAGTAGTATTTATAGACGACATTCATGTTCCCGGATTTATCTGGTACTCTACTGACTCGCGCAGTCTGTAACTACTACTGCTGTGGGATGGATAGCAGTAATTGGCCTTCATCTTATAACTACTTGTTTTACATTTATAATGTAATGTGGCCATTGTTATCCGAAATAAATAAGAAATTAAATTAAAAAACTGCTAGTCTGACTGCAACTGCTGGTCGTGAGATTGATTCTTATCATGGTCAAGTCTCCTAGTTTTGTAGTACATGTGTACCTAATATTATTTTAATATTTTCAGCTGCAGACGATAGCGGAAAGCCTGTGAGCAAAACTATGAAGAATACGTCCGATGCGGTGCTTTTCTTCGACAAGCTCTTCGACAGCATGAACGGCTCGCGAAGCGGCGCGACTCCGGGAAAAATGAGAGGTCCCGTCAAGGAAGTAAATGGTAATTCTAAACACGTGACATTTTGGGAAGATGCCATTAAAGTTTTAGAGAACATTTATTATATAGACTCTATGAATCAGAGCATTTCTGTCGGGGGGTTGATAAAAAAAAGTGTCCCTAGTTTAAAAAATTGGGTCGTCACATTGAAAAGTTTTATTAGTATATGGGGTGAGTTGAAACAAAAGGGTGTCAAATTTTTTTACTCCCGTAATTTAAATCAAGACCCTTTAGAAAACTTTTTTGGCAGGATTAGGGCATTCAATTACCGTAATAATAATCCCACCCCATACCACTTTACGTGTACCATTAAATCTCTCGTCCTTAACAATATACTGGGTCCTCATTCTCCCGGCTCTAATTGCGAGGACGATGTAGGAGAAGTAGTCCTAAAATCAGGATTACTGCTTAACACTGAGGAACTAGATTCTGCCGGGAGTGTTAACTCGGTTTCAGAGCCTCCCCCTGCCGCCGGTGCTGCCGCCGCCGCCGCCGCCGCCGCGCCGGTCTCCCACATGGCTGCGCCGGCCACCCCGGCGCCGGCTGCCCCGACTGCCCCGGCAGTGGCGACGGTGGCGGCGGCGCGCCGCGAGAAGATCAACGTGCAAGCTTCTGCTTTTACGGCTGGCTATGTAACTAGGAGACTTATACGAGCCAACCCTTGCAAAGATTGTAAAAAGACTTTGCTAACTAATGAAATTGGCGAAATTCACGACTGGATCAGCCAAAGGGAAAGGCGTCTCCTTAGAGGTAGGAACCTTAAATACCCCAACGAATCATTTATTTGTCTTTTCCGAAAACTCGTAAAATTCATTAATCAATATTTGGACAATTATGCACACAAAGGAGACGTTACTAAAACTATCCGAGCGGATTTCATAAAAGACGCTGATGTTGATTGGCTAGGCTGTAGTCAACATCACAACGAAGTACTGAACCATTTTATGACACTGGTCTGTAGAGTTCAAATTCATAACTGGTGTAACACCTTAAATAAGATACTTAGGGGTATGTTTTCTGAAAAGATAACCACGAATATTACAAGAATGCAAAGTCTGGCCCTCAAAAAGTATAAGTCTACTAGAACTAAAAAATGATGTGTAATTTAAGCTTTATGTAATAGGAGTTGTATATTTTTCTATTCATATATATTAATTTATTTCCGAGAATTCTACTGACATGGATTTTGATGATCCTTCATTGAATAGGCACTTCCTGTCACGTGTTAATTGTAAATATTTCATATAAATGAATGTGCTTTGATGGAAATGATGTTCTTTTAAAATAATGTCACTGTTGTATTGTTTCTGTACATTTATAAATAATTTTCTTGTATAAATTGTTTAAATATTAAATTACTGTAAATATTCCTATCATTGATTAATACCTAGTAATTGTAAATTAGGTAGGTAATTAATTATTGTAATTTTGTGAGCTGAAAATGTTATTCTTTTATCGCTTGCATAGTGTAGATCTTATATAGATAGATAAAAGTCCAATACTTTATGAATCTGTACATAACTGTAAAATATTAAGATTTACATTAGGTTTCTATAGGTGTAAATAAGTTAAAAATAAAATAAATTTTAGCAGTAACTATAAATCAGGATTGTTTACAGGAATTATGTAATAGCGTAAACTACTTATTTAAGAAAATGTGTTGGATGAAGTTTCTTTAGGACCTGACGTTTCATCTCCCTTCGCGAATAGTTCCCGAAACGTGGGGGGTATACATGTACTTGTAAAATCATGTCGTTGTTATATTATTTCTGTACATAACTATACATTATTTGCTTTTCATAATAATTCATTCATTATTTGAATATTTATTACATTACTGTAAATATTCTTAACATTGACCTATTACATTAAACCTATTTAATAATTTTAAAGTAGAATACTATGTTTTAGGTAGGTAATTTATTAATTTTCTGAACTGAAAAAATATGGTTATTTTTATATCATTTGCATAGTATAAGATATATTTATCTTATATAGATAGACTGGAGTGCAATAGTTTATTAAACTACATAAATATTTGCAAAAATACATTAATTTTCTGTATGTTTAAATAAATTAAAATACCTATATTTTCGAACTTTAAGTCAGGGTTGTTTACAAGAATTGTGATAGAATGTGAGACATATTTAAAAAAATGTGTTTGAGGAAGTTTCTTTGGGACCTCACGTTTCTTCCTCCGTAAACAGTTCCCGAAATGTTAGGTATACTAGTTCCAAGTTGTAGGAACTATGTATTAGGTAAACTAAGGAATGACATTTGATAAAATATACAATGCTACCTACTTCGAATAAACATGCTTTTGCTTTAATTTGTTTCTTTGAGGTTTACTTCGTGTATCGTTCAAAATGACTGGTACAATTTCAATATTATAGAAACTTATTTTATAAATAAAAATAATTATATTTCCAACTTTTGTTTTATTTCACAAGACTACAACAAGTCACTCTGTAAGCTTGTTGATAGTCTTGCTTTGAAAATTTCTGAAAAATATATTTTATTGTATATCTTCAATAAAAGTAGGGACGGCTCTATTATCGACAAAATGTCGATATCTATATATCGACCTGTGGGCAACACTAGTTAACCTTGTACAGCAGCGCCACCACGTCAGGAACGGCACAAACCGGCGTTTCTCTATGATCTGATTGGTTGTTCGGCTGATTCCTATCTGTCCTTTAGGACATATTCTACTTCATCTATGGCGGGGACTTTTTGGCGGGAACTCGCGGCAACAGTTTGTCATTTTTGTTTTAGTATCCGAAAAAATAGATATCGTGGTTTTTAATGCATAATATTGATAGTGTATTGTTCAATAAAGTGCCATTTAAGTGTCTAATATGTAGGATAATGAAATAAAAGTGTGTAGACTGTGTTTCGAGTGCTCTCAAGAAGTCCATGAAATCTTCATCAAAAGTGCTATCATTTTGTTGAAGAATAGAGAAAAAGTTAAAGACGACAGAAATTGATAATAAATGAGAATTCAAATGAAATAGAAAAATATTTAGAGAAGAGCAAACTACGTAAGAATAGGCTGTATGGCCAGAGAAGCCTTTGCCTTTTCCTTGCAAAAGCAGGAAAGAACCAAACAAAAAAAAAAAAAAAAAACTATAAACGGCGGCGTGTAGATTTTTTTGATTTTGTTTTAGATGAAATAATAACACAAAAAAGTACTATGGCGGGCGTATTATTCGAGGATATATTCAATGTGAAAGACATGGACCCTGAAGGCAAGAAATTTGACAGAGTGAGCCGGTTACACTGCGAATCTGAATCGTTCAAAATGGATCTGATCTTGGACATAAATTCGTGGATTTATCCGATGGAGATCGGTGATAAGTTCAGACTGGTGCTCGCGACAACACTTCGAGAGAACGGGTACCCTGACGGAGGAGAGTGGAACCCTCTCGAAACGGAGGGAAACAGGGCAGACAGTTTTGAATATGTCATGTCTGGAAAAGTTTATAGGTTAGATTCTTGTTTATAGATCGCGTTTATATACGGAAGGGCGCAATAGGATCTGTAAAAGATTGATGCCACCACACGAATGTTACATTTCACTTATTTCGTATAGACCAACATTGTACTTTCGTGTGAAAATTTTATTTAAAAAATCTTTAAAATTATTGCACCAAAGTAAGGTCCACTGGTGGACAAGGGCCTCCCCCAAGGATTTCCACACCGACCAGTCCTGTGTGGCTTCCCACAACCTTCACCAGGTTGTCGGCCCACTGAGTTGGAGGCTTCCCCACACTGCGTCTTCCGGTGCGCGGTCGCCACTCGAGAACTTTACTGCCCCAACGGCCATCTGTTCTACGAGCTATGTGCCCTGCCCACTGCCACTCAATTCTAGCAATTCTGTGAGCTATGTCGGTAACTTATGTAACTTACTTAAGTATTATGGTTATTTGGGTGCAATCAAAATCACCCAATGTCCTGGTAAAGATCGTAGAAGCCACTGCATGTGGCAGTGCAAGACCATTTCGCCCTCATAAGAAGAAAGACCGCAAAGTATAGTATATGGAGTTTCTGTATACTTTGCGGTGTTCTTTCTTATATGCGCAGAATTGTCATGGTAGTCCTTGGAGGCCTATGTTCAGTAGAGGATGTCTTTTGGCTGATGTTGATCCCCCTCCCTCGTGTGACGTCACATATTTTAAAATTCTTCGCCCAGAATTGAATAAATGAAAACAGAAATTCCAAAATTATAGTATATATTTTTTTATTAATTATTATGTAACGTCACAATGTTTATGACTCCCCCACCCCTTGTCACATAATGTCAAAATTCAAAAATTCAAAATTCAAAATGTTTTTTATTTAAGTAGATGTTTTGCACATACTTTTAATTCGTCTTTTTTTTTATACCTAGTACAAAGTTCCTACCACACTTTGTTGACCCCCTCCCTCCCCCATAATGTGTAACGTAATTTATAGAGGGATCCTTATTCAAATCTTTGTTGTACCTAGCCAGATCTGCCCGCATAAAGTTTATGGAAACTCCATAGAATACTTTGCGGCCTTCATTCCTATGCAGAGACCACGTCACATGTTATCCTTACCTAAACAAAGTCCTCACTATAGAATCTACCTTGTCCATTAAATTTTTTAAATATATGAAGGAGGTACTTTTCAAAATACATTTATTCCATTTTTAGACTATTTTTTCTAAGGTCGGCAACATTGACATCTACAAATACTATTTAACGAATTTTTTGGAAACGTGATATTTCCTAGGAAAAAATCATGTGAAGTTACTTGATTTGAAGAAAACACGACTATTCTGGTTAACTAAACACGAATACAGAGTTTCAAAATAGTAATACATAAACAGTCATATCAGAACATGATTATTCCTGTTAAGTATTAATCAAAACATGATTATTCCACTATGCCAAAACAAAACAAGTTTAATCCATTTTTGTATCATAATTTTCTGGAAAATTATTAACCTATACATTTTTGATATAAAGTAAATGTTTTCTGTGGCTCTTGAATTCTTACTTCAATATAAAAATATATTTATATAAAAATGTATTTACACAAATTCATACTTAACACACATATTCTCAATTAACGCAAAAATTCCAAAAATAGTAAGTATTTGTGGAATAATCATGTTTTGATAAGTACCTCCGCATCTTGCAAAGGAAGAAAACAATAGAATTATAAAGTAAATTTACAATTTATTTCTTTTTACAGGATAGAAGGTGATGAAGCAGCAATGGAACCAGCGTCTCGACTAGCAGCTTACGTCTCCTTCGGCGGTCTCCTAATGAGGCTGCAAGGAGACGCCAACAACTTGCACGGTTTCGAGGTTGATCAACACATCTACTTGCTGATGAAGAAGTTGGCTTTCTAGTTTTAAAAATGCTGCAAGATTAGACAACAAAATCTAGGTTAAGTCAAATAATGTAAGGTTTTTTAAGTAAAAAGTATAAATATTTTTAAGATTTTTTGTGTTTTCATTTTATTTGTGTAAGCAAATCCTTAGAACGGATTCCTGAGTTCCTCCATATAGAAAGTTACTTTCCACCTAAACTTGATAAAAGTGAATGTATGGAATAGAAAATTTTATTTCTCTATAGTGGTTTACGTGCTTAAAAATTATCATAATTAAAATCACTAAATATGGGATACCACTACCATACGTATGGCAGTGGATTTTTTTTTCAGTGGCGATATTAGTTCCAAGTCGCTGCCATCTGTAAGCGAATAGATAAGAATTAGCGCCATCGAGTGATGAAAGTTAGTACTTACTAGAATTAGTGACATCTAGCGGTGAGTAGCCAAAGCTCCTTCATTGTAATTCTGTATTAGTTCCATTAATCGTCACTTGATGGCATCAAAGTATGTAGTCAGGGGTTTGGAAGATAGTACATATTACAATCTCAGTATTTCCACTTATGAAATGAAATATGATGGGCTCTAACTCATCACACTAAACAGAGTAAAATATTATTTTGTCTGAGGAACGACTTTCCCACAGGAACCCATAATGATTCTCAACAAAAATTTTTGGAAAATTCCTAAGGGAATTTTTGAACATTTTCTAAAGGAAATCCTTCTGAGTTTCTCGGGCAAAGTTGTACAATACGATGCGTAGAAACCCTCGTTTAGTTTTTGAGATGGGGCTCTCTCTCTCTTATCGTGTGGCACAATTTAATCGTGCTATCCCACAAAGTATAGACGGTGGTCACCTGGTGTTCCACTTAGCATTTAGATTTTCACCTACGGACTTGTGCAACGCGACGATCATACACATCTAGAGATCAGATTTGCAGGTTTCATCACGATGTTTTTCTTCACCGTTAAAGCTGTCGGTATGAAAATGCACGTAAGTTGCGAAAAACTCATTGGTACATTGGTCAGGATTTGAACCCCCCTGGTTAGGAGGTCGGAGTCACTAGCCGGTGCCACCGACGTACACCGACATACAGGCTTTATAAACTACTTTACAATAAAAAAATTGCTATTATATTTTTTTAACCTGATTCAGCAACTCCGACTTGGTGGATGATGGACCGACAACCTGGTGAAGGTTGCGGGAAGCCGCTGGATGCGAGCAGCACAGGACCGGTCGGCGTGGAAATCCTTGGGGGATGCCTTTGTCCAGCAGTGGACGTCTTTCGGCTGATGATGATGACTGAGCAAAACCCACCAGCACCGGTAGCATGAGGCGTAGGCAAAGCTGTTTGTCGCGCCAAACGCGAGAAAACAGCTCAGCTGCCTCTTTTAATAGCGTAGCGTTAGAACGGAACAACTGCTTTTAAAACTCGCGTCGCGCGCGGGATACGTCGCCATGCTACCGGTGCTGGTCTAGCTTCATTATAACTAAGTAGTAGCTATTGCAACATTTTCGTTACATCTGTATATTGATAACTAGCTTAGCTTATGTCCGCGGCTTTGACCGCGTGGATATCACTTTTATGACGTCGATGATGAGGGTGCGACGTGCGCGAGTCACAAGAAGCTTGTGAAAAAATTGTCCAACTTTGTCAAATTTCAATTAATGTATTCGGTAGTTATAGTAATTAATAGTGTTGGTAAGTAAATTTCCATTATTTTTGGGATTCCAGCGTAAATCCCGAAGTACCTAATTCTATATTTTCATTCGGCTGCGTAATGCGCAACAGCAAAACCGGGTTATGTTTTTTAACAATATTAATTGTTGTTTATTTTACGTACTTGTCACTCCTTCAACTATCGCTGTGCAAAAATTTATTGGCTCATTCATCGAGGAGGTTGAAATGAAATGAAATGAAATGAAATAATTTATTTGCATTGAATAGGTTAATATAGATGTTGTACATAAAATAGTTTCATCTATCCAGCTGACTGCACAGCATGCAAATAATGCACTAGTCACGTTTTTACATGGACAAAATCTCTTATTGAGTAAAAGTTATAATTACTTAGTCATTTCATCAATTTACTGGACATTTGTCTAATTGGTAATATTTTGATGTCCATTGGAATATGGTTAAAAAATTTACACACATGCTATAACAATGATCTTGATACGATGTTGTCCTGGGGTTATGATCAAGTACAAGCCTGTCAGGTTTTCTAGAGTTTCTGGTATAAACATCCGTATAAGTTTTGAATAACTCTTTGTGATTTTTAACTTTACACCATTCCAATATGTAAATACCTGTGAGAGTTAGGACACCTAGCTTTGAAAATAGTGGTCTACATGTATGAAAGGGACCAATACCACACATAACCCTTATACACTTCTTTTGTGCTATGAACACTTTACCAACGTCTGGGCTATTGCCCCAAATAAGGACTCTATATCTAAGCACTGAGGCGACGACGTAACCGTGGTAGGCAGTCAAAGCTGTTTTTTGTGACATAGTCTTTGTTAGTCTGCTTAATACATATATAAATCGATTAAGTCTGGTACAAATATTTTCTATATTTAACTTAAAGTTTAAGTTTTTATCAATTATTAATCCAAGAAATTTCGTTTTGTCAGACGCCATTAATTCATCATTATTATATCTTATGTCAAGCCTATTATTATCATATCCTCTTACAGCAAACTGTATATAACTGGTTTTTGTCAGATTCACATGCAAATTATTAATATTTACCCATTCAATTACAGATTTTATTGTATTATTAACGTCAGTTTCGAATTCATTCAATTCATTCTTATTACATATCACAATTATAGAAATGTCATCTGCAAACAATATGCTTTGATGGTTAGTTACAGAAGGTAAGTCATTGATGTATAATAGGAATAATAGCGGGCCAAGCACGCTACCCTGGGGAACACCTGAAGAATTTATACAAAAATTTGATCTGTATACCGTTTACTTTATGTACCATATAAATAAATAAAAATGGACTGAGAAATTTTACGTATTTAGTTATTGTACAAAAACTATTATGCTATGATCTTAAAGGAAAATCTTTTGGATACCTATTCAACAAGATGTCCAAAAAGATTTAAAACTATACAGAAAAATAAAAATTTACCGAGAAATTATGCATCGGAAGTAAAATCGAAAAATCATGTTTTGCTTAATTTAAGCGGAATTAAATTGGAAAAAGTTATGGACACTACTACATACGCGTGTCATAAAGTTACCACTAACGTATAGCACAGAAATATCCGACCGAGCAATTATTCACCGAATTTTAAATGCAGTTTTCATGTTTAGATATAAAACATCTACTTCCAGCTTTAAAATGTTTTGGCTTTTTTGCCATCTTCCATCTGTACATTATCCTTCACAATCGTGCAAAGTTTCATTGACAGAGAAATTATAGTTGGGGTCTCCTTACAAAGAAACTCCTCGTTGACTGTGCTAATGTCGATCCATTACTTGCGCCGCCGCTGTTGCGACATGACCCACAGGAAAGAAGGATTAGAATTACATATACCTATCTAACAATTATACGTATACAACCTCATTTTGACAATTACACATTGCTCCGCTCACCGCGACGAATTACGGTGGAGCGGATTTAAACTTTGTACTACAAAACGTTGATTTGTATACAAAAACCACGGGGTACAACACACTGACACCGCTTCTCCGTCCGGAGGCGCGATTCGCACGACGGATCCCCGCTCCCGGGCGGAGATGCTGTGCGATTCGCAGGGTATACCACTGCACCGCAGTACCGCAGTACGAAGACATTCGGACGGAAACCGTCCGGTGGGGCGGAATCCGCGCCTTCGTCGTGCACCGCAGCTTCGGACGGAAACTGTCCGGTGGAGCGGATCGCTGCCGCATGCGAATTTCGTCGCTCCGCGCTCCCGTCCGATTTCCGCCTCACTGTGATATCTGCGTAATATGTATTATAAAAAAACAAATGTATTTCTTGTATTAAACAAAAATATACAAAACATTCTGTAGGTATATTATATTTTATGTGATATGTATGCAATAAAGAGATTGCAAACAAACAAACACATTAAAAGGTATATGTTGCATATAGTTTTTATTATTTTTATTAGGAAGAACAACAGCTTATAATAACAGAGCTCAGCCTAACACAGAGCCAATTGCAGGCAAATTATTTTCCAGAGTTAAAAAATTATCCATAAAAATATTTTTTAAATATCAAATTCGGAATCATTATAAGGCACCGTCCACACGCGCATGACTTCACGCTGCGACATTCTCTCGAGCGCCACGTGCCGCGCGATAATGAGCACCGACGTGTGCACTCGCGTTCATTGGCTTTGTTTTTCGCGCCCTTTTCTGAGCCAAACAAGATGGTCTGCTAATTGATTTCCTGTGAACTTGTGAAGTCAATCGCACGGAATATATAGTGCGATTATTAGTGTAGTGATAGACGTAAGTGGAAAGAGATATCATTCTTTTCTCTACCATTTATGGCTAGAATCAAGATATGCTTATGATTTGTGGCACAAAATAGATATAACAGAAGGTCCGCTCAATACGCAAAATCCTAAGCATATACATGCTTATAGACGTATACGGTCGTTCTAGGCAAGGTCACGGATACTATGCGATCGCGACCTTGCCTCGAACGATCGTATACTTCTATAAGCATGTATATGTTGCAGATGGATTGCAGAATCCACTGTTTTACAAAACCGCTAGTGATTTTACAAAACAGCACCGTTTTGTAAAATAGCTGAACGACCTTTAGCGGTTTTCCATAATAACTGGGTTACAATATGCAGAATTGCATAAAAGTTTTGCGTTCGTCAATACAGCGGGTCTATGATTAGAGGTTTTGTAAAACAGCGTGAAATAAAACATCAGATTGTAGATTTTAGTTTTATTGTAAAACAGCGGACTATACAATCCATCTGCGACATACATATATGCTTAGGATTTAAGTGGTTTGTATTGAGCGGACCTTCTGTTATGTCTCTTTTGTGTTTGTCCCTTGCGATTTACCTCGGCAATATTTATATTATTCTTTGTAAATTTATTTCATTAAAAATGCGCAGAAAGTTGCGCATTGCGCCAAAAAGTGTCGGAGTCCTAAATTCTCTTTGGGTCGCAGAGCCAGCACACGGTAATAAGTAACTAAATAAAAAAATTAAAAATACTTTAATTTTTTTATTTAGTTATTTATTACCGTGCCATAGGTAAGTAAGTAACTAAATAAAAAAATTAAAAATACTTTTCCTTTCATAGACATTCATTATTTTTGTTGACGTTTTCGAATTTTAACAAATTAATGATATTTTTTATATATTCTCGGTATTACATAGACTATAGATACTTACTACGTATAGTTCATTCCAATCAAAAAAGGAAAAGGTAAACAAACTTAGTATGCAACTGACGTTAACATGTGTCAGTTCTATAGTAAGTTTACCTTTTGCTTTTTTTGATTGGAATGAGCTATAAAAAGCAATACATCTCTCGTTGATGTATTTTATATGACCGAAAGTTTTTAAAAAGTCATCTACAAACTTGCTAAAGGACACGTTTCATTTTGTGCCTGGACATGTACGTAGTACGAAAAATATAGAAAAATATAGGCTTTCTAGGAAAAATCATGAAAAAAATATTAGAAGCAGGGTTGCGTGGTTCAAGCATAATGTTTTGTCAGCACTTTTTACAATATAAATGATAACACTGAAGCTTGCAATAGTAGGTCACGTTCAGAAATTACGGCTTCGTCCACATATTCCTCAGATGCTTTCTCTGACTCTGATTGACTGAACACCCTTCTGTTCTGACTTCTGACATTGGTGTACGATTTTTAAAATCTGCGGATAGGCCTTGCCTCTTTTACAGGCATAACAGCTGGTTTTCGAGTTACTTGTCGGACAACTAAATTATTAATTTCAATGGTATGTACAAAATCTAGTTTCTGAACGTAAAATGCTCAAAATTGCGCTCGCTTCGCCATGTTGGGTGATTTATGTGTTGCGATTGTTAAATCTGAGAAACTAGATAGATAGAACCTCGCAACGAAGGTAAATCGAAGGAAATGTACAATTAGAAAAGACTATGTTTCTAATGACTTATTAAATAAAAAATAAATAAAATCAGTTTATTGCAGGCACAGGTCCCATAGTAGAAAGTATAAAACAATATAAAAGTTCAAAATCAAAAATTAAGAATACATTTAAATTTAGATTAAATAGATTAAATATAAATAAAAATATATAAAATAATAACAATATTTATGTCACAAATTAAGAATCGTCAGGTACAGAACACCTTATCGTCTAGTACGGTATCGCAGCCCTGTCTTATTTATGATGTTTAGTACACAGACCAGGTCCAAGCTCCATAGTCCCGTGAAACGTCTCCTTTAACAATGTATGTTAGAATTTGGCATACTATAAACTTATAAATTAAGTGTTCACGGATGATGCCAAGAATAATTACCAATTAAGTATAAAATGAAGATCTACAAAATAAAGACAGTAAGAAAGAGTCATCTTAAATAGACTTAAATAATTAAGAAATTACTTATAATACATGAGTTTACAACATTAATCTTACTAGATCCAAGTGAACGAATCGAGAAATTATCGCCTTTAGTTAAAACTATAAACCAGTCACTTTTTTGTTAATAATTTATCGTTTCTTTCATTATGGTAATAATAATAAGAATAAGAAGTGACAAAAAAGGCGTTATTTTCTAAGAATCTCAATGTCTGTTAAAAATATACGTCCCAGCTTAAAAATATTCTCGCCTGGGGATGGAAAAGTAAGAGGAAGGGAGACAGGAAGAAAGTAGATACATAATTAGTCCAATTTAGTATCAAAATGGCGCGCGTTAACGAGAACGGAGGCGTAGGAATTATAAGAATATGAATGCAAGGTATGTATATCTATAAAATACTAGCTTTATGCCCGTGGCTCGCTTGCAAATATTTTTTGGTGATCCTACGGGAACTGTTTGAAGAATCAGGAGAAAAGTCTATGTTCTTCTCCATGCTTAATTCGTAAAAACTGGGCGTCAAGAGGAAATGAATAAATAAAATAAAATTTTAAAACTTTTTAATGACATTAAACATTAATGACTTTTTATTTAAAAAAATGTTGGTAGTTAATGTAGAGATATCGAAGCTCTTTGTAGTTATATTAATAATGTGAAGGCGCCTTATAAAAGTAAAAAGTTTTTATACTCGTACTTTTATGTTCAGCAAGGTAAGTAAGTAAGGTAAGGTAAGTAAGGTGTTTAGAAAGTAAGTAGGAAATTAAGTAAAGCGGAAATGACATGATTTTAATACTCTATGTCTAAACATCTACAAATAAAACTAAAGAAGTTTTGTTGACGAGTTTATTTATTTATTTAAACTTTTTAGTATGTACTTACAAGAAAAAAAAACAATATGTAATAATAAGTAGTGTACATAAAAAATATGGGATTGTACAGGTAGGCAATCTCTTCTAAACAACCCTGATTTAAAAAAGACCAGTGACGAGTTTGTAGAGACCAAACAAACAGATCCACAGAGCGGCCAGTTTTGTATGGGAAATGCAATTTATTTTTATTATTTCAGCAAAGTCGTAAATCACTTAACTTTTTTTACTAAACCAATTACTTGGTTCCCTGCATACCTAAAGATAGGCAAAGCCATTTTCAAATGTGTAAGATTCTTTCATTTTCTTTATGACAAAATAAATCTGCGTCTGAATAAGAAGGAAAAATCCTCACTGAATTTTATGATTCCAAAAGTATTCCATTCCACATGCAAAATTCAAATTCCAATTGAGTTTGAATTATAAAGTCACCTTGGAAGCTATTGGAGGCGCGACGGCCAATCGCCGCGCGCGCTCACCGGAAAGGCGGGAAGAGGCTAACGTCAAATGCAAATTAGTTTTTTTTTCCATAGACAAAGGCAACTCGTTTTGAACGCTTTGTTTCTATACGGCCAGTTGTTCCGGAACTGATAAAGTACCTACCTAGTTTAGGCCGTTCTATCCAAGGAATTTATATGTAGTACCTAGTAGATATATAAGTTCTTTGGTTCTATCAAGCATTATAGAAATACCTGATTTACCTATTGATCTTATTCTTATTAGTAATCTATATTATCTTATTTAACTTAAACATCATGATTTACCATAAATTATGTAAACAAATTATTGCAATGGCTTTTATTTTTATCAAACTTCCTCACAACGTATGAAGATGAAAAAAAATGGTTGACTCTCACAGTAGGCTTCTCATATGAAAAGGGTTAACGTTCTACTAAACTCATAAATAAAATTCTGAATAGCGAATTATTATGCTAGTAAGATACTAGCATAATATTTTTTAAATTTCAAATGTATCGGAACCTACTGCTGATTCCGATGTTTATTACCTATGTAAAAAAATACGCTAATGATGCTTATAAGCACTTTGTAGCGGTACCCACAAATATACGTAAAAATATATATATATATTTTTAAATTGGAACGTCATCATCAGTGCATACTGCATCGCCCACCTTCCAGCCAGGATTACCCCCTCTCCCTCCGGCCCTCTCCCTCTGGATGCAGGGGAACGCGCCGCCAGCCGCCAGTCAACCGCCCGCGATCGCGAAGCGATAACGCACTCCTTTTAAAAAAAAGTAAGACAATTAATTAAATTGTCTATGCCAATAGGATGCCTTAAATTGAATTTTAAAAAAACATTCGAAGTACAAAATGTGTGCAGTGATTAGAATTTGAAAATGTTTTTTCTTGTCTTGATTGGTGCTTTCATTTTTGTTTTATTAATTTGAGTGAATAAAATTCATGAAAATTAATAACTTTAATGAGTTCATATCATAAATTAATAAAAATAATTTAAGTATTTTAATTATGTAAGTACTTACATTCTTTACATAGTAAACTTTGCAAGTATAACCATGTGAAGTGTGAACTATTAGAAATATAAACTTTTTTTATTAAACACAAAATTTTAATTAAAATGTGGAATAGCCAATGAAAATGTGTGGGAATGTATTTTTCTGCTGCAATCACACTTGTGGATCTCCTATTGGTTTCTTATAAGGTGAGTTATGAAATTTTAAAATTAATTTTCTCGATACTTACTTTCAAGAATTCGAAAAAGATTTCATCCGTGAAAAGAGATCTTCATAAAAATATTTTATGTTATTTACTAAACGAAAAATATTGGTTCAAAATTGTCCCGGCCGGCGGCGGCTGTCTGTAGGGCAGAAGGCTTTATAGCCATGGTTCCTGGAAACCCGTAGGATTTAGTTTCATAAATGGCAGATCTTATTGAAATGTCCACAATATCACAGTACAATTTTTAACCGTCTCCGTAGTCTAGTGCCTAGTCCACTCGCTTCACATCAGGGGGTCGCGAGTTCGATTCCCGGCGGGGTCTTTATAGGACTCGGTTTGGTTGGTGGTAGGGCATTTTTGGAGCCCGCCTGGCTAGCTACCACCATCTTATCTAAGTCTTGCCGCCGAATATCAATGTTAACAGCATTGATGTATTCCGGCATGAAGATAAGATAGCCAGTTCCTCATTGCGTTGGGGAATCTTGGTAAGCCCGCTCCTATCATCAGCGTCATCATCACTTACCATCAGGTGAGATAATGCCAAGGGCTTACCAATTGAGGGTAAAAAACATATTAAGTACTGTCATATAGTATGGACAGTTAGACACTCCATGCTAATCTCAAGGCGACCTCACCCCCTGCGGATAATATCCGGTGACGGCTGCTTTTTTTTATGTGATAGGTGGAAAACGAGCAGACGGATCACCTGATGGTAAGCGATTACCGCCGCCCATAGACACCCGCAACACCAGAGGAGTCACAAGTGCGTTGCTTATTGCAAGTCATGCTATCCACACATTTACGCGTGTACAAGCATTACATTGTTAAGTATGTAATAGTGATAGGTGTCCACAGTGTCCAGGGTGCGACTGTCCTAGCCTGTACAGTTTCTTTATGATTATAAATGAAATGAAATGAAAATATTTTATTCGAAGTAGGTAGCAGTGTACACTTTTCGAACGTCATTCTTTTATCTACCTAATACGAGGTTCCTACAACAAACAGGACACTTCACTAATTGAAGCTTAGTTTCTACTCTAGAGTGATAGTAAACAGCTTAACGTGCCTGTGTATCTTCTGTTCTTGATGTAGGTAATTGACATCATTTTCAATTTTAACTCCCAGTTTTAAATGTGTTTTTGTAGAAGATTCCAAAATAAGATACCCATTTTTTTCATATGTTATTTACATACGTATACGTAAGGTTTGCTTGCATGAACGTAACAGGTCTGTCTGTGATGCCAATTAAGTAACAACTATTAATAAAAAGTAATTAATTCGACCTGATTGAACACATAAAAAATAGGGGACCTTTTTCTTTACCCTCAATTGGTAAGCCCTTGGCATCATCTCACCTGATGGTAAGTGATGATGATGCCGAAGATGGAAGCGGGCTTACCAAGATTTGCCAACGTTCGGTTGCATGTATGCATGCTTATTTTACGGAATCAGGAGATTATCTTTAAAATGAAAAACCGGCCAAGTGCGAATCGGACTCGCGCACCGAGGGTTCCGTATAAATTCATAATCACACATGTCTTGAACTCTATATTTTTTATATTTGAGTTGATTGAATGAAAGGTAATTTGCGGTTTACGATTTATGACGTATTAAAAAAAACTACTTACTAGATCTCGTTCAAACTAATTTTCGGTGGAAGTTTGCATGGTAATGTACATCATATATTTTTTCTAGTTTTATCATTCTCTTATTTTAGAAGTTACAGGGGGGGACACACATTTTACCACTTTGGAAGTGTCTCTCGCGCAAACTATTCGGTTTAGAAAAAAATGATATTAGAAACCTCAATATCATTTTTGAAGACCTATCCATAGTTACCCCACACGTATGAGTTTGATGAAAACATTTTTTTGAGTTTCAGTTCTAAGTATGGGGAACCCCCAAAATTTATTGTTTTTTTTTCTATTTTTGTGTGAAAATCTTAATGCGGTTCACAGAATACATCTACTTACCAAGTTTCAACAGTATAGTTCTTATAGTTTCGGAAAAAAGTGGCTGTGAGATACGGACGGACAGACAGACAGACAGACATGACGAATCCATAAGGGTTCCGTTTTTTGCCATTTGGCTACGCTACGGAACCCTAAAAACGAACTCCATTCCCTATAGCTTTTGCTCGCAGCTCCGCCCGCGTGGATGTTCTACGGGAACCTGCATTTCCCGAAACGAAAAAGTTACCTATGTAGGTTATCCAGTATTTGATCGGTTTTCAACCAAATCCGTTCAGTAGTTTCGACGTGAAAACTGAACAAACAAACATCCATATTTTCGCATTTATAATATCAACGTAGTAAGATATGATTCAGACCATAGAGCCTAGGTATTTTATTGAGCCATCTGTTTTGTTATAAAGTTTTTTGGAAGCAAAGAAGAAGTCATTATTTCGAAACGGGCAAAACGAAATAGTCCGGCACAGTCGCTTAGTCGCTGCAAGCTATAATAAGATTGAGCCCAAAAAGATGCCCAGTGGCAAAATATACTCATGGATAAAAAATCGACTCAAAGTTTCATGCACGACTTTTGGAAAATTAACTCAATGTAGCAAAATAAAACGAAACCAAAAGTTCAAAAACTGTGTGTTTACTGTTTATGATTTTAGTTTGATGGTTTTCTAGTTTTTTGCTTTTAGTGTTTAGCAGTTTTGTAGACTGAGTTATTTTTTCAAAAGTCGAACAACAAATCTTGAGTCGATTTTTTAGTCCACCAGTGTAGTTCAAGATCATGTGTTCATTCTTTATAAGCATATAGCAACAAAACTTTCATACAAAAGACATCAACGCACTCACACTTTGTTACATGCAATCTTGCCGCCAGATAAGTGAAGTTTTTTTTCACTGAATAATGGTACTAACTATATTTTTGCCTATATTTATTGTACAATACTAAAAAAATACCAAGGTTATAGCCACTGCGTTCCTTTTTTGTGTATCTGTTTTTCTCGTATAGGTATACAGAAATACATTTGAAAATCATAATGAAGAATGAATAACATTATTTGTTGTCCTATACTTCCTTAAAATATTTAACCATACTTCTAGATGATGGTAAATCGTAAAATTAAATCACTGTGGTTCAATAAAATCGTTTTAAAAATGGAACTCCACTCGACGGCTGGGGCCGCGCGAGAGCAACGTCAAAACAGTTTCATATTTCGAACGTAAAAATTTAAAACAAAGCTTTGTTTCAGGCTATCGATCGCCCCAAACGCATTCCAATTTCAAAAAATACAGCTTTTGTTCTCTGTTTGAATAATGGGCCCGTTAATCAATTTTTAAACGTGTCAGATTTGACAACTGCTTTTTGTTGGGTACCTCTATAGTAGGTACCTACAATACTTGTTACAAGGCACTTTACGGAGCTCCTATCTATAATTATAATCAGGCGCGGATACAGGGGAGGGGCAATGGGTCCAAATGCCCCCCCCCCCCCTGAAACCTGACCGGAGTAGTAAAACTTTTATAAAATGCAAATAAATATAGAGGCATTTCTTAACTATTAAAAAAATTTCACCATCGACCGCTTCATAAGTAAAGGAAAATTGAAAATTTGCCCCCATATACAAAATGTAACAAAATATGTATAGGATCCGGTAACTGGGACTCTGCTCACCAGACTGAACAACTTTTGTCTACGACTTTGCTGAAATTGCAAAAAATATTTGGACTTCACACAAAACAGCTGATCAATTTGTAAAAAACTCTTTTATTAATTGAAATTGTAGAAGAATATAATATAAATTTCAATTTTCATTACACAACCATACAATATTTATTTAATAAAAACTCCGTAATTATTAGTATCAAAACTACTATATTGAATAATGACGTAATCGTTACAATTTCAAATATTTTTAGAACATTGTTTGAAATTTGATAAAAAGTAACTGATGACTAGCAGTAAACTACCAGATTTAATAGTTTCATTGTACCTACTTTTATTATTGTAAGTACATACTTAATCTCATGGGTCTATTAAAAACGTCCACACTCATGCGCTCCGAGAGGCTCTTAAAGGAGCCCATCGAAACCCTCGCGTTTAAAAAACGAACATCAATTAAATCGACAAACAAGTAAAATGCAACGCAAACACAACCTTAGAGCCCTTAAATGCCCTTAAACCCTGAGGGTGCCAAGTGTAGATAGAGCACGTTCGCGGGAAGCACTCTGATTGGTGGATGACGGCGGCCGCCACCCTTCACTCCACCAATCAGGTGAGAGCACCTACCCTCCGCGAGCTTCCGATCGGGTTCTATTTTCAAAACGTTTGTCGTTTTACAAAGCAAAGCTGACAGTAAAATGTACATCAATCTTTTTGATACAATAGAGTTTTTATTTCAATACAAATGCAACTTTTGTGTGCTTTTCAATAGGTGTAGGGTAAATAAGAATAGTGCAGTAAGTTTCTAGAGTTGGAAATCGCAGAACCTTCTGCTATTTTTACGAACTTAAACATTCTGCTAACATTCATTTAACCACGAGCGATATTTGTAAAAATCCCTTTTTTGTGTTCCTCCCTCTAAGGAACGTAATTCCCCAACTAGCAAAGTTGTCATATAATATCGAGACTAAATAACGTTTGGTTTTAAAAAGGTTATCTAGTGTTATATCGGATATCAAAGAATTGTGTTATACATAGTACTTTATACGAAAGTTTAGTCGTATAATACTTGGATGTATTTATTACATTAACAAGACGTCTACACAACTAATTTGTTTTAATACAACCATATTAAGACCTTTACACGATTTTAAGTCTAATAATTTGCGCCCTTTTCGCGTTATGTAAACGTTAATACAACCGTTATACGACGAACCTTTGCTACTTGGGTCCTTTCTATCTTTAAAATAAAACAAAAGAAATCAATCGTTAGCGATACTTTGCAACTCTCGAAAAGACCTTGACACGGCGTTTTTCAATGTCCAACCTAGTGACATTGACATTTTCGTATTCTTGGTATGTGTTCGATTTTTTATGAACGGATTCAGCAATTTTGGTAGTAATTAGGTCATTTTGATGTAGGCCAGTTGCGTTTTAATTAAATTAAAAAGTGATGTAAGTTAGTATACAGGGTGTAGACACCGCACCAAGAAACTTAAACGGTTGAATCCACTCATCTTCTTCTTCTTACCGTGTGGCACATTAAACCGTACACAAGGTATAGACGGCGTTTGCCTAGTGTTGCACTTATCATCACCCGCGGTCATGTGTAGGGCATTAGAGTTACACCTACAGACGTGTGCAACGCGACCATCGTACACATCTAGAAATCAGATGTTCAGATTTCCTCACGATGTATTCCTTCACCGTTAAGGCAGTCGCTATGAAAATGCACGTAAGTTTCGAAAAACTCATTGGTGCTCGGCCAGGATTTGAACCCACGACCGGAGTCATTATACCCGCTGCGCCACCGACGCTTTTGAATCCACTCGTAAAACTGAACAACTTTTCCCAAAGAACCCATTCTGAATCGCCTCAACCAATCTGAACTTTTTCTACTTTTCACGCAGCCTGTGATATGCAGAAGCATCTTATCATATCTACCATCCTAAATCATCCAAAGATTCCTCAAGCTCTTTTAGTGGTATAACCAAATATTATTTGCGCGATAAAATTAAATAACATCTACATCAATAAGTATAAAATACAGGAAAAATATTGAAAAAATCCGATCTATAACTTCTTTTTTCAGTTTTCCATGCAAATTCTTGATTCACGATTTAGATTTAGTATGGGAATCTGCAAAAAAATTTGAAGAGCGGATTTTTAAAATATTTTACCTGTATTCTATACTTGATTCTGAGTAACCTCTTAAAATTTTAAACGAACTTTTTTTTCACCCGTATATCGCAATGGTAATCGATGATTACGATTAATCAATATTGCAATTATTTCATCAGCATCACTATTGTTGACTAAACATTCGGGGAAAGTTCTCGAACAGGTGCTGAAGGGACGTCCAACCAACTCCACGTCTTCTGGCCCGCGGTCGCCACTCGAAAAAATTTCTTTCTCAAAGGTTATCAGTAACTTTTTCTACTCCAACTTACTTACTTAAATAAAGACTACTGAGTTTCGACATATACTGGTTCAATGATACGCAGCTTCGACAGAGCTTAAGGTTCGAAGCATCGAACATGTGTGTAGTTGGAAATCGTAGAACCTGCTGGTTTTTAGGGTTTCGCCATGTCCGTCTATCTGTATGTCCGCGGCTTAGCTCAGAGACTATTTCGAGATCTGATATTTGGCATGGATATGCATATTAATCACGCCGACAAAGTGGTAAAATAAAATCTTGAAAAAAATGTTTTCACAGTAACCTTCGCACATGTGTAGCTGTCGCTGCAACACTGCAGCGACAGCTACACATGTGCGATACAACAGTGATCCGACAGGGCATATCTTCGACACCACCGTCGGCCGACTATTCGGTAATTTCAAAACCGACTAATTAGTATGCTAACAACTCGACTAAATTAATTGTCGGCCAATCACTTTGAGCAACGTTTTTATAAATAGTAAAAGTGGTTGGAATTTAAATACCAACTGATCAGCTGGTTTATCTATCTTGTATGAAGGGTTTAAAAATTTTCTTGCGAATTCTACAACATTCCGGAACAAAAATCATTCAGTATACTGATTAGAATCCTCAGTTAAGCTGCATTTCCACCGGCGAAGCGAGAAGGGAAGAGAATTTTAAATTGTATGTGAAAAAATAAATTCTCTTCTCGCACATCTTCGGTGGAAATGTCTGGATGGGCGAGGATGGGAGGGACGAGAATTTAAATTTTTCGTGGTGTGGTATTGAACCATTTCATTTCCACCGGCGAGGCGAGGAGGGAAGAGAATTTTAAATTATATGGGAAAAAATCAATTCTCTTCTCGCACATCTTCGGTGGAAATGGATTGACGTGATTTCAATTCTCTTCACTCCACTCCTCGCCTTGCCTCGCCGGTGGAAAGGCAGCTTTAGGCTCTTACACCTGTATTACAGACATATTACAGTACATATACCGATATTAGTTATCGGCGGATATTTATTACAAATATTATTTATTAATTTTATAAGACAAGATAAAATATTTCATGGTGCATATATGAAACTATATATTATTTTTACCGTGTTTTTACACCTTGTATAATTAATATAATCATAGATAAATCTAACAACCAAATCTATTGTGCATCATACCACATCACCATGTGTAATATTTGTTTATCCAATCACAGCTACTATCAAAACACTAGTAAGGACGCGTGCGCTAAACAAATAGCCGGTAACGTAATCTCGGCGATTATCGCGCGATTCCGGAATTGCGTAGGGTCAGCAACGAAAAATTATAAAAAAATTAGCGGACTAAAGAAAGAAAGAAAAAATACTGCTCTATTTGGAGTAGTATATGGAGTTTTTGTATACTTTGCGGCCTTCTCTCTTATGAGAGTAGAATATACAGGGTGTAACAAAATTGGTATAGGACCCTTTAACTGGGGATTGTACTCATCGTACTGAACAACTTTTGTTCTACGACTTTGCTCAAATTGCAAAAAAAAATTTGGACTTTCCATACAAAAATGGTAAAACAGATTGACCAATTTGTATGAAAAGTCCAAATTTTTTAGTGATTTGAGCAACACCGTAGAACAAAAGTTGTTCAGTGCGATGAGTAGAATCCCCAGTTAACGGGTTCTACACCAATTTTGTTACACCCTGTATTATGTATTCAAATATTATTTGACAGTAAAATAAATAAACAATGATGCATAATTACAGTTTTTGTACATAATGATTGAAATTGTCTTTGGTAAAATAAAAAAATAAAAACATAGGTAGTACTTTACTAAGATAAAAGTGGTTTAGATGGGTTTCTCATCTCAGTTTCAGTGTTCAGTGGCAGTATGTTACAGGTTATAGGTTAATATTCTTAAATTTGTAAGTGTAACAGAAAACTAGTTTTTTTTACAGACAATACGTGTTTCTTACTATTAAAAACCCTGCGTCATCATTACGTCGTCACCTAATTAATTACCTAATTTTGTTTAAAATAATTAAACATAAAATACTTATATACATACATTGTTTTCCTCTTTTCCCAGCAGTGGGGATGGTGCGGATTGTTAACGAATGAACTAAAACATAAAACTGCAGTTTCCAACACCAGCTGTCAAATAAATTATAATGCGCTAGTAGCGATGCAAAAAAGATGCAAATAACAATAAAAATAACTCATAAATTCCAATCAACTTTATATTCTATCCGTACATGACACTCCCAAGTAGGGGGGCGTCGCCGCGCCACGCCCAGCGCGACAGATAGCGAGCGAACGAGATGGGGGAACGCTGAAAAAAGTTTTTACTTTTTAAATCGTTTCAAAGAACATTTATGAAAGAGTTTTTATTTATTGTCACAGGCACAGCCCGGGATGTGTGGTTGATCAAACAAAAAGTCTAATTATATTTTAGATGCGGGAGAGATTCAGTGGCGTTCAGAAAAAAATGTATTTTTTATTTTATTTTAAAATTTCACAAATATGTTTCGTAAATTCGTTTTAATAATTCTGGACCACTTTTAGCGATGGCAGATAGTTTTTAACGATAATATGATGTATCTACTGAATCAAGTACCAATTTATATCTTTCAGTTGATTAACCGGATAATTATTTTCAAACCATAGACAACAAAACTCATTTCAATACGAATAAAATTCAAAATTTTAACACTAACTAGCGCGAAAATTTACACTTCTACCAATATGTTCATTCAAATTCTAATTTTTCAATAAATATTGAATCTTAACTGCTTCATATTAAGGGTTACAGCTTTTGTTAGAAATCGCAAATAAGTTGTTTTAGATGCGGTACGTGACAGCACAAATGGCGCGCCGCTGGGTCTTTTTCAGTGTCCCCAGTTCCCACGCGCGGTAGTAGGCCGTTTTGGGTGTTTTATAATATAATATAATGAATGAAATGCTTGTTTGTGATTGTAGTATAGTTGCTCGCTGTTAGCGGGTGGGCGTTGTGAAATCGTACGGTAAAAAAATGAATGCGAAATTGTGGGATTTTTGGGTAGTAATGGGAATGGGTGAAGTTGCATTTTACTCCCATTGAAAATATGTTAGGTGACTGGTGACTCACCATTAAGTTATTTTCCAAAATAATAAAAAATACACTTATTAAAAGAGGTAAGAAAGAAGTTCAGATATATTTTAGATTTATCATTTAGATGTTTAACTTACGTTATCAGCCCATATAATCCCCACTGCTGGGGCACAGGTTTCTTCCCATAAATTGAAGGTTAGGTCACACTCTACATAATACCAGAGCCAGCCCTTGTGTCACATTCTTAACTTAAAACGCTTTAAACAATTTTTAATGAAAATAAAAGTTTGTTCTAAAATTACTTGTCACCAAACCGAACTTGAAATAATAATGAATAAAATCAAAATGTTTTATTAGATGCTGTACAAATTGTTTTTTTTTCTGCCTAGATACAAATATCCTGCCACTCGGAACTTGTATACTCAACGTTACGGAAAGTGTTAGCGCAGCGAGAAGAAACGTCGAGTCCAATAAAACCTCGCCCCAACACATGAAAAAAAACTAAATTTCTAATACGATTCATTACCGGAACTAAGAACTGGAGGATGTATACATGTCCATATATCTTTATAATTTACATAATCTAGTGTTTTATAATACTGGAAATCAGACATTCTCCAAGACCTGGGAAGAGTCTAACCTGGAGCGCAAAGCCGTTCGCTATGGACGATAACGAATTAAAAGAAATTAACCTCCTCCATGGCGTAGTTGGTCTCTTTGCATCAGTAGATCGTGGGTTCAATTCCCGGCGGGGTCCACCTTTGCAGAATTTGTTTTTTTCATCTGCTTTCTAAATACCGCCAACTTGTTAAATATCACTGTTAACAGTAATTATATTATTACGGCATGGAGATAATTTCGCATTGCGTTCCCACTTCCATCTTTCATCAATAAGCATTCAATCAGATCATCAATCAGATCAGATAATGCCAGCCAATAGCTTACAAAAAAAGTATTACCTGTCTTATCCACCGTATTTTTTTTAAATTAATAAGTACCTAATTCTTCAAGAGTGAAAAACACAGATTCAATATAAAGAGTGTTAAAAAAAGTGCGTTTGAAATTTTAAGGAGTTACTCAGAATTAAGTATAGAGTACAGGAAAGATGTTGAATAAATCAGATCTACAACTTTTTTCGTTTTTCCAACAAATTCTTGATTCACTGTTCAAAAGTATGGGACTCTAAATTTTTTTTTATTAAAAAGTGGATGTTTTCAAAAAAAATCCTGTATTCTATACATATTTGATTCTGAGTAACCCCTTGAAATTTCAAACGCACTTTTAAACACTCTGTATACCTAATCTAAACTGCCACACAACATTATCGATATACTGGCAGCAAAAGTTATCGTCATCGAACCGCCAGCCGCCGCCATCGCGTAATTCGGCCAGCGCTTTCAGCATCACGTACCATAGACATTGTCGTAAAGCTGATCGCATGCGATCTTTTTTGTTCCTAAATCAGATTTACGCATTTATTACTGTCACATTCAAATGAAACACGTTTGGAAGTACAATTTATGGTTTGAGGGCGGATGTAACGCCCGTTTTGGCTCATTATTCCATTATAAAGGTTAGATAGAATATAATGTAAATGAATTGTAGGTATATTTACAATAAGTATAATATTGCACCGTACCACGTATCTTCAAACTACTTTAAATGGCCAGTGTAACTTTTTTGTACGCACATAAGAGTCCGATACTACATAAAATTTTGAAATATCGAAAATGTGAAGTCTCAAATTAAAACATGGTTTTTACATGTAAGTACATGACACCATTAAGTCTCATTAAAAAATTAGTATTAAGAGGCCAAAATTTTTTTTGCGATTTGACTATGGGTTCCTTAGGGAAAGTTATTTGTTATCATGAGCACATGCATAGCCTTTCGTATCAAGAACTAATTTAAAGACACCCGATATATATGTATATATTCCAGATTGAAAAGTTTCTATCAGCTTTGCAAAACTTGATTTGACACCTATAAACGTACAAAAGTGTCATAAATTGACATGTTATCGTCATCGATCGGCGGTTAGACAAAGGGAACAAGTTATTCAGCCTCACGTCCCGGCTGAGGGTCGAATGGAGACCGTATACCCTGCCTTTTGTTCGTCGTGTCTCGTTTATTGCTGTTTAACGATTGTCCCATAAGCCATAAGTAAACTATTATTCGATTATCATACTACGTTATCTGTGGTCGCGTGAATAAAAAAAAACTTCGCGCCATATAAGCGACGCGACGTTAGCAAAAGACAAAGATATCGATTGTGCAAGATATCCTTAAGAATATGTGACGTCACTTATGTAGAGCTAAATGTCAAAACTGTTCTTTTTTTCTACCTACTTTAGAAGCCATTTAAAGAAAATATTACAGAAAAACACCCAGCCATCCAGCTTGCAATTTCCGCTAACGTCGTCTCCCGGAGCCTAGTCCCTCCCTACTTAGGTCATCACCAAGACAGCCAGTCTGAAGCTAGACATCAACAAACTGACCAGGCAGTAAGCGGCATTAAAGACTGGCGGAGAACTAGAATTCCCGATTTATAGGTAAAGTTTTACTTTCAGTTTCCTAGGGTTTAATTTAGACCACAGCTGCTGAATGGACCAGTTTAGGTAATTTTCTATAATACAGTACCTAAGTAAATAGCTAATCAAAGAATTATGTTCAAAGGATGGTTGTACTAGTGACTGTAAAGGGACTTTGTATCTACTAGGTAAAAACTAAAACTCAAAATGATTTTTATTTAAGTAAATGCTTTACACATGCTTTTAAATCGTAATTTTTTTCTACCTAGTACAAAGTCCCTACCACGCGGGACTTGTACCTACCTTGTATTTTTTTTTTGTATTTATAAGCATGTGTAAAGCATCTACTTATAAAAAAAGTTACTTAAATTGTCGAGCTACGTATACCTAAGTGTTACCAAGAAACAAAGACATATCAAAAATGTAGTTTACGTAAAGCACTTGTAAGTTACTACGCAAGAAATTGAGGACAAATACAGTGTTCGTCTTCATTTTTAAAGCGAATGAAGGCCGCTGACTGCGCGATTATCGGTGCAGGCTGGCCAGTGAAATAAAACGAGGAAGTTTAAAATGCAACTCGGAAAAATCTTGAACTCAATAATGTATTTTGTTATTCAAGATGGCATTACTCAGTTGCTCGACGCGTGACATTTCGCGCGCTTTTCCAGAGTGCCATAGACATTTTCAGATGTTTATCTGAAAATTAAATTAGGAATAAAATAATTAAAGTGGTGTTCTATTTAAAAAAAAATGTGTTAACAGTGTATTATAATTTTAACACATAAAGTTGTGTGATACAAAAATTAAGTGTTTTAGATTTTCACAACTGTGAAAATTTTGGGAAATCTTCATAATGAAAATGAAAATTGCAGGTATGTTATTATGAAGCTCCTTACTGTAAGTTAAAAATTAACAAAGAGGCAGTGGGGACAAAGTTAAGCGAGTGTTCACAATTTTAAAACGACTTCATGTTGACATAGACCATTCAAAGACATTTTTTTTTTTTTTTTACCCCGAGATGGGAAAGGCAAAGGATCAGAGCCATACAGCCTGGTCTGTTGTAAATCTGCTGTTGTATTTAAAGGCTAAAAGCCATTTCTTCCGTATCTCTTCGTCTTTATAGGAAAATTCAATTGAGGCCAAAGCCATTTCTTTTGTATTTAAATTTTCCTATTCTGCAGCAAAATGATAGCACTTTTGATGAAGATTTCATGGACTTCTTGAGAGCACTCGAAACACAGTCTACACACTTTTATTTCATTATCCTACATATTAGACACTTAAATGGCACTTTATTGGACAATACACTATCAATATTATGCATTAAAAACCACGATATCTATTTTTTCGGATAATAAAACAAAAATGACAAACTCTTGCCGCGAGTTCCCGCCAAAAAGTCCCATTCAAAGACACCGATCGACATACACCATTTAAATTCAGAAGAAGCGAATCTCATTAGTAAGTTTTTGAAAAGAAAAAAAACAATCTATTCTTGATAATTTAACTTATGTTTTTTTGTTGCACGAGACTGTACTGTACCTACAAATATCAAAATACCAGTATACCGCCTTAATTTATATAATAAGAGGCTTGGCAAAGCTCACGTAAGGTAATTATTTGTTCTGTCAACTGTGCGTAGGTTTATTTGGAGTTTACAGAGCATTTCCCTCCATTAGTGCGACAAATCTGTAAAAACTTTTTTATCGAAGGGTTTCTTCGTTCAAAAATATTCTTTTTTTTTAATTTGGTGCTTTAAATTACAAGAACAGACACGTCGTCGGTCGGTCGAACTTGTAGGTACTAGATAAGTAGACAAAAAACACGATTAAAATATGTATAGTAGGTAAAGTAGAAATAAGAAGCATTTTTAATTTATTTTTGTTCTGGGAAGTGTTAGCCAAGTGAGATGAATGAAACGTCGAAGGGCCTAAAAAAACTCGCTTCTTCAGTTAATGAATTTAGCTGCATTGAAATTCGAAATAGTTATAAAAACGAAATGTCATATCGGTCGTTATCTTGAATAACGAAATAACATAAGCTGCATTTATTTTCCTTACAGTTGGGAAATAAACTGCACAACACTACTGATTAAAGAATACGATGAAGACATATTTTTTTCATGTGAAGTAACTTAATATATACTGTAAAGTAGATATTTATATAGTTAGTTATTTATAGGTATGTATTCTAGATAATTGATATCCCCGTTAAATGAGCTACTCCAGAGATGAGCAGTAAAACTTTTCATAATAGGCAATACTGCTTTTTCTGGCCTTTTTAAAAAAAAGTACCAGTATTGACTCTACAAAAGATGCCAAAACTTTTTACGGTGAAACGGGACACACTCGTAATAACAACTTTTTTATATTGAATATTTATTTTGGACTACAGTTTAAAAATTATCGTCGTAATAGCGTTTTAATATTATCGTGCAATTTTGTAACTTTCAAAACTTTGTTTACATTTCAAAATGAACGTATTTTAATCATTTATTTATTTTCGCTTTATATCATTATCTTTCTAACTTTCATATTGCTTATTCCTTAGTAGAGAACCTTGAGGTCCCTAAAATAGTATATCTGAACCTGTACAATCTGACTTAACCAGTTTTATGAAAATAAAAGCAGAACTATATATTGACTCGTCAAACATCGCTGCAGACGGTAGCCATCTTGCCCATAAACAAACATTAAAAAATGGCCGCTAGATATGGAGCCTCCTTTCCGAGAATGAACCTTTTTCTTTTATTTTACCTTATCCAGCTTGGCTGGTTTGATGGTCTAATTTCAGAGGGCTTAAATAAATAAAAAAACAATATTTTTGGTGTAACGCGTACTTATAAAAATAAAATAATACAATGCGCATACACAGTGCAAAATCGTTCAAACTAAGAAGCTCTTACTTAATACATATTTTGCAAATTAGTAAGGATGTACCGGAATTACAATAAGCGCTCCACCCTTTTTCAAATTAAATGGAAATATTTTCTGAAACAAATTAGAATAATAATCTATCGTCGTATTTACACTGAGACCAAACTTTTAACATAATAACGAGAACTGACATAATTTTTTGCCACAATCACTCAAAAGTCAAATACTCAAAACCGCTGTTTAATCTGACACCAGTCACGCACGACCATTTCATAATTTACAAATACGTCAATGGCTCTCATGGAACGCGGTATGCGACATAAATCCCCTTATAACACCTACCCGATCCTTACTAATGGCAAATCCGTGCTTACTAGAATGCATTCCAGTGCAATAAAAACAAATATAGATCCAAACACAACAAATAAATTCGAAAAAAGAACAAAAAGCGCCGCCATGTTGGATCTACGCGCGTGTCGCCGCCCGCGCACGTACGGCCGCCCAAATCTTTATAGATCGTTTTCGTGCGTGATTTTAAATGGATTTTTGGTATTTTTTTTTGGGTTTTAACAAATTATGGTCAATGATCTGCTTATATTTTTGGAATCGCGCAGTCTAGAGGGTAAACTGCTCGGGTCTGTTGGGCGAAGGGCCAAGTTTTTGCTCAAGCTTTAAAAAATACAAGCAGTTCCAAAGAAATCTTACAGCTTCGACGTGTAGAGTATTATTATTAAGCTTTCGTTTCATACTTAAAATTCTAAAATTACACGCATTGAATAGAATAAAAATAAAATATTTTATTGCATCACTTTTATTCGTATCAAATCTGACAGAGATAAATATTTTGGTTATTGGCACTTACCAAGATTAGCTATTACAAAATGCCCTATAACACAAACCAAACCGCGGGTCCTACAAAACTTTATTGTGCAATCTGTTAGAAACCTAATCTGTCGTAAACAGAATCTGTCCGAACAAGGGAGAGAGAATCAAATCCACGACCTTCAGTAATATAGAAGGGAGTATACAAAACTCTACGCCATGGCGTCTTTTTTTATTAGCAGCTGCGATTCCGACTAAAAAAAGCGTTTCTTACTTCAGCCAGCAACACCCAACACTTAAATTAAAATCATGTGCAAACCTAGTAGCAAATAGCACAATAGTGTTGTCACCTCGCAACAATGTTAGTGTAATCTATCCTCGTACGTGATCGCCGCGTAAATACCGCGAAAAGCCGCGTTCAGGCACGTACGGCCGGCCCGCCCTAACGGGTATACTGCCTTATAAGAAAAAAGCCGCAAAGAATATGGAGTTTCCGTATACTTTGCGGCCTTCTTTCTTAGAGGGCAATATAGTAGCTGATACCGAACGCTGCTACAATGTAAGGACATTGTTTTGCCTTGTGTTAGTAATTTGTCGGTAATGTAATGGTAATGGGTACGCCAATCGCTGTTGCTTAGGTAGATTGGTAAGTAAAGGTGGAGTTAACGCCCTTACAAGAGAAATCGCTAAGTTAATGTAAGTATGCAAACAGGCTTATGCTTAAAAGGAGGTTCCAGCCAGTATCATGTTTGTAAAAAAAACTACGGTTTTTAAATAGTTTTTGTTTTAACTAAACCTTTTACACTTTTTAAACTAAACTTTTTAAACCGTGGGAGAGCCATGCTTCGGCACGAATGGGCCGGCTCGACCGGAGTGATACCACGGCCTCACAGAAAACCGGCGTGAAGCAACGCTTGCGTTGTGTTTCGCCGAGTGAGTGAGGGTACCGGATTTTTAATAATATTGGCCAGCTGATCAATTTTTATTAAAAGCAAACACAGATGTTATGCCCTTTTCGAGGAGGCATTACCTCTTGCTTCCTTTTGCTGTGGAAACCACAGGATGCTGGGAATCGGAGGCAAGAGATTTTTTCAAGCGGACCAGACCTACCCATCAATATACTGTCAATTCATCATTTACTTACAGTCAGTCCTTCATTCCACCCACTACACTGTCAGTACTGTCACTATTTGAATAATTTGCCAATATTATCGATAGTGTCTGGTCCGCTTCAGGGAAATAGGGTGAAGGGGTGATCCCCGCTCTGGGACCTTCCTGATGGAAAGGTTTTCAGCGCGGAAACGCTGCAAGCGTAATGGGCACCTTTGCATCTGCTACGTCTAACATAGTATACTTACATCTTTTTTCCTTCTATAAAATCAATGTTAACAACCCATATCGTCCCCACTGCAGGGGCACGGGTCTCTTACTTCGGGAAGGTTAGGCCATAATCCACACACGTCGGAGGATGAATGACATGACGTCCATGTCGGAGGCCTTTTTTTATTTATTATATAGGAAGGCAAAAGGCTGACGGCCCACTTGATAGAAAGTGGTTACCGCCGCCTATGGGCATTTTCAGCACCAGAGGTGCTATCGATGCTTTGCCGATCCTTCATATACCTTTTCAATCCTTTCTTGAAGAGTCCCATACTATAGCCCTCAGGGAAAACCTCGGGTGGGAGCTCATTCCACAGCTTGAGGGTTCTCGGTAAGAAGCTCCTCTGAAACCTTACGGTTCGAGACCAATTTGGCTTTAACTGGTGGGGATGAATTCCAATCCGATGGCGAGTGGTGCGGTGATAGAACTGTGCTGTAGGCATCATGTCGAATAGTTCCTCGGAACACATGCCGTTGTATAAGCGGTAGAACACACAGAGAGAGCTAAAGTCTCTCCGGAAGCTGAGGGGTTCTAGACCATTTGTCAGCTCAGGGTCGTCGACAATTCTGATCGCGCGTCGTTGGGTGGAGTCGAGGGGGTTCAGCTGACACTTGGCCTTATAGGCGGCTTGAAAACTTCTGACACGGGGGTTGGCCACTAGCCCCACAACCTCCACCAATCCAGATAAAACAATAAACTAAATCTATCAGTGCACTCAAATAAAATCAAATGAATATACAAATATGTACAACATAAAACTTATTTATGATGATTTAAAAAAAAGGAACTGAATAATCGGCGCCGGATACAAATCCTGTATAAGACACAACAGATGTCACTTTCACACTTAATCCCACCGTCACAATTGGATAACATTACCTCAACTCATCTGCAAAAGATTTGGTGGATTACCGAAAAGAAAGAAAAAAAAGGAAATTACGTTTTACATTTACATGTTCGAAATTTAAAGGCGTGGGAACGAGTGACAACTCCATAAAATATTTCGCGCCAAAAGTCAGTCTATGGCTTTGTTTTTTTTAAGCAAAGGCAAGGCGTGATAATGCCATTGTCTCTGGCCGCAAAGGACGCACGTGTCTATAGCAGGTTTACAATGTTTTGTTTACTTGTTTTTTTTTTAGTTAGTAGTAGGACACCTGTAGCGTCATTCATGTTGTTTTTGCGTAGTAATCATTCAGCAATTTGCGTTGTAGTTTTACCATGGGAACGGAAACCGAAAGAATTTGTCACTTTGCTACTATAGTCTCTACATTCCTATCCTAACAAATAATGATAAAGTTATTGACTTACCCAATAATCAATAACGTTTACCAACCGGTTATAACTATAACACTGCCGCTATAATCTTTACGCAATAAAAAATAGTTTTAATTAATAATAAAAAACTTACGAGTTTTGATTACTTTTGTCCAGTCGTTACACGTGACGTTTTTCGATTTTTAAACAAGCCTCTATTGTATTCAGCAACATGTAAAAAAAATATTCAAGACGACTTGAAGATCTCGTTCGGTTGAGAACACCTAGGTATTAAAGTTTCTTAAAATAATCGTGGACAGCTTTCGTTGCCAAACTTTAACCAAGACCTTTGTAACGTATTAAGATCTCCTTTAAACTTATACCTACTTAAACTAATCAACTAAAACTCCTTGGGCACCAACTGGCCAGATGTTTTCAATGTTGCGTCTACATTCGACAGCATACCCCAAACAGCCATAACTTCACTCGCTAAACCCGAGGTAATCCCATAATCCGCGAGGCGGAACTGAAAGCGTTGCCTACTAAAAAGCACCTAATGACGTATTGCCTTTTCCTGAGATTTACGGACTGCTTGTGCACCTTTGCTCTGCATGGAGATTACGACTTTTTTACTTAAATCAAGAAGTTTTAATTTAACATTGACATAAAAGAAAACGATGTGAAGGTCAAACTCCTCAGATTTTGGAACGTACTCGTATTTGTAAAATAGTTTTACTTTAAGAAATAAAGACTTTTTTAGTCTTGAGATTTCAGTAATACCATCTCTTTGAAAATCATTTGAGCATACCTACTGACAATAACCAAAAATAAATGAAATGATAATTTCCTTGAGCCATGATGCGCTCGTTGATGTCTTTTATACCAACCTAAACTGCCCCATACAAAAGAATTCAACGAGTCAAACAAATTAATCGGAATTCGCCGGTATTTGCGATTAAAAGCAAATCATACAGTAACAAAAACTTTTTTTAAATGAAAACAAGAAAATAATATTATATGCTTCTACCCATGAAACTGAGCAACTTTCAATATAATAATTATACATGTAAGCGGAGCACAAAATTATAATTTTCCATACAAAGTCCTCTCAAGAAATCTCAACTTGATTATTAACAATTTGGGAGTCACATAATATTTTTCTTTTTATAATAGAAGCTGTCGTGGCTCAATGCGACTTGCACGGTCGCGTCGATTACACAAGTTAACTGAATACAGACACGGTCACAAACTAGATGGGTTTGACTATTACTGGTGTTAATATTGACTAGATAGCAGTCGCTAAACCACGTCCGAAACCTTATAGGCGGCTTGAATCTTCTTACACTAGGGTTGGCCACTAGCCCCACAACCTCCACCAATCCGTACTTGGCCCCCGTGTGTGGAGTATGGCCTAACCTTCCCGAGTTAAGAGAATAGACGCGTGCCCCTGCAGTGGAGACGATATGGGTTAATAAAGATATATTTTTTTAGGTTTATAGAATAATGCCGTTACATCGAATTAAAAGCTTTTACCTTAGTTACACTTTATCTAACTTTGCTATACCCTAGGTTTAATGACTCCAAAATATTTTATGCGCATAACCTGGAAGAAGGTGTTTGATAATCTATGATCAATTATCATAGATAGATTTTACAACAACCCTATTTTAAAACATTCGAACACCAATCAGCTGATCTAAGACACAGCTGACAGCTGTAACCGTACACCCGCACCAACGATCTCGAACTACCCTCAGAAACAATAAAACGGTATTAACGCAAGCCAGTAGTGAAGAATGGGACCACCGGGTAACGTGCTTCGGGCGGGAGTCGAACCCGGATCCGTGGGATTAGCGCACGTGTGCGCTTGCACTAACTGATTTGTAGCTTGATCGATTTATGGAGGCTAAATAGTAATTACATATCTGTGTTTTTGTACTTTTTACTTATTTACAATATTTAGTCTTAAACTAAAATTATAAAATGAGGAAAAGGTTACAATTAGACCTAGAGGCCTCTATAAAGTTACAAAAATTAAATTATAGATATCTATCCATTTTTTTTTACTGTTTAAAGAGCATGAAAATAAAAGTGGTTTTGTAAGCACAAGGCTGATAATGATAACCTAGCTGATGCGAAAAGTGGCTATTGCCGCTTCGCCTATGGCCATCTGACAACGATGGTGTTAAGTACCATGCCACCATGCCACAGTATACAGGATCCTTCTAAAATACCAAATTTAACAGTGGCTTCTACTCATCAAACTGAACAACTTTCCCGAAGAAACTTATACTCAATTCACAAAAAAAAATTGGACTTGCTTATGAGGAGTCCCAAAATTTTTTTGTGAATTGAGTATAAGTTCCTTCGGGAAAGTTTGGAAACCTTGGAAAAAGTTGTTCAGTTTAATAACTTTGTAGTTAATAATAGTTGTACTGTCGTACAGTATCTTCACTTCCTGCTCCTCTAAAAGCGACCTCAAACACCCTGCGGGTAATATCAGTCGCTAGCGTAGGCTACGTAACATACACATTTAAGTATGTAGGTGACAGTTCTAGGGCTAAGAGGCACTCACTGTATGCCGGTAATTACGCCTTGCCTAACCCAACACACAAGAATCTACTTAAAAAATAAAAACTTTTTGAATTTTAATCTTTGACAATAAATTGCAATTAAAAAGTCTACTGATCTTGCATACTTCTCTATGCTTTTATAATGACAGAAAGTTTCATTGAAAAAAAAAAATGAAAAGCTAGCGCAAATACACTACGGTTTCGGTTCCCACGACTGTATGAAAGGAGACGAAAACAAAGGAGTTGTCAACTTTATAGAGGACGCCTTTGTGGATGCTGGCTGGTTATTGCCCGCCATAATATTAATTTATGCGAGGCCGTAAAAAAAGTTTAGGATGCGCCCGTTGTTTTCTCTTTGCTTTAATTGAATTTTAAAATATATAAATTGATGTCTATTTATTTGAATGATATTTAATAGGTAATAGAGAGACATCCAAACATGAATAAGATTTTTTTATGATTTTAACTTCTCTGTAGTTTCTTGGGATTTCAATTTTTTAAAGAATGTTTTTATTTTTTCCTAACATAAAAAAATCTTACATCTATTACCAATTTTTTGTTCTAAGTTTAACGGTTAAGGCACTTTTGACGTCTTAAATTTCACCCATAAGATCATCATCATAAAATAATCCCCTTAAAGATATCAGCGTCAAATCTTTTAAATATAAAAGCAATGTCTGATATAACAACATCATAGAGTTACACAAAACAAATCAATGGTTTCGTCAATTGTAAAACTGTTATGCGGGCCCTTTATTTGACAGTTCCGTCACCATCTTTGTGTACCTGTCGTTATTGTATTTTTTTTGTTCACAATCTTTTTTCGGAAACGGACATAGGAAACCAAGGTGTATCCAGCCAGTACGCAGTTGAACCTGTTCGTGTAAGGTGCAATTACAAAACCTTTTTTCTGTAAAGTTTCGTATTTCGACTCGTGCTATCGACTTTTGAAAATAGAAGTCTCTTAATTGTGCAAATTTTTCAAAACTCAGATTTTAAATTTTTCGTGCTTTCAAAGTTTTAGTTTTAATTGGGAATAATGAAATATCCGTGTAGAAAATTTTTCAGCAAGATAACAACGGAATTTGATATGGATTTCCTTTGTAAGTACCCAAAAAAAATCTTTCATCCATAAATGAAATCGTATATAGGTACTTTACCTAAAGGTAAATGTCTATATAAATAAAAAAAACCACAAAGTTTTAATTTCCTCGATTAATTCCCTTTCAAAATACCTACTGCATTCGATTCGAAATTCGATTGCATATTCTAATAGCTACAAACCGTTTTATGGCCAGCAACATCTATAAATGGCAGCCATATGTTGTTATTTACGTAATCCCAAGTATGGGGTGCGATTTTCTTCCAACGTGAGCCAACAAGGTCATTTGTAAGCATTATCTCGGGTAAAACTAAATAATTCATAAGATCGATGTTGTTTTCGCGCCAACTCGCGGATGCCTAGTTTTTCTTTTCTCTTTTTTCATTTTTTTTCAAGGGGCAAAGGTCCCCACTCTGAAGAGCCATTAACGTTGCGTTCCATTTATAAATATGCATGGAATATCATTAGCGTTGCTAATTCGATTTTTGAATTTTTAATAATTTTTCAGTCAACTTTATTTGCGCTTGGGGTAGGTCGTACATAGGTGAATTTTAAGTTGCGTCTATTTGCGTATTCTGGCATAAATATAAGGTACGCTTGGTGCAATGAACTTATAGGTACACTTTAGAATTATTTTAAGATTGAGGTGCTCTGCTCAACATTTCAGGATGAGACGTGAAACTTAGTGTTTTTTTTTAGTCACTGTAATAATAAAAATAATATTTTAGTAACAAGACATGAACATAACATGAAATAGTCATGCATGTAAAAAAGTAACACTGAAGTATGTATTGTATTAATACAGTTTCTTTTTAGTTAGGCATGCCTATTATGTTAGTTAGAACATAAATTGAATTAACTTATTTTCTCTTTAATTTTGCTCGCTTTATATCTGTTCTTTTCCTTATCCTGGTTTCCGAACTCCGGGTAGTCTGGAAGAAATCTCTTTTAGCAATAATGCCGCCCAGATTTGACTAAGTTGTATTTTTTAAATTGTGTTGTTGTGCGTGTATTTATAAGCTGACTTTTTATTTGTTATTACTGTAAATAGTATCTATTTAGTATAATATTTGGTAGATACGATTACATCATTACAGTCATAAGTGAGGTATCGTTTGCTGACTCGGTGGCTCAGTGATTAGCGCTCCTGACTACTCATCCGAGTGTCGTGGGTTCAATCGCCGCCCAGGGCAAACGTTCCTGTGATGGGCAGTTTTTTTTGCGTGTATTATATCTATATATGTATGTATTTAAACGTATATGTGTATGTATATCTGACTCGGTGGCTAAGTGGTTAGCGATCCTGACCTCTGATCCGAGAGTCGTGGGTTCGATCCCCACACAGGGCAAACTTTTGTGTGATGAGCATATTTATTTGCTCTGTGTCTAGGTGTATTAAATCTATATGTATATGTATGTTTTTAAACGTATATCTTTATGTATATCAGTTTCTGGTTCCCATAGAACAGGGAATCCTAGCTTGGGGCCAGATGACCGTATGTGATTTGTCCCGGATATTTATTTATTTATTTGTTCCGCAGCGTGCCGCAAGGAAGCGCCGCGCGCGCAGTCGCTCGACGCGGCGGCCATCATGAAAGAGAAGAGCAAGAACGCGGCGCGCTCCCGGAGAGAGAAAGAGAACGCAGAGTTCTTAGAGCTGGCTAAACTGCTGCCTCTGCCGTCGGCCATCACCTCACAGCTGGATAAAGCGTCCGTAATACGGTTGACGACAAGCTACCTGAAGATGCGACAGGTTTTTCCAGACGGTAAGTATTTTTTGTAACTGCACGAAAAAATTACAGCCTAAATTGCAACAATCCTTTTTGCAATAGTGAAATAAAAGCAAAGATTCAAATCTCTAGAAGAGAAAGAAGAGGGTTTTTACCACACCCCCTAGATCACACCCTGGATACTCTAGACAAATGTCGCCTTACACAAGGTTTTAAAAAAGTGCGTTTGAAATTTTAAGGGGTTAACTCAGAATCAAGGGGTTACAGAATACGGAAAAAATATTGAAAACATCCGATCTACCGATTTTTTTTCAGTTCCCCATAGGAAAGTTATATTTTATTAGTTTTTTCAGATATCCTAATTCGTTTCCTAATCAGGCTTCCTAAATTTAGGTTACTCTAATCGCTTCTTTATGCACGGCGTGCATCGTGACTTGCGCTGAGCAAACGTCACCGGACTTTCGCCTTTTGGAGAGGGGCAAGGAGTGTCCATACTGTAGATCAGTGATTTTCAACCTTTTTTAATGCCTGACCCCTTTACAAGTTAAAAAATTCTTGCGACCCCCTGGGGTCATAAACATACAAAATGTTAGTGATTTGAAAGAATACGTTCATAATTTTCTTCAATTAGGAAATGATTTAATTTATAAATCTCTCCAAAATAGAATCATGTTTTGACAAATAGGGTATTTTACTCTATACAAGAAAAAATCTAAAACTGCTTATTTACTGTGGTATTTGTAATCGATTTAATATGATTTCTATATAATAAAATGAGAAAAAACATTTTATTTTTGATTTACAAAAGTCAAGTTTTTTAATCTGTTATTCAAATATCTGAAACGACAGCCGCCATGCTGGTTGTCAGGTGACGTCACAATAGTGGTAAACAATGACATTTTGTTCGCGATATGTGTCAAAATTTTAGTACAGAGCTGTTTTGTTTACTCCTGAAATGACGTCACGACCTAAGCATCATGGCGGCTATCGTTTTCGCGCGCTTATTGGCAATGGTAATTTAAAATGTACTTTTCCGGTACTTACAGGTTTCAAAAAAAATTAAAAAATATATTTTTTACTTTTTCCCACCTAATGATCAATTTGAGATACTTTTCAAAAAATGGTGAAAAACCCTATTGTTACAGGCCCAGCCTTCTCACTGACATCGTATTTTTTAATTGCAGTGTAGAACCTACAAACACTTTTTCTTTTACCCGCTACCAACAGGTTGAACAACACTGCTGTAGATAGTTCTAATATAGATAGATCTTTATGTAATTGTATTTTGTGTGCAATAAAGATTATTTATCTTCTATCTTATGTTACTATTCCCCAGGTCTTGGCGACGCGTGGGGCGCCTCTCCACCGCCCCCGCAGCCCCGGGAGCTCTCCATCCGGGAGCTGGGGTCACACCTGCTGCAGACCCTCGACGGGTTCATCTTCGTGGTAGCGCCCGACGGGAAGATCATGTACATTAGTGAAACTGCGTCAGTACATTTAGGATTAAGTCAAGTAAGTTTTTTTAAATTATTAAAGTTAGGGTAAAAAAAAATTGGGTAATATGTGAGGTGCGAAGAAAATGTTTTTGGTAAAACCTACAAAAATACTTTAATGGCGTACTTATCTTGCTTACCGATGCAATTCGAATCACCCGAATTCATTTTAAAGAGAATAAGCAGTAGAGTTTGCAGTTTTCCTCACGACGTTCCTTCACTGTTAAATATGACAATCGGTATCAAAAAACTTTATTATTGATACATTGGTCAGGATTTGAACCCGAGACCTCTAATAAAAACGACGGAGTAGCTACGCTTTTTCTGTTTAACAAATTGATCTTTGAAAGCGTGATTCAGAAATTAGCTACTAGTTTTCTGGAATAGCTAATAAGCAATACCAGAGATATGGTAAGGGAAAATAAATATATAAATAATAGTAGACCAATTCACCAGGTGGAGCTGACAGGCAACTCGATCTACGAGTACATTCACCAGGCAGACCACGAGGAGATGAGCGCGGTCCTCAGCTTGCAGCATCCGCACTCGTATTTGGGGCACCAGTACCCGGCTGTGGGGTTAGTACTTACAAATGAAATATTTTTTTACCACCGTTATTTCAAGGCACTGATATACAGGATCTTAAGAAAAGTTCGTTTGAAATAAAAAGTTACTTAGAATAAAGTACGCACTTTTTTTAACAGCCTGTATTGTCCGTTATTACCCGAATCTATCTAATGGAAATATCACTTTAACTAAAAACTTCATAGGTATTTCTATTTTTTCAGCTTTAAAATATAAAATGGCAGAACGGTTTTATGTTACAAACAAACAGCTATCATTTCATTTGTCTGATACCGTGTATTACCTACTTTCAAGCTATGACAACAGTATGACTCACATGGCATTGTCCTTTCTGATTCCAATTTCTTTTATTGGTAGGCTGTATAAGAATGAAGCCTTTCCGTTAAGTCTTCTTCACAACTTTTTCAAATTATTTAACAGCAACTTGGCATATATACAATACGAAATATGCTTACAATTACAACTTCTAAAACTCACATGGAGACAAAAAATATTTATATGTACTTAAAATATAATAATTGACCACGCTGAATACGTTAAAAACAACCGACTTCAACCGCAACTACTCCAATTTTGCTATGTTTTTGTTGATTTTCTCAAAAACCGCTGAATCGATTTCGATAAAATTTATATGGGACCACCTGTGAAGTATACCCTTTTAAACAAAAAAAGAATTTTCGAAATCGGTTCAGGCGTCTTTGAGTAATCGGTGAACATACATAAAAAAATAAAATAAAAAAAAAGATTCCGACGAATTGAGAACCTCCTCCTTTTTTTGAAGACGGTTGAAAAAAAGGTGTTTTGAAAGATCTTTAGTTTCATTATTTGAACCTACAGTTTAAGTTTACGATAGTGCTTTTTTAACACCCTGTATCATAATGGAGTCAAAACATGCCATTAACCACTCGTGTGTCCACCAGGTACCCGGTGGGCGGCTCGTGGGGCCCAACAGTGGACATAGAGTGTGAAAGGGCTTTCTTCATCCGGATGAAGTGTGTGCTGGCCAAGAGGAATGCCGGCCTTACCACCTCTGGATATAAGGTAAGAGGTGCTAATTATTTACTATATAACTTAGGTTGACATAATTGGATCTGAAATCGAAGTCCGATTTACATAATTTAATTATAAAACAGTCATCGAAATTTAAATTAAATTATTCTAAAAAAACGTTATTTATTTAAGTGAATTCTGTGTACATTCTTTTAATTATATTTTTTTTATCTTGTACAAAGTTCCTAACACCTCGAAACTTATACACTGTACATTTTGGAAAGCGTTGGTACTTATAATAAAACGTGCCTTTTCAAAATCTAGGACAAATCAATTAGAAAAAAATACTTAACCTTTGATCCGGATAACATACTTTTTAGCTCTAACAAACTCAGAAAACCTTCATTTTTCATGGTTAATAGTCATATTTATTCTAGTCATATTACTTGGTAAGCCAGCTTCCATGTAAGTACCGGTAACACATCACTTACCATCAAATGAGATAAGTACAAGTAATGCCAAAGGCTTACGAAATGTTCGTAAAAAAAACAGTTACTACACCCGTGTAAAAATAGAAATAATACGCAACGCATAGTTTGTAAATTAAAATTAGTCTAGCGAGGGCCCTAAGTGCCACTCGTTCGTGCAAACATTCGCATGTGTAATTCAGCGTTTGAAGTGTTAATTTTATGATTATGCGCGCTCGCCGCTGTGTGCGTTTGTTTGATAAGCTTTACCGGATTTAGGGAAATGGGGTGCATTGAGAGCGACGTCGTCGGAGTTAAGTAACGAAAATACTGGCCATAGAATAAGTAAGAACTTAATTATGAGTTGGGTAGGTTATACAGGGGGTAACAAAATAGGTGTAGGAAGAGTTCGGTGGTGCTTCTAGTTATAAAAGAACAAATTTTCTTCTACGATTTTTCTGAGAAAAACTTTACGAGAAAATATAAATAGAAAAATACAGTATATCAGCTGTTTCACTATTTTTGTCTGGATATTTCTACGGAGAGTTCACTTTTTTTTAAGAGAATCTCTTTAAGCAAATTGTACATTTCTTTTTTAATTTTTAATTAATAAAAATCACAAAATAATTTCTTTCACTAATGATGCTGAAATCCTATGATACTACGTCTTAGTATTCCAAACATTTTTTAGAGCAAAATGTCGTTTTTGGCAGATGATAAAAAGTAACTCAACTGACTACTACTTACTTACTACTTATTATAAGTAGTGAAACGATCTACCAAATACACATATCAAACGTTCAGCGTGATAAACGTAATTTCTTTCGCGCCTTTTTATTTATACTCTAAAGCACAAAAATATAAATATTTCCCACTTCCCAGGTAATCCACTGCTCCGGCTACCTCCGAGCGCGCCGCTTCGGCGAGGGCTCCGCCCCCCTCGGCCTCATCGCGGTGGGCCACTCCCTCCCCCCCTCAGCGGTTACTGAACTGAAGCTGCACTCCAACATGTTCATGTTCCGAGCTTCGCTGGATATGAGACTGATCTTCCTTGATGCCAGGTAAGTCAATTATACATTGAGCCTAATGTGCAATATGACGCTAAAGGTCTTATAATCATCATCAGCCGAAAGACGTCCAAGGTCTAATAAGCTGGTTGACATAGAGTCTTCAGTAGTCACACAGGTGTAGCTGCACTCAAATCTCAGACAAAAAAATGGGCCAAGTGCGAGTCGGGCTCGCGCATCAAGGGTTTCGTATAAATTCATAATCACACGTCTTGAACTCTATATCAAATTCTCGGGCCTGCAATCCCCTGAAACTGTGAAAAAATGAAACTTCATGGACTTATATCTTCATTGTAATGAGATGGAATTACATGCTAGGTATAACCATCTTCTTTCTTGGTTGAAAACTACTGCGTTTATTCAAATTCATATTCAGAATCTTCTTTCCGATTTATAATTTTTTTATTTATTTATTTAACAGCTCACATTAAAAATCGTGCTATCCTGTAGCATCGTCTTTAGTCAGCAAGCGTTTAGATTTATAATTGACCACGCTGAATACGTTAAAAACAACCGACTTCAATCGCAACAACTCCAATTTTGCTATGTTTTTGTTGATTTTCTCAAAAACCGCTGAATCGATTTCGATAAAATTTATATGGGACCACCTGTGAAGTATACCCTTTTAAACAAAAAAGAATTTTCCAAATCAGTTCAGGCGTCTTCGAGTAATCGGTAAACATACATAAAAAAAAAGATTCCGACGAATTGAGAACCTCCTCCTTTTTTTGAAGTCTGTTAAAAATGACGACTGTTTAGTCTCGAGTTTGAGTTTGACTCTCGAACCTCAGACTAAACAATTTTCTCATATTTTTCGACCCCGATTCTTTTTCGGACTAAGCCTTAGAACATTCAACTTAGATTTAACTGAACAGTTTCCAACTTTCCTTATCTTGCTGCTGGCACTCACAAACCCTGAAATATTGGCATAAATAATTAAAATCCCTTCGCCCACGGAATGCCCTTAGAATAATAAAACAATAACTAATTTGGCGGGAGTGAATAAAATCTGACGACTGTTGGACGCACCGTGACGCGCGTCCAATCGGTTTCACGGCTAGTGATGTGCTGGTGTCGATATCGACGTTTGCTTATTCTCGATTTTATTTATAATAACGCTAACGTGGGCATACAGCCCATGTAGGACTTGTGATCTAATGAGGTTAATACAAAGTCAGAATCCTGTAAAATGAATCAATGGGAATAGCTATTTTAAATTAAAGCGTATTAGACTCTATCTCGCCTGATTTAAAAAAAGAACACATCAACCATTTAATTAATTTTCTATGAATAAAATCCTGCTAAATAAACAATTTCATAGCAATCGAAAAATGTCCACTGCTGAACAAAGGCAAGGGCGCGGGTTGAGGGTCTCGAGTGACTGCGTCTTGTGTTGCCCGCATGAAATAACCGCGTTATCTCACAAAAAAACATTTTCGTCGTATAGAATAAATATGTATATATTAGTATATATTTATGTATGTATATATGTTTCTATGTACCTATTGCATTTATGTATGTATTATTTTGTTATATGTGTATGTGTATGTATATTACATTTATAATCGATTTCATGTTATGTTTTTAAAATTGCAGCCACCCGGTATTAGCTTTTTCTACTTTTTCTATCTTTTCCTAAAGGTTGACTGGAACTAATCGCTGAAAGCGATAAGGCCGCCTTTGCACATTTTGTTGTTTTATTAGCCCGTAAGTCTGAAATGTGTTTTATGTTGGTGTGCAATAAAGTATATTTATTATTATTATAATAATAGTTTATTACTTGGTATATATAAGGAATAAGGGAATTTGTTTCATTTATTTTACGGATTTATTTACACGTCAACTTTTCTCTACCGAGCCGCTCGTGTCGTTTTAACTTCGAATATTAGATAAATTCTTAGTACAATTAAATAAATGCTCTTTATTTTTTATTTTAAAAAGTTCTCTAGTTTCCATTATTAAATTACAAGTAATAACTATGTACACAAATCGTAGTGGTCGCACCGTCCCTACCAAGATTGTCGATAATTTATATGGCAGCATTCCGAGAAGCCTATGGACTGAATGAAGTACAATGCTGACCATAGAACATACAGCGCAGTAGACACCACATTTGTCAATGCAGATATGTTTGCGTTTCCCTAATTAGAATGAAGTGTGTATATGATTTTTAGAACGAGATCTACAACGAAAATACGTTGCAATCCTAGAATTTTACGCTTCAATGCCTATCTAAGTAAAAGCTATATCATTTAGATAAAACATTATCTTAGAGTAACTAATCAATCTATGCTATAGTTCATTCCAATCAAAAAAAGCAAAAGGTAAACATACTTACTGCGTAACTGACATTGACATGTGTCAAATCCATAGTAGTTTTGTTTACTTTTCCTTTTTTTGTTCGGAATGAACTATACTACTGCTACCAAACAACTTTGATTTTCCATAATGAGAGTGGAAAGTCATTTTATTTATCCGCCTGTAGAGGTCCCTCAGGGAATTACTTCAGTTTTATGAGTCTTCAAAGTCAGCCTGTATACAATGTGTTAAAAACTATCTACAATTATTTTTTTCAGTTTCCAATACAAATTCTTGATTCACTATTAAGATTTAGTATGGGAAACAGAAACAATTGTAGATCGGATTTTTTCTATATTTTTTCTGTATTCTGTACTTGATTCTGTGTAATCCCTTAATATTATTAAGGCACTTTTTTAATACCCTGTATGTATGAGATGCAGATGACTGAATATCAAGTACCAACTAATACTAGACGTAGACACGTCTAAATGTTTACTTGGTCTGTGGCGCATGCCCTTCGTACTGTTCACCAATAGGTGGACTAACTATGCTCACACGACAAGTAACGACGCTAATTTCTATTTAGAAAAGCAAAAAGAAGATATACATACATACAACTTGTATTTAGTAAAACAACAAGCGAGGTATTTTAAGTGTCTTGTTTTATTTAACTACAATTAATTCCGTAGGTTAAATCTAAATGCCATAAAGTGCGCACGGGTGAATCGGTTGATGTGAAATGAAGAAAATGAAAAAAATGTTTATTTAGATCATAAGGGTCCTAAAACAATTACATGTAGCCTTGACTCCTAAACTAGTGCAAATACTGTATCTTATAGGAGCCAGTTACTTCCCTTATAATAGGACAAGTAAAGTTAATATCGAGGGTTCACGGGCGACTTGTATTAAGCGACATTTTTGGAAACACAGGTAACCTTTACTTTAAAAATTTATTTCTTACAAAATACCTCACAAAAAATAACTTCTGAATAATATTTAAAATATTAAGAATATCGAGAATCTATATGATACTAAGAAGTTAAGTTTTAATGATTATTTTTCTAAGAAATATTTTTTTAAATCAGTCTCCTGAACATTTCTAAAAATGTCGCTTAATACAAGTCGCCCGTGAACCCTCGATATGTTAAACTTATTAAAGAGACTCAAACTAAACTTATAGTTATACTTTATGCAATACCAGGCTAAGTCCTAGCCTTTGTGAATAGCGCGATTATATTTAGCCACACGATAAGAAAGAAAGAAAGAACTAAACTGAAAAAAGTGACTCCATTATTATAAATGGTGCTTTTGATAACCTGGTAGGTCGCAAAAAGCTGCTGCACGGGGATAGCACGAGACCGCTGGGCCAGCTTGTGATCAGCAGTGAATATATTTCGGCTAATATGATGATGCTGCTACTTGAGCAACTGTGTTCTTTTTTAGATATTATCAGACGTAACTCTATTTGAAAACTTACTTGGAGAACAGACACGCAAAAATTCACTATTCGATTTAAGTATTTTTTAAAAGGAAGTTACCAGGTATTTTTTGGTATTGTAATACTGTATGTTCTATTTCTAAGTCTAGGCAGGTACTTTTTTTACAGCTTTCAGACCACGCGGTATACCAGACTCTACACTCATGACTTAATTTCTGCAAATCAAAGATCTTTATCTTCACATCACCGCCGATTTAAACTGGATATTACAACAAACCAGTATTTTATTAGTCTCTGTTATAACTCGTAAGGTTATCAACACTGAAAAAAGTCCCGTAATGCTTTAAGCAATGGACCCATACATCCTTTTATTAGTTCACGGTAATCACCTGCGCGTAAAACTCAGGCCTTAACAATGCCTGGCTTCGAAGAAATGGCCCTAACTCTAGGTCCGACTTTCACGGCTACAGCAAATATTTGCATCTCACTCACACGCCGAAAGAAAGAGCGAGAGCGCTGCAGTTTGCATTGTTGATTTGTGCTAATCATGATCGAGTGTAATTCGAAAACTGAATGCTCGTTTCAGTTTTATCGATATCGACACGCTTAATTTCATCTCTAATGTTATGTTATTACGAGCAGAAATGAATATGACAGGATTTGAAAACTCCTTACTCCTTGCTTCATGCTTCTTTGAAAAAGTAACAAAACTATCTCACGGCAAAAGATAGATGCTACTGAAACTGAACAATTTACCTTCTCATTCATTAAATACTGAGGTCTCATTCTAATTTGCAAAAAAAATATGGGAAGTTGTTATTTTATAGATTTCTCGAAGAAACATTGGTGAAAAACGTCCATCTGTATCTTTATCTATAGCCAGTTTTTATATGTATATTTAAAGAAATAACGAAGCAAGTCTCTTCTCTATTATCCCAAACAAAAACTATTAAGAAGTGATAAAACCTCCTTGGTCCAAATATAGACATCTCCTTTGTAATCAAAGTGTCATGTTGCGAACATCTGGCCGCTCAGGTGTGCATTTTGCATATCGAAACTATAATAAAAACAGTTTTGGGTTGCTGTTTTGTAATCTAACACTAAATTAAATAGGTACAGGACTCTGGAATACTGATCGGTGAGATTTGCGCTGTTTAAATAGATGTACATTCCGATTATTTTTTGCCAGACACGGTCCTAGAAGTAGGGTTTATCGGGTTATTGCCTGAGACTGAGAGACTGGGATGCCAATTTAATTTTTAACAAAATTGGTTAAGCTGTTTGTTATTATTACCATCAAATCATAAGAAAATAACCGTTTCTAGGTCTTTTTCAAATCACCGATATTCGAAAAAAACTGTAAATAAAAAGTACCTATTATGAACATGTTTTGTCTATCGTATGTCTGTTTCACATAAAATAAAGTCTCCATGCAGACAATCTTATTTTTTCGCGCTGCCTACGTGCCAGTCTGAGAGACTCGTTTCCGCGTGTATCAGCGTTATATCAGTCGGCTGACGAGGCGATTTTGAACTTGGAACACTAAGCAAAACAAGTTTCACGCGCGCGGTATTTCTAGCATTATCTTTGTGAAAAGTAAAAAAGCTAATTTTAATTACGTACTTACTTATTTAGATTCAAGAAATCCTTCAATATTCATTGCGTTCAGTTACGGGTTTGGCGCTCATATATTACAATATTATGGCTTTTTGTCAAAAAGATTTCACATTGGCACACATATAAATCGTAAGACCCCTTTTTACTCCATTACTAAAGTGAAATAAATGTTAATCTTATCACCGATTATGGCCCGTAAAATAAACGGGAAAATTTTATAAAATGCACGTTCAACTCAAGACATTTTTATTGACAGACAAGCAAAAGACAGAAAATTAAAAAACAACAAAAAACTTTTATGTGGCCATTCTCTTCAGCCCGATTTCCAATTAGATCCAGTTTCCAGTTAGATCCAGCAAATACAAAAACATAAATTAATTTTGATCTTTCTGTATTTTGTGATTTTGATCCCGTTCCTTGTAGAAGGAAAGAGTACAGTCAGGCAATCATTGAAAATGATATGAATTGTCTCACTTTTTTCATCAATATTCAAATGCACGAATATTTCGTTTTTATTTGAATAGTTAAACGAAAAACCATAAACAGCCAAAAAAGAAATCAACTATAGAGTTAAATAATAAACTATAGAGATAGGCATATGCCCTGTAGGTATTCAGCAATCACGCACTTCCTTCCACCCCATTATTTTTCAATCTCGCCGACGACGCAACGCACTCGAACACCCTATATCTGACTACGCTGTGTGGGTTTATACAGGGGGTGCTAAAACAAAGAGCAGTGGCTGCTAGAGAGGCGGATAATTGCCTCCGTATTTTCGCAGTGTCGGATTTCACTCAAAGTGTATCTGTAAAAAAATAAAAATATGTCGCTCGTTTTGATCTGAGTAGGTATTTCTATTTATTTTATTTATTTTTATTTTTCACATTTTGGGAAATCAACAGCTTATATAAATAACAGAAGTAAGTATAACACATAGAATAGATAGTCAAGCCTTTACAGATTTCCACGATTCGATTTTCTATAAGGGATAGATTTTATAACGATAAGTTCACCTTTATTGATCGCGCGCATATAATGTAAAAAATTTCATATATGAATTGTCAATTTCTTTTGACCTCATACAACTGATCGGCCAGTTAGCCAATGTTGTATGGAAAGACCATATTTTTGAGATTTCAGTATGGCGAAAAATTCTTCAGTTGGAACATAAGTTTCCGGGGGGTGGTCTTTTTTTACACCTGTATTATAATAATATGACTAGTTTATGACCGCGGCTACGCCCGCGTTGATACAGTTTTTTCATTACTGGTGCATCGATGATTAAAAATCAGTAAATATCTGTGAAACCCTAATTAAGTTCACTCCTATAAGCCCCCACTGCGTAATCGATCCCTATTATAATACAATAGTTCTCTCCGCGCCCTCTACAGCTATTGTTTCTCATCCATAAAAAGTGTGGACATAAAACCTCTTTGCTGCTTCCGTGCAATTAGTTCCAATAAAAAATATCAAGTTTTTATTTCTTTATTGTCAGCATATTGTGTGACCAGGATACCGCTAGGGGAGCTATTGTAAGTGATTTGTGAAATAGGCAAGTGGGCGCAAGTGCTTTGGGAGATTTCCGTGATTTTTTCCGCCATTTTCGATATTTTTAAGAGGAACTTGTTCTATCACAATCACGTAGTACCTACTTAAACAATAAGTGTTAAATGTCATCGATCATCGTTTAATATAGGGTGTAAGGGACAGGTTTCCGAAAACTTTAAGGGCTTGCTCAGTAGACGAAACTGAACAACTTTCCACAAGAAATATTTTCAGGAAACGAACAAAATTATAAACTTGATTGGACAGTTCGTATGGAGAAGCCGATTTTTTTTTCGTTTCCTGAAAATATTTCTTGTGGAAAGTTGTTCAGTTTCATCTACTGAACAAGCCCTTAAAGTTTTCGGAAATCTGTCCCTTACACCTTGAATATCCATGCGTTACAAAATATGCAACAACAGATTTTTTTGTCATTTTACTGTGAATAAATTTCCTTTCTCTTTTTTCGAAAATTATTCACATTCTATCATCTTCAAGCCATCTAAATTTTTAGCTCGATTAATTCCATGCCTTCTGAAACACCTATACAAATATTATGAACCCTTTTTGATTTCTCACTTCTCAATTAATGTAACTGCATATTAATGCAGTTAATGAACTTGTAATATAGTTAACAGCTGTGGCTCACTATAGGTTCTTCTTCTTCCAGGGTAGCGACGCTGACGGGCTACGAGCCTCAGGACCTGATTGAGAAGACGCTCTACCACTACATCCACGGGACAGACGTACTGCACATGCGGTATTCGCACTGCACACGTGAGTTCAATTTGTGCAAAAATAAAATAAATACTAAAATTGGTGAAGTAGCATCATCTAGCGACATTGATAGGCTTAGCAAACCTTAACGGTCCACCTTAAAATACCCTGCGCAACAAAATTACAAATACCCACGCCGACTCTAAAAGTAGAATAACTCGAAAACTACTGAATTTATTTTCACGTAATAACCACCTCGATTAAACTTGCTTTCGAATGAAAAAATCTCATTCCAATCAATCCACCCTTTTGTGAGCTACGCTACCACGGATAAACAAAAATACACATAGTCTTCAAACTTCGTTCAAATAAAAACTTATTATTTTCATAGCGCCATCTAGTTGTAATCGACCTAAAACTACCTGGCACCATCTAGTTTTATTTTAAGAGAAAATTTGAGATACGATTTTCTGTATTAAGAATTAAGATTAGCAATTTATTCTAACTTATTTTATCATCTTTGCTTCAATTAATGTATCTTTTCAACCCTCTCCCCGCAGTGCTAACGAAAGGGCAAGTGACGTCGCGCTACTACCGGTTCCTGACCAAGTCCGGCGGCTGGGTGTGGATGCAGAGCTACGCCACCATCGTGCACAACTCCAGGTCTTCGCGGCCGCACTGCATAGTATCCGTCAACTATGTGCTCAGGTTAATACATACAAACCTTTGACTCGAAAAAAACAGGTCTAGGAGACCTGAACGATCCACCTCGAAGGTGACAAAATGTTAACAGTCAGTCCAATTAATGGAAAGTGGTTACTGCCTATAATCATGTGTAATCATGTCCCCTTTTCTCGTGTAAACACTTCAGTAACCAAAAATACCGTTTTCTTATAAGTGCTTTTTTCTTCCACAGTGAAATCGAAGAAAAGCACCTAATACTGAACCTCGACCAGGGCCCGCCAAAAAGCGAAGTGCCCACGCCACACGTGCCCTCCCCGCCTGTCAACCAAAGACATCCAGAAAAACCCAACCACATCGTGAACGAAGACTTCAGTACCGATTCCAGTAGCTACACATACCCGGAGTACGCCCTCCCAGTGCTGCCAACATACGAGACACAAGAGGAGTATCAACCGCAAAACGGAACGTACCAAGAAATCTTCTACAACGAAAACTACACAGAACAGAGCGAGGTAATGCCAAATAACTATGTCTACCCGCAAAACCAAAGGCCTTTCTCAGCTAGTTCATCTTCGTGTAGCTCAATAGAAAGCTCAGAGGTGTCCCAACAGTATAACTACACGAACTTGATTTCGTTCTACGGACAGCAGAACCAAAATGGCCGACCGGTTGAAGGGAATTTTGGCGGGAACTACGGCAAGATGACGCCGAGCCCGTCGGTCCAGGAGGGGCAATACACGAGTGTCATAGTGGACAACACGCAGCAGTTCCACCATCACGGAGGCAGCGTAAACGAGTTTGTGCATTGACGTAAAAACTTTTTGGTAATGAGACGACTAGGTAACTGCTGAAAGTGAAGGTGAGGTTGCCAAGAAGGGACCATATCTAGAACAAACAAGAGGGAGACCAAAGATACTGGCTTCAGCTGTAGAAGCAATAAAGGACTTAAGCGAACTCCGATAGTCGATTGGCTACAGACAACGCTCAGGGTTAGATGAGATTGCTCTTTCTTTCGCACGCTAAAGAGCTATTTTGGAACGATTAGTTACTGAAGTTTATTTCTTAGTGAACATTAAAATAATGGGGATTTTCACTTGTAATTTATCCCGTTAGAGGGCGTATGAACGTTTGTGATATGTCAGCCATACTGTACCTCTTCGTAAAAAATCTTTTGTATCCAAACATAATGAAATATTAAATTAACCTACATAGATTTTCATTAAAAACTGTGAACAGGGGGTAACGTTTCATTTCCTTCATTATAGAATAATTTGTTATGTTTACTTATGGTATTCTTCTTCAACTTCAAAAACTAGGTTTTCACACGATTCTAATGGCACTTGTTCATAATAAGGTTAACTTAATAGGTATATAATTTTTTCCCTCTTGTTAATATAACATGGAGTTACAAAAAGGAAAGAGCGGGATCTTTGCAACGAACGAAGTCTGTATTTTAGTGTTGCATTTTGTTGTTCCAAAAATTTTATTGTAGGACCGACTAAATTATAAATAGATACTTAAGTACTTACCTAAATTAATGTAAATAATCTGTAAATAAAATTATATATTATTTATAAATTAGACATTAGCTACGTTTCAGAACGATTTTTTAAATATATTTTAAATGTAAAAAATAAAACATTTTTAGTAATAACTACTCTACTCTAAAAGTCATACGTATTATTAGTACTTGTAAGATTATATGAATTTCTTTATTACTTATATAAAAATATAACACTGTAATATAAAATTTTATGTAGGCATTCTGTAGCTTACATAATATATAATATCAAAATATAGACAATAAATAGTGTAGGCATTATATGAAACTTATTATTTTTAAAATAAATAAAACACCACCTTTGTATCGTAGGTACTTACATTGTAATCTGTAAATAAAAATGCCGTGAGTTGGCTTCGAGAAAAGGATAGTACGGGTGCCTCCGCCTTGTTGGCTTCGCGCGAGACTTGGCGGAGTCACTGCCGTGCCTCCAGAAAATATTTCATTTTTCCTCACAAAGTTATGTTACAACTTAAGTAGATCAAACTGTAATATTTGAGTTATGTTATGTTTTGTGTTTTCCGCCTACGTATTTTATATCTGAAATTATCTAGAGCAGGTTTAACACGTTGAGCGCCATGTGTATCCAATTGTATACACAAAATACCAACTTTTGAGGCCACGTGTACATCGAAACATTCACCGTGTATTTAAAAAGATACACGTGGCCTCAGAAGTTGGTACTTTGTGTATACAATTGGATACACATGGCGCTCAACGTGTTAACAAAAATTATATTTACATACTATTGAACATCATTTTCCTCTTGGGATGCACTTTCAATAATTTCGATGTTACGATACATTATGGACAAAAAATCGCCTCAAAGTTTCATGCACGACTTTTGGAAAATTAACTCACTCTAGCAAAATAAAACTAAAACCAAAAGTTCAAAAACTGTGTGTTTACTGTTTATGATTTTAATTTGATGGTTTTCTAGTTTTTTGGTTTTTGTATTTAGTAGTTTTGTAGACTGAATTGCTTTTTCAAAAGTCGGTTAACAAACTTTGAGTCGATATTTTAGTCCAGTGTATTTAGTTTTATTAGATTAGAGGACTGTTCTCCGTTTTTGGCACTCGTTTGAGTTGAAAGCATAGTCAAAGCGTTCATGATGCCGAGTGTTACCTAAAACATGGCTCTGCATGCAATCTGCTGCCACCTCTGAAAACAAAATTTAAATTTTGGAATTTCGACGTTCACTTTTGATTTTGAAAAGGAGGTATCGTCTTTTGTTTCAAATTAGAATCGACAGTGATATTTGGAAAGCACCGAATGGAAAGAATCCTACAGGTAATTTGCAATTATATCGTGACACAAACATTTTGCAGTCAATGATTCCCTAAGTTTAGAAATTACAAAATCTGAATTTATTTGAATGTTTGGAAACAGGGCAGGAAGGTGATGATTTGAAGTATCCACCTACTATTTATATTTAGTCGTATTATGTATCTAATCTACTTATTCTATTTCTATTCTATTGGAAAAATGAACAAACAAATTGTGATATCCCAAACATATTGGTTATTATATAATTTAAATATTGTAATTAAATAAATGATAAAGTGCGTTTAATATCTTACAAGAAGTTTTTATTAATGAGTATCCTTCATCTAATCAAAGAAACAATCATCCGTCCGTCGCGTTTTATCCTTGGACATCATGAAAAACTGATTCAACAGTGGAAACTTGGTAAGTGATGAGCGAAACAAATTCAATCTCTTAAGATTCATAATCACAGACAGCATTAATTATTATCATTTCATACCTATTCCTTCCATCCAATCCATAATAATTATGAGTTTAGAGATGCGCCTAGTAAAAAGGGTTCATGAAGGTACTGCACTGCCATCTATTGTTGAATAGCTGCTTTAAACTGCTTTTGGAATGTTTTAGCAGACGAGAACTGTCTAGAGATGGGTTTTTGCCCGGGCAGTTTTGAGTAAATGCCCAATAAACGTCCATTTACGCCCAATAAATGCCCAATTTGTATGGCGTAAATGGACGTTTATTGGGCATTTATTCAAAATGCCCAAAAATGCCCGGGCAAAAACCCATCTCTAGAATTGTCTCTGGTTAGACCACTCAAACTGCCACCTCTTATCGAGTAGCCAAACTAAAAACGTAATGTTTACTAGCGTCATCTAGGCAAGGTTAAGGCTGTGCTTTTCCACCAGAGACGTGCGAAGAAAATGTATCGTAGGTGTACGAGGATGTGTAGCTGTGCTGTGGAAATGTGTGGGGGTTTCCACCAAACATGTGCGAGGAAAATGTCTCGTACGAATCCTCGTGTATTTATCTAGTATTTATCGCAACATATCCCTTGCAACACATCCCTCGGGCAAACATCCCTCGCACACATTCTCAGTACAAATGACCTCGCTTCGCGAAGTCCTTTTCCACCTGAGCTGTGCTAAGCGAGGCTAGGAAAGAGAATATGAATGTTGTCTGTTTCGATACATCCTCATCCTCCAAAAAAAGGTTTTATGGTAATGAATGAGTTAGAATCTGCAATGCATGCAAAGACCAAAGAAATCGGCTTCTTTCATGCTTGGACAGTAGCTGTCAAAACAAACCGCGCAGTTTTCTGCCATACAAGATCTATTTTATGAAATAACATACACAAAATCTAAAAATGAAGCACCCTTATCCTCCACCACGCCAGGACCTGAAGACCATAATCTACCTCCTAGACTGTATTAAAATGTGATCCCTAAACTACAAAATCACCGGTACCACCTCAATGGCCATAACAGCTGAAAACGTTCTCCGGAACCCTGACTTTAACAAAGCAAAAACTATCTTCGAGTTCAGGGTGAAAGATCTGTATGGGAACAACGTTTGCCTGGACGTCTATGAAGGCAACATCTGCATGTTCGTGAACGTCGCGTTTCGCTCGGGCTTCACCGACCACTGGTACAAGCTGCTGAATAAACTACACGATACCTATGTCGATAAAGGTAATGTTCATTTAATATCTGCAGAGAAGTTCGCTGCTCAATTCTCCTCCCCCGTAGAGTTCTACCAAACAAATACAAATATAACACTACATTCCACTCCATTTAATCGTCCGAGTTATTTACTTACTACGAGGTCTTTCTAACACGTAGGAGCAAGCGAGATAAGGCAGGCGCGGATCCAGGATTTCGTTCAGGGGGGGGGAAATTTTCAGTGTACCCGTATTTATGAAGCGGGCGATGGATTAGACCATTAATATAGAAAGTCGCGAGCGCAGCGAGCGCGAAATTTTTTGAATAGTTAAGAAATGCCTCTATTAATTTACATTTTATAGAAGTTTTAGTACTTCAATTGCACCCATTGCCCCCCCCCCTTTCTTTGGCTTTCTCGCGCCACCCACCAGAACACAGCGCGCTGCTGGCGACAGGTTTAGAGCGAACAGTGGTACCCACCCACGGACTTTGCTTATTAAGGTCCAGTGAAAAGTATGTGTACAAATTTTCTCACCTCTACCCACGTCCCAGGTTTCCGTATCCTGGCGTTCCCGTGCAACCAATTCGACGCTGGCGAGCCGGGTTCCAACGCCGAGATTCTGGAGTTCTTGCACCAGCGCGGAGTCCAGTTCGACGTGTTCGCCAAGGTGGATGTCAACGGCGAGACCGCCGTGCCCGTGTGGAAGTTTTTGAAAGTAATTCTAATGCATTTTGTTTATAGATATCAAAGCTATTCATGAAAACAGTTTTGCCGCTGTCAATAGAACGCGCCGATAGTATTTTTCAAAGGGTGAAACTATTTGAGTGAACGGGCTATATATTTATATCGTAAAGTTAAATACTTCTTGATCCCGAGATAAGAATAAATTTCTAAAAAGACAAATTGGTTGCGTCGGTGTTTCCCGAATCACATAACTTAGGGATCTTCATGCGATAGTGAAGAGATCTTACGAGTACTTGGCATTGCGTGTTCCACCGTCGACTCCATCGTTACTTACCATCAGGTGAGAGATTGGAATTAAACGCTCCCAAATCATGAATATACATTTGATACTAGCTTCCGCCCGCGACTTCGTCTGCGTGGGCATCAGAACTGGGCCCAGAGAAAGAAAATATAAGGTGGCGCCATCTAGTGACGAAGCGAAAATTTCGAGTTTTTAAGCATTTCTCCGGGAACCCTTCACAACTGGTTGTGCCAAGCAGTTGTACTGTACCACGGGTAACAAATGAGTTTTTCAGGATAAAACGTATCCTATGTGTTAGCCGAGTGCTTTATCTATCTGCCTACCAAATTCAAAACATCCGAAACAGACAAAATTGTAAATTAACTAAATCACAGACTTGCACCCCCAGCGGAGCGTAGATATAAAACTTCTTTGAAACAAATAAATAAACATCCATACTTTCGCATTTATAATATTATTACAAAGATAGGTACTTACAAGGCTAATGTTTCTCAATAAGCCCTTATTCCTTTTCCCCAGTATAAGCTGCCCAACGAAGGCAACAAAGGCAGCGTTATCACGTCGAATTTCCACATGTTTCTCGTGAGCAAGAATGGACTGCCGCAGCAGCGCTTCGGGCCCGACGTCGAGGAGAAGAAGCTGGTGCAAGCCATTGAGGCGTACTTGACCCCGGCCTGAACTAATGTACTCACTGAATTAATGTACTCTCCGAACTAACTCATGTACCCAGTGAACTAACTAATGTACTCACTCAACTAACTAATGTACTCACTCAACTAACTAATGTACTCACTCAACTAACTAATGTACTCACTCAACTAACTAATGTACTCACTCAACTAACTAATGTACTCACTCAACTAACTAATGCACTTCCTGAACTAACTGATATACCAACTTGATCCCGCCCTGAACAAACTAGTGTATTAAGATCCCACACTGAACCAACTAATACACTAAACCCCACACTGAACTAATGTACTAGACCTCACACTGAAGTAAATAATGTACTACCCCGCACAGAACCCACTAATGTAATAAGAAGACTTCACACCACCAGCTACTCAACAAAACTAGATCCCACACTGAACTAATTCTATTTCTATACTTTTGAAGTGAAATAATTGTATTAGCCCTCACGACCTATCAATATAATTATAAATGCGCAGGAACTCTGACATGATATAATTTGTAACGAAATAATTTAAAAAATATACCAACTTCATTATATTTTAATCAAATATAAATGGCGTTTGATTGTCATCAATTTTCAACGCATTCCAATGACGAAATGAAACAAGCTCTAATAATTTATACAAGTTTATTCGACATTTATCCTTATAGAGGGTAGGCTAGACGAGCTCGAACTCCAATAGGTCTCCCAGGTCCATGTCGCCGGAGGAATCGCTGCCGCTGTCGCCGCCGCCGTTGTCGGCACCGGCCCCGCCGCCGCCGCCGCCGCCACCTCCTCCCTGCAGAAATAACAACAGTTCCCATACAGAGGCCTAAATAACTTGTTACTCATACAAAATTATAATAATATAATAATAATAATAATTCTTTATTTTCTCACCACTACAATGCAAAATTATATGTAAAACAGAGATTTTATAATAAGTAAACAAATAGTAAGTTGATCAGCACTGTGTAGTGGGAGTCTGGTGCCTAAACTAGAATATAAAATTCTGTATTTTAGGTCACCAGGCCTCCACCCCAGGGAGTAATTGTTTCACAAATTTGATATGTAATTTAAAGTGTACATTACTACATTTTTGAAGTAAAGGTGAGTACAGAGGTAGCAAAAACAAAGAGAGTATATATGGAATATAATTTAAAGAGACAACATGCATTTTTTTTTTGTTTAATGCTATGAATTTGTGTGTGAATGTGAGTATACACATTAACCTATTGACGGCTACGCTTCTCTTTGAGAAATCGTGCCCCCACCGCCAACGTCGGCTGCAGTCGGCTAAAATGTATGAAAATCTCAAATCTTGGCGCCTGTGGCACGTAAACCAGTTGTCGGCTCTAGCCGACTGCGTGCGGCGGTCGTAGGGTTAAACTCATGAAAATGAATAGGCTTTACTTAGGTTAACAGTTCCTCATACACTGTTATTGTCTGTATTGATAGCTATACACCTACAATATGTGTGATGTGCATTGTTTGTAGTAGTCGGGGATTTAGTGCGATGAACCGTTTTATTTTGGATCCGGCGCTCAAACTTGGCACAGTTGTTCCCTAGGCCGTTCTGAGTGGATTAAGCCCGGGAGCCATCGGGAGCCATCCCCCATTTGGCAGGGGGAGGGGGGGAAAGTTTGTTTCTGCCGCGCTCCATTTGTGGGCTTATATCTCCAAAACTGTTGGTACTAGGGCAAGTAAGGTATCATTTTCGTATGATTCAAGGATAAGGAATTAATTTCTGTAACAAAAAAAATGACTTCCCATATATAAAAAAAATAATATTTGATAAAACGTATAAAACACAACTACCTTTTTTCCGCATATGTGTCGATTAATTTTTAATGGTCTAAGATATTAGCATGAAAAAAATATATTCTGAAAGCCACACTTCCTAGCATTATAAAAATATTAATTTCATTAGAATATCATAACAAATACTAAGTGAAAAAAATTAAATTCAATGCGTGTCAGCGTGGCATAAAACGCGCGGTCCGCGCGGTTCTAAATTTCAGCAGTTATATTTCTTCTTCTTTTTCTATGAAACGTATTTTTTTTGTTGCAGAGATGAATTTGTCATCTTTGAAATATCCGAAAATGATATCGGACTTGCCCTAGTACCTATAGTTATGGAGATATAAGCCCCAAAAGAAGCGCGACCCAACAAGTAGATGATGAAGTGTGGATGGTTTTTTTCCACATATGTGTCGATTAATTTTTAATGGTCTAGGATATTAGCATGAAGAAAATATATTCTGAAAGTCACATTTCCTAGGATTATAAAAATATAAAATTCATTAGAATAGCACAATAAATACTTAGTGAAAAAAAAATATATAATTTGATGCTCGGCAGAGTAGCATAAAACGCGCGATTTTAGTATCTGTTGTTCGTAAGTAAATAAAATGAATAATCTAGCGCCCAAAAATTACTGTTAAGTAACATAATATAAATAGGTACATAATATTATTATTTAAATATTTCTCGCACGCACAAAATATTTGTCACGTAGAACAAAAAATATTTTTCAAATCCTTCGTCGTCCGTCCGAAATCGTCATTTCCTTAAAAAAACATATATGACAAAATACGAATTATGGTGGTTTACTATCTATCAGCCGAAAGACGTCCACTGCTGGACAAAGGCCTCCCCCAAGGATTTCCATCCACACCGACCGGTCCTGTGCGGCTTGCATTCAGCGGCTTCCCGCAACCTTCACCAGCTCGTCGGTCCACGGAGTCGGAGGCCTGCCCACACTGCGTCTTCCGGTGCGCGGTCGCCACTCGAGAACTTTACTGCACCAACGGCCATCTGTTCTACGAGCTATGTGCCCTGCTCACTGCCACTTAAGTTTAGCGATTTTAAGAGCTATGTCGGTAACTTTAGTTCTCCTGCGTATCTCCTCATTTCTGATTCGATCACGTAGGGAAACACCAAGCATTGCACGCTCCATCGCGCCGTTTGGGTGACCTTGAGCCTTCTTATTAGTAACACGGACGTTTGACATGATTTTCATCTTATCCATGTTCATTTTAAGACCCACTTGTTGGGAGACTCTACTGAGTCCATCGAGCATTGCGCCTAGGACCTCCAAGGTCTCATCCATGATCACGATATCGTCAGCAAATCGAAGGTGAGTGATGTACTCGCCATTGATGTTGATGCCGAATCCTCTCCAGTCCAGAAGCTTGGAAACGTCTTCCAGTGCGGCGGGGAACAGTTTCGGAGATATAACGTCTCCCTTTCCCCCCACGATACAGCCGGATAGGTTTCAAATTCTGATCCTGGAGGTGGACCGACATGGTGGCGTTTTCCTACAAACACTTCAACACTTCCATGTGTATCGATAGTCAATTTGGCACCGTTGGAGAGACTGTAACACAGCCCAGGTCTAGATCGAACCAAAAGCTTTCTCATAGTCCACAAACGCCATTATACTCTTCGGTCTTCTGTATAATCTGCTGCAACATATGTATGTGGTCTATGGTACAGAAGTCTTTTCGAAAACCAGCTTGTTCGGGAGGCTGGAAGTCGTCAAACCTGCGTGCGAGACGATTCGTAATGACTCTCGACATGGCTTGTAGACATGGCTCAGGAGTGAGATGGGTCTGTAATTCTTCAGCATAGTCTTATCACCCTTCTTGAAGAAGAGCACCACCACATTTCTGTGCCATGCTGTAGGTGTTTGTCCCTCGAGAATAACGGAAATGAATAGCTTCTAAAGAGCTATAAGTATCCGTTTTCCACCTGCTTTCAGAAGCTCAGCAGTAATTCCGTCATCACCCGGTGCCTTCTTGTTCTTAAGCTGTTTGAGAGCCATTCTAATCTCGCACAGGCTGACGTCTGGGATATCTTCGGTATAATGTCGGCTCAATCCGGCTCTCGGATCTTCAGTCAGATTACTAAGGTAAGGATGTAGTCGTGTATAATTGTCCGTAGAACTTTTCAACCTCTTCCAACAGCTCGGACTTGGACGACACGACTCTGCCATCCTCGATCTTCAGCTTTCACCAGCAGACAATACTTTTGACCTTTTATTGCGCTCGATAGCCTCTTTAATACGATTGGTTTTAAATTGGTGTATATCACGGGTCAAGGACTTGGAGATGTCTGTTTAGTCGCCATATTGACAAGCATCTTCAGAGGATTTCAGAATCAGGCTCCGTTTTTTCTCCATGAGCTTGCTGGTGAATTCCAAGATCCGATATGTTTTTTTAACGTCTTGTTTTGAAGGCCTTATTCCCAGCCGTTTGGACAATTCCCACAAACCTGTCATTGTATTCGTCTACATTTTCACATTCTCCTAGGCATTCGAAGCGGTTGTGCAACTCGAGCTGAAAGCTTTCGGGGTTTTGGAGTTGTATAAGCGGTGGTCGCAGCTTCATCAGTTGTCATGAAAATAATTTGACGTTGCTTGCGAAGCACGGAAACGGTTACGAGATTAATACGCCAATGAGAGCCAAATTCATTATGGTTATGTATGACCTATTCTGAAGTCAGTTAACCTAGGTGATCAACGTGACCACGCAAGTTACATAGTAGACCACCATAATACAATGCAAGTTAGATAGTAAACCACCATAATTCGTATGAGAAATAGTCACGTTTTGCGGATTTTCTCAAATACGTTTTTTAGGAAAATATTTTTTTGTTTTACGTGACAAATATTTTGTGCGTGCGTGTAATATTTAAATAATAATATTATGTACCTGTTTATACTTTGTTACTTAACAGTCATTTGGGCGCTAGATGATTCATTTTATTTACTTACGAATAACAGAAACTAAAACCGCACGTTTAATGCTACTCTGCCGAGAATCAAATTATATATTTTTTTCACTAAATATTTATTATGCTATTCTAATGAAAGTTATATTTTTATAATCCTAAGAAGTGTGGCTTTCAGAATACATTTTTTTCATGCTAATATCAAAGACGATTAAAAATTAATCGACCCATATGTGAAAAAAAGGTAGCCATCTTTTATACGTTTTATCAAATATTTCATTTTTTGTATATGGAAAGTCATTTTTTTTGTTACAGAAATGAATTCCTTATCCTTTAATCATACCAAAATGATATCTCGCTTACCCTAGTACCAATACTTTTGGAGATATAAACCCAAAAATGGAGCGCGGCAGAAACAAACTTTCCCCCCCTCCCCCTACCAAACGGGGGATGGCTCCCGATGGCTCCCGGGCTTAATGTACTCAGAACGGCCTAGGGAACAACTAAGCCTAGTTTGAGCGCCGGATCCAAATTTAAACGGTTCCCATACTAGACCTTGCATTAAATTCCCCACTATAGTGTGTATTGACACTTATGTGCAACATGCACTGTTAGTAGTACAAATTGACACCTACATGCTCACTATATGCAATATGCATTAGTTGTGGTGTATATTGACACTTATTGCAACATGCACTGTTAGTAGTCGGTATTGTCACCTATTCACCTACGTATGTGCATTATTTGTAGTCTATTGTGACACTTACGTGCAACGTACAATGTGCAGTGTGTACTGTTTACAGTGTGCATTATTTGTATATAGTGTATTGTGACAGTTATGTGCAATGTGTACTGTTAGTAGTGGCACAGATTTTATAATACTAACGTACAGATACCTCATGTCATATAACGAAATGCGACTGCCGTAACTCGGGCTATTCGTCGGGCTATTTTTTTCACTCATTGATAAATACCGCTACTAGCGACATCTAGGGCGCGGGCTATAAATGAAGACATTCTGGTTGCTTACCTGTACCTTCATTTGCTTTTGTTGTTTTTTTTTTGCACATAACCTACTAGTATTATATTATCTATGATATTACTAAATAAAATACATAATTTGAAATATGAAAAACAAAAATACCACCTATTACATTTTTCAATCGTGTGGTATCAGCGCCATCTATCAATTTGCGCTACAAACTGTTATTCAACTCAGTACGTGTCATTACTCAACTCTGACAATGATTTTGTCACCATGCATCGCCGTCATCAAATAATTTGTAGAAATTGATAATAAAGTGCATTATCGGCCTTTGTCATACTTTTAGGTTATTTCATAATCAAAACATTTATTTTTAGCAACTTAATGGGATTTTTATTCGATTTGAATGAACTTCGATTACAAATCGATACTTGTCGTGCCATCTATTGACATTTTAATGAACTAATGTTTTCGTTGTATGAAATGAGACCCCGTGGTAGTGGTAATGACACTATGGCTATGGCACAGCACTCACCCGTCGCCTGCCCCTCAAGCGGCGCCGCGGCCGCTCGTCGCCGGAGTCCTCTCCGGAGTCCCGCGAGCTGTTCTCGAGCCCCATCACAGCGTTACGCAGCAAGCTCGATGCAACTGCAAAGGCGAAATGTTATTTTGTATGTTTTATTCTGTGTGTCTCACCATATTTTTTGGGGTGACAATACAATTTATACGCGTATATTAATATTAATTTATATATTTTTATGCGGGTAATTTCCATGAGAGAACAATAAACATATACAGAGTAAGGGACAGGTTTCCGAAAACTTTAAGGGCTTGCTCAGTAGACGTAACTGAAAAACTTTCCACAATTTTTTTTTTCAGGAAACGAAAAAAAATTGCTTCTCTATACAAACTATCCAATCAAGTTTATATTTTTGTATGGAGAAGCCGATTTTTTTTTCGTTTCCTGAAAAAAATTCTTGTGGAAAGTTGTTCAGTTTCGTCTACTGAGCAAGCCCTTAAAGTTTTCGGAAACCTGTCCCTTACACCCATTATTTTATTTTACCTTATGTACACACGTGCAATATATCAAGTTCCACTCTCTATATACCCATAACTACGTTACATATAACATATAAAAGGGGCTGTGCAGTGTGCGCTTTATAGCGCACTCATGTGCGTCAAAGTAAACAAATCACACATGGTCATCTGGCCCCAAACTAGGATTCCATGTATAATATTATGGGAATCAAAGACTGATATACACCACCATGAGCCACCAAAAAGTCAAAGTCAAAGTCAAAATATTTTTTATTTAAGTAGATGGTGTACGCATACTTTTAAATCGAATTTTTTTCTACCTAGTACAAAGTTCCTACCACGCGGAACTTGTACACTCAACGTTTCGGGAAGTGTTAGCGGAGCGAGAAGAAACGTCGAGCCCAAAACAAACCAGTCAGATATAACAAGAAAACACATCACACTCTCTCCCCGCGTTCAACTCCAGTGTGTATTGTAGGTTTGTTGCCTCAATAAAGAGATGCAAGAAGAGATAGAGATAGGAAACATCTTTTTTTATTTACTATACAAACTGATCGGCCAATCAGCCATATTTGTATGAAGAGCACAATTTTTTCTGACAATTCAGCACGAGTTCCTTTGAAAAAACTTGCACGTGTGGAAAGGAAGCAGTTGCAATTTCCGGGAGTGGTGTTTTTACAGCCTATTTATTATTTATTATTATCATAAAAAGGGCGAGATCGTATATTATTATTATGATAAGAGCGAGAACGTATATTAGTATCATCCAGAGGAGCGAGAACAAACAAACTGGCCTGGTTACTTCTTTGATAAAATAGTGGCTATTCGAAAGACATCTTAAAGTAAGTTAAGATGGTGCCACAATAACGAAAACATAATCAGAATGGACATTTTAGCTACGCTACATATTTTTATTTTATTTACATTTAGGGTTTACAGGATCTTAAAGAGTATCGCGGACTTGTTTTCACGCCAGCGCCACTTTAAAGTTGAACCGTTGCCTGCTGGTGGTATTCCAGCGGGCAATGGTGGTTCCAATTGCCCTCGCATACAAGCTTATGTCGCTTGTTTTTCGCTAGATGATATTGCGAGAAAACTTAAAGGGATTAAATGCGGAAAGTCCCCGGGCATCGACGGACTGAGTATAGAGTATATCGTTAATGCTGGTGATGTTATCTTAAGAGGTATTAGCGGACTTTTACAATATACGAAAATATATGACTTCCGGCTACTTTCTGAAAGAAGTAATGAAAAACCGTGGTAGAACAAAACGGGCGATCTCTCCAGTCTTAAAAACTATCGTCCTATTTTCTTAAGGACAATAATAGATAAGGTAGTGGAGAGAGACTTATCCAGCCCGATATTCAGCGAAACATCAAATCATGCGATGCATAGTTTGCTTCGTGCCGGTGCCTCAACGGATTCTGTTATTTTCAGTGTAAAGACCGCGTTAAACCACCATGTGAATAGGGGGACATAAATTTACGCTTGTTTTTGGACGTAAGTAAGGCTTTCGACCTGATAAATTATAATTTGCTTTCGGGAAAGTCCAGCGTACTCAACAGAATGGTAGAACTGTTGAGATACTGATACGAGAACCAGACAAATGCTGCGAGATGGGGCGACACGACTTCTAACGAATACATGCGGTGTCCGCCAAGGAGGGTTGACCTCTCCGGACCTATTCAGTTTTATGTAAATAATCTGGTCGATGAGCTTAGACGCACAAAAGTAGGTTGTCATATTGGCACTACCTGTCTGAATAACTTGAGTTATGTAGATGATATGGTGCTTCTTAGCCCCACGATCCAGGGTTTTCGTAAACTGTTAGCTGTGTGAGAACGGTACGCAAGCGACCACGGCTTGAAATAAAGGGTTGTTTTTGGACCCCCCACCAAAACTTCACAGTGGCTTCTACTCATGTAACTGAGCAACTTTCCCCAAGTAACCAATGATCAATTCGCAAAAAAATGTTTGGACTATCATTATAATTTGATCACGCGATCGGCCTATTTTGTATGGAGATGCCCAACATTTTTTTTGCGAATTGACTATTGGTTACTTGGAGAAAGTTGCTCAGTCACGTGAGTAGAAGCCACTGTGAAGTTTTGGTGGGGGTCCAAAAATAACCCTATATAATGTGAAGCGGTCCGGAAGGGGTGTCCCCGTGTGTCTTAACGGAAAAGGTGAATAAGTTCAGGTATTTAGGACATGCTTACGGAGAGTCTCGTTGATGATCTAGACCCTTCGTAGATGGCCGAAGGGGATCTAGATATAGGGGGCGAACGGCGGGCCCAGTCCCTGCGTAGCATCATACGATCGCGCAGGTACGCACGAAATCCTAAGATGAAGGATTTTTTATTCCACTGTTGGTAAGCCCTTGGCATCATCGATCATGGTGGTAAGCGATGATGATGCCGAAGATGGAAGTTGGCTTACCAAGATACCCCAACGCAATGGGAAACTGGCTAACTAATCTCCATGCTCCATGCTCAATGATATAAACATTGACGGTTGGCGGCAAGATAGGCTTAGATAAGATGGTGGTAGCTAGCCAGACGGACTCAGAAAATGCCCTACCACCAACCAAACAGAGTCCCACAAAGTTGGACCCCGCCGGGAATCGAACCCGCGACCTGATGTGAAGCAAGCAGACTAGCCACTAGTCCACAGAGGCGGTCACCCTGTTAAAGCTTCTACAAATGTCAGCTTTGGGTCAAATTCACTAGACACACAATGCCCAGGATTAAGGTGCAGTATAATAACGCATATCGCATCTTAATGAAATTGCCGAGATACTGCAGTGCGTCGAGAAATTGCCGATGCTCTTCATTTTTTTTTTCAGTACGCAGATCTAGAATCGCCGCCTTTTGGTGTCGTATCAGAGACTCAAGCAACGGGATTCTACGTGCGTTGTCTGAGTACCTGAATACGAGGGCGACACTGAAAGTTTTTAGAACTGGCCACTTGTAAACGATATAATTAAAAAAATAAGTTCAAATTTTGAAAATGGAACTCTTTGCCAATGTTATCGTGTATGTATTTCATTCATTTGTCATTTGTTTCACGATTTGGCGGCAAACTGAAAATTATCTGTGTCACGTCAGCATGAATTTAACGCGAGAAAATTTTCGTGCAATGATTTTTTATGACTTTCGATGTCATTTAAGTCAACAAGAAAGTTATGATAGACTTCGATTGGCCTTTCACGATGAAGCCCCATCTCGTGCCACTGTTTACAACTGGTTTAATGAGTTTAAACGTGATCGCACTAATCTCACCGATGATCTGCGTGAGGGATGGCCTTCTACGGCGACGACTGAAGATAACACCAGTCATGTGCGGCGTATGATAGAGACTGACAAAAGAGTGACCTATCAGCAGATTCGGACAAGCTTAGGCATCGGTATGAGTCAAGTGCACAAAATCCTCCATGAACATTTAGCGGTCAGGAAGCTTTGTGCCCGGTGGATACCTCATAATTTGACAGAGGCCCAAAAACTCCGTCGTGTTGATTGGTGCCGTGAAATGGTTCAAAGATTTAACGGAGGCGACTCAAATGCTGTGTTCGACATACTTACGGGTGACGAAAGCTGGATTTACTGTTATGATCCTGAAACTAAAAGACAGTCTGCTATGTGGGTGTTTCCTTCCGAGGAGTTGCCAACTAAAGTGAAGAGAGGTCGAAGCGTGGGAAAAAAGATGGTGGCCTCGTTCTTCGGAAGGACAGGTTTGTTTGTTTGTTTGTTAACTCTTTATTGTACAATAAAATCACATAACATAAATTACAAGAATAATATAGGTGCACAAAGGCGGGCTTATCCCTTAAAGGGATCTCTTCCAGCCAACCTTTAAAAATATAAAAGAGACATAAATTAGTAGCAGGAGCAGCGTAATCGTACAAAAAAAAAAAAGATAGAGAGACAACATTAACTTAATTAACACACAATACCATAACTTGATTAACTTATAGATATGATTAAAATATGTAATAATAATATACACAATACAATATACAGTGATAAATATATATATATATATATATAAAGCTCATACATATCGGGTTATGAAAATTTACACATATTTCTTCAGACAAGTCTTGAAGGCGGTGAGGGTAGGGGACATCCTAATGTCGACTGGCAGGTTGTTCCAGAGACGGGCAGCATGGACGGAGAAAGATTTGGTATAAGTATCGGTGCTATGGACGGGAATTGTGAGGGCCAGGTTTTTGCTGGAGCGTAGACGGCTATCCATGGCAGTGCGGAAGTGGAATCTTTGCTTGAGATATTGCGGAGCGGCAGGGTTAAATAACACATTGTATAGCAAGCACAGGATATGGGAATTTCTCCGCTGACGAATGAGAGGCCAACCTAGTTTATTACGGTACTCCGAAATATGGTCGTATTTTCGTAAACCGAACACAGCGAATACACTGGTTTTGGATTCTCTCCAGTTTATCCAAAAGTTCCGAGGACGGGTCAAGGTAGACTACATCTCCATAGTCCAGCAGAGGAAGAAGAAGAGATCGGACAAGAAGGAGTTTAGTTTCAACTGGAAGAAAATTTTGAAGTCGTTTTAAGGAGTGAAGAGAAGCAAAAACTTTACGACTCACTTCATTTATTTGGGCAGACCAGGAAAGAGTTTGATCCATGGTGATGCCTAAGTTTTTGACTGTAGAGGAGAGGTGTATAATCTTGTTGTTAAACACTAAGTTAGGCATACTAAGTTCCGTAAGTTTACCAACGAAATGAGGGCTACCTATTACGATAGCCTGGGTCTTTGAGGCATTGATTAGGAGCCCATGGAGAGCTGACCACTCTGCGATTGTAGCAAAGTCAGCATTAGCAACCTGTATGGCCTGGTGGAAGTTAGACAGCGGTGCAGCAGTGTAAATTTGCAGGTCATCTGCGTACAGGTGATGGGATGAGGAAAGGGACGAAGTTATATTATTAATAAAGATAGAGAATAGGATAGGAGAGAGAACACCACCCTGTGGTACGCCGGCGGTAAGTGGGTACATGTCAGAGCACTTTTCATCGACCTTTACCAGTTGGTAACGATTGGAGATGTAGGAGCGAAACCAGGAGAGAGCTGCAGAAGATAGGTTTAGGGATTCTAGGGTACCAAGCAGAAGATCAAAATCAGGTCATTACGCAACAATTGTTTTAGAGAATCGAAAAACAGTTACTGCAGAGTGGTACACTAACAATTGTTTGCCACTTGTCTTGGAAAAAGTTCGGGAGAAACGACCTCGCAGTAGGATCCTCCTTCACCACGACAACGCCTCGTCGCACACCGCCAAGCAAACGATCGACTATTTGGCGACGTCAGACGTGGAATTACTGGGTCACCCGGCGTATAGCCCCGACCTCGCACCTTGCGATTTTTATTTATTCCCGAAAATAAAAGAAAAACTTCGAGGAAAACGTTTTATGGACGCCGAGGAAGCAGTGGCTGCGTTTGAAAAGGCCGTCGAAGAGACCCCTAAGGAGGAGTGGGTAAAGTGCTTTTCTCAGTGGTTCCATCGGATGCAGCGATGTATTGATGTGAATGGACACTATTTTGAAAAGATATAATAAAACTAATAACTTTCTAGTTTGTTCAGTTTTTGATTTTCTAAGAACTTTCAGTGTCGCCCTCGTAGCCCTATTATGAGGAGCTGGCTTTCCGTATTCCGCGACAAAAATAATTATTTTAATTGTATGTTTTTTCGATTACATTCTTTTGAACGTTTTTAAAATGTTAATTCTGACAAATATACTTAAGTATTTATATATTCTTCGTCGTGATATGTGCTGTCTCATTTTAACTGTACGTATTTTTAAGATTGTGTAGGTGAAATAAAGATTTATTATTATTATAAAAAGAGCGAGAGCGTATATAATCATCGAAAAAAGAGCGAGAGCATATATTACTGTTATCACAAAAAGAGCGAGAGCGTATATTACTGTTATCACAAAAAGAGCGAGAGCGTACAATACTGTTATCATTAAATGAGCGAGAGCGTATTGTATATTATAATGATCACAAAAAGAGCGAGCACTCACGGTCGTCGTCGTTGTCCGAGCCGGAGTCGGAGCCGTCGTCGTTCTCGGAGCCGCCGCCCAGTTCCTCCTCGTCGTCCTCCTCCTGACAAATAAACAAACCATGTAGTTATCAGTTATTTTGAATAAATACATAAATAACATAAAATATATTCGTTGTTTCTACATAAAATCCTATTATCGACAGTTGGGTGGAAGAGATAGTTCTTTCTGCCTTTATAGATAAGATTTCATTCAATTCAATTCAATATGCTTCATTTATAGTATCTATAATATAATAACTACTACTACTACTTTTTTTTTATTTTTATGGCAGAGGTGGCAAACGAGCAGACGGATCACCTGATGGTAAGCGATTACCGCCGCCCATAGACACCCGCAACACCAGAGGAGTCACAAGTGCGTTGCCGGCCTTTGATTTGGGAGTACGCTCTTTTCTTGAAGGTTTGAATGTTGTATCGGTCCGGAAATACCGCAGGCGACAATTCATTCCACAGTCTGGTTGTGCGAGGCAGAAAGTTTCTAGTGAAACGCACAGTTGTGGACTGCCAACCATCTATGTGATGGGGATGAATATGTTGTCGCGTAGAATGATGGCGGAAAGAGGCGGCAGGGATCAATCCGAACAATTCCTCGGAGCACTCCCCATTGTACATGCGATAGAGAATGCAGAGCGAGGCTACATCTCTACGCAGCGCCAGGGAGTCAAGCCGATCTGAAATATCCTGGCAGTCGACGATTCGAGTTGCTCTCCGTTAAATGCGGTCCAGAGGGAGAAGCTGGTACTGGGGTGCCCCTGCCCAGAAATGAGAACAGTATTCCATATGAGCCCGAACCTGCTCCTTATAAAGTTGCAGGCGATGCGCCGCAGTGAAATACCGTCTCGATCTATTGAGCACACCAAGCTTCTTCGAGGCTAATTTAGCCTTTCCCTCTAGATGACCACGGAACTGGACTTCACTCGATATGTCGACACCAAGAATTCCGATACTAGCCGAGGCATTTAGGGGAGTGTCCTCAAAACGAGGTGATACGACAAATGGCATTTTCTTGGCAGTGAACGCGCAAACTTGTGTCTTAGTGGGGTTAAATTGGACCAAATTAAGTCGACCCCATTCTGAGACTTTCTTTAAAGAGGCCTCAATTTCCGACACAAGTTTGTTTCGGCTCTCGATGACGTCTTCCCGAGAAATGTTGGCACGGCCGGTATAGAAGGCATCACCTGTGCTGTCATCCGCATAACAATGAGTGCTGCTGATTTGCAGCATATCATTGATATGCAGAAGGAATAGTGTAGGCGAAAGCACACAGCCTTGAGGGACACCAGCATTCACAGACATAGACTCTGAGCATGCATCGTCGACTACGACCTTTATGCTTCTGTCTGCAAGAAAACTAGTGACCCAATTGCGTAATTCCTCGGGAAGCCCATAAGAAGGAAGCTTCGCAAGAAGTGCTTTGTGCCAGACCCGATCGAAGGCCTTCGCTATGTCCAAACTAACGGCCAAAGCTTCCCCTTTAGTCTCGATCGCCTGTGCCCAACGATGTGTCAGGTAGACAAGAAGATCACCAGCGGACCGGCCCTTACGGATACCGTACTGTCGGTCACTAAGGAGCTGGCGGTCCTCTAGATACCGAAGGAGCTGGCTGTTGATAATGGACTCCATTATCTTTGAGAATAAGGAGGTTATGGCTATCGGCCGGTAGTTGGACGGATTCGAGCGGTCACCTTTTTTAGGGATCGGGTGCACTAAAGCTGTCTTCCATGACTTCGGGACTACGCCAGTGGAGTATGAGAGCCGAAAAAGGCGCGTTAAAACTGGAGCCAACTCTGGAGCACATACCTTCAACACGATAGGAGGGATTCCGTCGGGCCCACTCGACTTATGAATGTCGAGGGAAAAAAGTGCTTTACGCACTGAGCGTTGGTGGAACCGGATATCCGGCATACAGCTCGTATGGTCGGCGGCTCGTTTCCCCCGTCATCCAAAGTTGAGTTGGACGCAAAGAGTTTGCCTAGAAGATCGGTTTTCTCCTTTGCGTCGTGGGCCAATGAATCATTTCCCATGTGCAGTGGTGGAAATGATGGCGTGCAGAAATTCCCCTGGACAGCTTTGGCCAGAGACCAGAACGCACGAGTTCCCGAAGGAAGACGCTCTAGTCTCTCGCTAATTCTGCCTATGTGCGCTGACTTTGCCCTGGCAATGTCTCTTTTGAAGGACCTGGAGGCAAAGTTAAACTCCTTTTTTAATTCGCTGGTCTTTTCATCCCGTACCTTCGCCGCATTTGCCCAGGCTTGGTAACATTCCTGCTTTCGGCGAGAAGCCTTTTTGCAGGACCGACCAAACCAAGGCTGGGATTTGCCGCCAATGGGGACCACCGAGGATGGGATAAAAAGCTCCATACCCTGCAGCACCACATCAGCGACAGAATCGGCAGCGAAGTTGGGATCATCCGGCGTGAAGCAAACCTGCCCCCAAGGGTAGGACGCAAAGAAAGACCGCATCCCTTGAACTTTTACTATAATTTTATAAGTTTGTATGTATACTATGGGTCTTTATTACCTGATTTACACAAATAAATAAATTGCAATAAAATATACATACATATAAGAATAATAATAAGATAAGAAGAAGAACATGAAGAAGAGTACACACCGCATCATCGTCGTGGTCCCTCCGCCGTCCCACGTCGTAGACCTTCACGCAGGACTCCTGCATCTGATCGAAATCACCCATGTTCTCCACGAGCGAGATCTGCGTGCCCCACGGACTGACGCCGAGGGAGTATATGTTGCGTTTCACGTCTATCGTTGCTGTTCCGCGGGAAAAACAAATGATATATACATAGATATAGAAAGAAAAGTAGTATAACATTTGTGTGCCTGACCCCAGCAAGCACTTTTTTCCTAGGTGAAAAAACTGTATAGCTTTGAATCAAATTTGAATACAAGACTGGTTCTTGTGCCCAGATTTAGAGCAAAATTCGAGCAATCTGCTCAAAAGAAACTAGAATTCCAAACGTTACAGTTACAGCGGTGGACGCAAAAAACGGATTTTTCTCGCCAATTTTTTGTGCATCAGTTTAGGCACTCGTATCTCGAAAAGTGATTGAAAGAAAGAAAGAAAAATAGTTTATTACGCCAAATGGCTACAAAACAATAAAACGATACATAAAACTAAGGACGTTATAAAAAAAGAAAGAAAACAGTTGTTCTTAAAATCTAATTAAATAATAAACTATATTCACATCATAGCACGATTGCTGTAATTTTTTCACTTGGCATGATGATTGCTCTAAAATTTTACATAGGAAGGATTCTAGGAAAACAAGTGCTTGCTGGGATTAGAGACAAACATTTTATTCCCGAAATACAAAACATAAATAAAACTATAAAATTGCACACTTTTAGAAGTGAAACTACCATCGTCATCATCAGCCAAAAGACGTCCACTGAACAAAGGCCTCCCCAAGGATTTCCACGCCGACTGGTCCTGCGCTGTCCAAGTAGTGGTAGGACATTAATATGCAAAGTCCAACTGAGTGGGTACCACTGCTCGCTCTATACCTGCGGCCAAGCAGCGCCAGATAGGCAGCGTAGTTACCGGCATAAGAGGCATTCCATCTTAGCCCTCAAGGGTCGGCAAGGCACTTCTGGAGTTACAGATGCTCCTAGGTAGCTGTAGATATTGTACTTTCCATCTGGTGGGTCGTCCACCTTTTGCCACCTAATACAATAAATAAAAATGACCACGCTGAATACGTTAAAAACAACCGACTTCAATCGCAACAACTCCAATTTTGCTATGTTTTTGTTGATTTTCTCAAAAACCGCTGAATCGATTTTGATAAAATGTATATGGGACCACCTGTTAAGTATACCCTTTTAAACAAAAAAAGAATTTTCCAAATCGGTTCAGGCGTCTTCGAGTAATCGGTGGACATACATAAAAAAAAAGGATTCCGACGAATTGAGAACCTCCTCCTTTTTTTGAAATCGGTTAAAAAAAATACAATGGCACACGCTAGACTCACCTATACTAGAGTAATCGTAGGGGTCGAGAGTTTTGAAGCTGGTGTCAAACTGGCTCCGCTCCTCCGAGTCCTGGTCGCTGCATACCGCGTAAAGCGCGCTGCAGGTCGGGTTGAATATCACCTGCCAACGTGGAGGTAAACACGGAGATGAATTCCCTAACTTTCGTCGATCCCTCAATGCTGAGGACCGCAGCCGAAAATTTTTCTTTTCATCTCCAAACTATGCCTAGGTGACCGCAAAATATGTCTCAAGAAGTAAATCTCCTAACACGAGTTTATAATACCAAAAAGAAGTTCTCAACCCAAAACTTGTAAAACTTGGTTAAAAAGTAAACAAAATTTAATTTTAAAAACTACTGTGCTCACATAATAAATCCGATATTCGTGTATTTCATTTTTACAACTTTTGTATTTAAATACGTTAAATATTATCTTTGATGCTCACATCATAGTAAATAAATGGAAAATAAACATATTTTACCTATTTTGTTTTCAATTCAATTCAAAATACAATTCAGTACATACTTGATAATTTTTGTTTTTTTTCTTTTGCTTGCGTGTATATTTTTATTACAATCCGCCAGACAAGTTCGTATGGGAGCTGATTTTGTATAGGGGGATACACACTTAAGTTATAAGTTATAAACCTAGCTCTCTTACCTCTGATTTATCTAAAGTAGGCACTGTTCTAAGCAGATGAAACGTCCGCAGGTCCCAGACTTCTGTATTTGATATAACCTGGAAACAAAACCAACCTTCACCACATTCATACAGTCTTTATGAAATACCTAAAAAAATAAACAACTGAACCTTAAGTTAAAAAAAAATGCCAATCACAGCGTTGCAAAATGTTTTATATGCGGTATCTAATAGGAGTTCATCTGTCATCCTTTACTGCCTTATAAAAAAACAAACATTCAAATAAAAAAAACATGAAAGCTCAAAAGAATAAGAGATAACCGGTCTTACCTCTAAACCGTTTGGATGGAACACTCCGCTATGCGTTTGATTTAACTTGTCAAATTTGTGTATTTCTTTCCCTGTATTTACATCCCATAGGACTCCATCTGAAAAAGAAATGAATACGTATATTAGCGTAGAATAAAGAATAATACTACGTATAGAAGTAGAGATGTTAAATAAATAATATACTCTCACTACTCAGCAATAAAGTCCAATCTTGCTTGCCCGTACGCTACGCGCTTTTCAATATTTGTTTGTTTTGTATATAAATACGTACCTACAGGGAATAATATACCTATTCACAACGCGCGAGAGTTGCTTTTCGTCGAACGCCCAATGTTTCCTATCCTTGTTTGCCCCTAGTGATCCCCCTCAAGCGTGCCCTCGAGGCCACACGGCGATGTACTTAAGCGCGTAAATAGCTTCGTCGAAGTGAGACAGGCTTGGTATTACTTTTCAACTGTCTTTTACAAATCATAGTTTTATTAAAGCGACAACATCTCAATATAGGTCATCAGTTGCTATCGCATAACCGGCCACACATGCGGTGCCTCATCGGTAGTACTCGGACTGATTTCAACGATTTTTACAGTTTGTTAAAGCTCAGGAAACGCATTATTAGTACACCCAGTACACACCTGACAGCACCAACTCATCAGTGGGATTGAAGGTAGCTCTGTTCTTGGCGTACTGGTTGCTGATGGTCGGAGTGAGGTCATCGGCTCCCGTCCCGTGCGAGTGTCGAAGATGGTGCCGGTCTATCTATCTATCTACCTGTCTATCTATCTACCTAACTATTTATGTACCTACCTATCTATATGTATACCTATCTACAGCACGCACCTGACAGCACCAACTCATCAGTGGGATTGAAGGTGGCCCTGTTCTTGGCGTACTGGTTGCTAATAGTCGGAGTGAGCGTCATCAGCTCTCGTCCCGTGCGAGTGTCGAAGATGGTGGCGGTCTCTCCCTTGGTGCCGATGATGCGGTCATCAGTCATCTTAGAGAACTCCACGTACTCTTCGTTGTCTAATTGGAATCTAGAGAGGAAAAGTGGTATAAGTTTCTTGTACAAACCGAGAATATAGTGTGCTGTGATACATGTATGTAGTGGAGAGACGACTACCGCATATTATGTCAGTCAATAAATTGTGGTTCAATAAGTAAGAACACAGTATAAGGATATGATACAGTATGGACACTCCCTGCCGCTCTCTGAAGCCTACCTCACGCCCCCTGTGTAACTTCTTACCGGTTGTCTTCCGGTTGTCAAAAGATTGGCAAACCAAAGACAATTTTATTTTCACGAGATTTTAGAATCTGGCTATGTACTCTGTAATCTGGAATATGTGGCTTCTAAGGCTATACAGCCTTATCACGTGTATACAGTATTCACTTTATTAAAAATGGCTCTTGTAAAAATCTGTCGTTTATGTTCAAAACTGTCGTTAAAAGTTCCACTATTTTCGGAATATCAATTTCTAAAAACGTTAACATAACAATAATTGACCACGCTGAATACGTTAAAAACAACCGACTTCAATCGCAACAACTCCAATTTTGCTATGTTTTGTTGATTTTCTCAAAAACCGCTAAATCGATTTCGATAAAATTTATATGGGACCACCTGTGAAGTATACCCTTTCAAACAAAAAAAGAATTTTCGAAATCGGTTCAGGCGTCTTCGAGTAATCGGTGAACATATATAAAAAAAAAAAAAAAAAAATTCCGACGAATTGAGAACCTCCTCCTTTTTTTGAAGTCGGTTGAAAAGAAGTGCAACCTACGACGAGGCGGTATGACCAAGAAGCCTTTGATGAAGCAGCCCTATATTCACACATCAAGTAACATGTGTACAGACACGAAGAAGTGTCAAATTTCTATGTAGTAAATAATAACGCGATATTTGTATGAAGTAAGACGTGTATTCTATTTTGGAGACCTACTAGCTGTATCTCTCTGATCAAGTCACCCAAAAACCTAAGTATATCTTAGATGCAAGGTGATTTTTGGCTATGCATACAAATTGATCGACAAAATTGCCCACTTCTGTATGAAAGTAAAAATTTGGAAAGTAAACTTGGCTACTCAGCTCATAGATTTGTATGAAGAGTCCAAATTTTTTTGGTCCGATTGAATTTGTTCCTTAGAGAAAGTTGTTCAGTTTCATGAGCAGAAACCACAGTTAAAATTTGGTGCGCGGTTTCGATTTCGATCATATACAAAAAACATAAAATGTTATTAACAGGCACTTACAGCTGCTCAAACTCCTTCATATTCCAGAGCGCAGAGAGCGGCCGCCACGTCGTCGTCGCGGAAGCCAACAGCAACGTTCCGTCTCTGCTCGCCTGGATAACGAACCAGTTGCAATTAATTGAATGAATGAATGAAAACACAAATTTGTACGTCAAATGACAGATTATGATAAAGGACATGTTATTAAGCTTTAAGACCATTTTTTGTAAACTCATAATCACAAATAAATTATTTTTGAATTTGAATTTGAACTATTGCACAACATGAGCAAGAAAATATAAACAATATAGGGTGACTTTAAATTAGTTCTTGATACGAAAGGCTATGCATGTGCTCATGATAACAAACAACCCATAGTCAAATCTCAAAAAAAAGTTTTGGACCCTCCATACAAATCGGTCAATGGGCCGACCAATTAGTATGAAGAGTCCAATTTTTTTTTTTTTGAGATTTGACTATGGGTTCTTTAGAGAAAGTTGTTTCTTATCATGAGCACATGCATAGCCTTTCGTATCAAGAACTAATTTAAAGTCAACCTATATACACGAAAAAATAAAGTTATACGAGTACAGATAGGCGGCCTTATCGCTCTTCAATATATTGCTTTTAGCCCCTGACGCAAAAAGAGCGATGTTATCAATTAAACTTATGTATCTGTGTTTCTGTCTGTGGTATCGTAGCTCCTGAACGGAAGAACCAATTGTTTTTTTGTTGAAACTTGATCGTAAGAGTTAGATTAGTTTGACGAAAATCGGTTCAGTGGTTTTCGAGTTATTATACTGTCGGGGGTGTTAAAATTTACTTTTTTTTTGCTTGTCTTACCTGCATGTGATATATGTATGACTCGTGCACTTGGTATGAGTTCTCCTCGGCGCCGCTGAAGAGATTGAATATCCGGATGTCACCCGCTGAGGTGGCGGCTAGCAGCTGTTGCTGGGTTGGCTGTAATGACACCGCTCGGGTTAGATTTTTGTATAGGTTATAACCACACAATGAATGCTGACACAGACATACATATAGATAACCTGTGAGCACTAGCGTGACTCATTATCAGAATTTATGTAGTCAATCACAAAATTACTAACTAGCACATATATGTAAGTATTAAGTTTGATTGAATAGATCTTGATAACTTGGATTGAATAGATCAATTATTGAAATGAAATTAAAAGAAAATATTTTATTCGAAGTAGGTGGCAGTAAACACTTTTCGAAGGTCATTCTTTTGTCCACCTAAAACGAGGCTCCTGCCACTCGGAACTCGTATATCCGCCGTTTTCGAAGAAACGACGGGTCCAAAGAAACTTCCTCCAACACATTCTTCAAAAGTTCTTATATTATTTATAATTATTATAACAGCCTGATGAACAAAAAACCATACAACAACATTAACTTCTAAGACTCACATGAAAAATGGTGTGCGTGAAATACGCGTCGTCGTCCTGCATGCGCAGCGTGCGCACGGGCGCGAAGTGCGCATGCACGAGGCGCGCATGCGCACGGCGGGGCGCCGGGAAGCCGAGCTCGCGCCGGGCCACGCGCGCGCATAGGTTCGCGCCGTCGCCGAACAATGCGCCCGCGCCGCGTGGGGACGGGCACTTGTGTGGCCTGCGGGGGGAGAGGAGCTCAGTCACATCGTGTTACATAGAACACTCCCTTGCATCTAAAAGTATACGGCCAAGAAGTGCAAGTAGTCCTAGATGGCACGGCTACTGTTGGGTTTTCATACAAACTTTGAGATTTCAAATCACCCGCCAAACCGCCGCCATGTTGCCGTCCTGCGACGGAAACTACTAACAAGTAGCCGCAAGGGAGCGCCACTGTCTCTCTTTTTTGCAATGACGGAGCGCGGCCGTTCATAATTTGCGTTCGAACGAAAATAATTAGCTGCAAGTGCACTAACTCATCAAGCACTCTGCTAAAGCCTGAAACGATGGATCCATGGGCCCTCTAAGCTAGGAAACAGCACAGCTTCAAAGAAAACTATACTTGCATATGACCCGAAGGCGGCGGCCGTGAGTAAGAGGAAACAACTTTTTGATACTCTCAAAGTTACATTTGTACCGTATTCCTTTAAACTAGCGAAACTCCACAGCTACTTTGTATACTTTTAGGTGCACGGGACTGTACTATTATACAGACGGGCAGTTGTGCGACACGTGCGGTTCCGGGCGGGACAGAGGGGTACTATACTGCGACTGTGACAGACTAGTTTATAGACGGGTTTCTGCGAATAATGCGCCTGCGCCTCGCGGGGATGGTCACTTGTGTGGCCTCTGGGGCATGTGGGGGGTAAGTCAAAGTATAATTATAGTATAGATGGCTTTGTAGCGACTTCTATCGTCCTTGCCACAAACTAATCTAAAACGCGATATCGAAGTTTCTTCGGTCGTACGCATAAATACAACTTCAAACCATCAACTGTTGGACCACGGCCGATCCCCAGGCATACCGCCTCGCCTGGTGAAGGTGCCTCCCTTCTCGCCAAAGTGCAGTCACGACAGTTCCTACAGTTTTCTACCTAAGTGCTTGAGGGAAGATTGAATAAGTGCCTAACAAATCTTGGAGATCTTGAAATCTTGGGAGGCTCAATTCCCGTGATGGACGAACTATTGTATTTACATACCTACAAGTTTGTACGGAACTCTCGGTGCGCGAGTCCGACTCGCACATGACCGGTTTTTAATAGGTTATAAATAATAAAACCAAACTCACTCAAACAGATTGATGGTGACCGGGTTGCGACACAGCGCGTGCTGGTTGTACAGGTACTCGGTGATGATGGCGTGCAGCGTGACGCGGCGGCGGGCGGCAGCGTCCGTGTAAGATGGTGAGATGGTGGTAGCTAGCCAGGCCCACAAAACAAACCGAGTCCTTTAAACTTGGACCCCGCCGGCAATAGAACCCGCGATGATGATGATGATACTCACTCGAACAAGTTGAACTGCGGACACGTGGTGACCGGGTTGCGACACAGCGCGTGCTGGTTGTACAGGTACTCGGTGATGATAGCGTGCAGCGTGACGCGGCGGCGGGCGGCGGCCGCGTCGCCGGCGCACGCGCTCAGCTGCTTCTGCAGCGAGCGGCGGTGCTCGGTGGAGGCGGGCGGCGTGGCGGGCGGGTGCACTTTTCTAGAAACAACACGTCACGCGGATACGGATATGACCTTGATATGAGCGTCGGCGACTGGACCTTTCTAGAAATGTCAATTGTTCCGTTCTCGCTGATGTAAGAAATGAGTAAGGGATATAGTAGGTTTATAGAGGGGAAATCGCTTAACCTTTCTAGCTGAGACTGAACTGTGCAAGAGACACATATCACACTCGTAATAAAACAACGACCGAATTCAAAATTTGGGAAAATGAGTTTTGATAAAAAAACCGACCTAAAAGAGAGACATTCGTGTTTGCGGGGGGACGAATAAAGACGCAAATATATTTGTTACCTTATTGCTTAAGAAATAGAGGGTTTTTTTTACCGAGACTGTGTTTGTGGCTTTCTCTTTTAGTTCGGTTCTTTTATCAAAACTTTTTTCTAGAAACGTCACGTCAGTTAGTATTAGCTAAAGGACGTCACAAACGGGCGCTATACTACACTTTTATCATAAAACAAAATATCGCTTGCCATACGAATCTAGAAACCTCAGTTGTTGTTAGATAAACCGTTGTAGCTGAGACTGAACTGTGCAAGAAACATACATATATAGAGGGGAAATTTCTAATAAATTCGAATTATTCCAATGAAATCGCCGGCGCGTGCGCTCAGCTGCTTCTGCAGCGAGCGGCGGTGCTCGGTGGAGGCAGGCGGGTGGACTTTTCTAGAAACAACACGTCACGTGATACAGCGCCTTAGAAACGTCAGCTAACAGCTTGGCAATTTTCGCTGATGTAAGCGTCGGTGGCTGGACTTTTCTAGTAACATCGGTTGGTGTTAGTTAGCTAAACCGTAATGGCTGATGTAAGAACTGTGCAAGTGACGGCTGGTGAACTTTTATAGAAACCTCAGTTGTTGTTGGTTTAAGCAATCTCGCTGAGCAAGGGCGCCAGTGGCGTCGAAGGCGGGTGGACTTTTCTAGAAACAACACGTCACGTGATACAGCGCCTTAATATGAGCGTCGGCGGCTGGACTTTTCTAGAAACGTCAGTTGATGTTAACTAAACCGTTCTAGTTGTGACTGCACTGTGCAAGGGACACATACAGGGTGTTAGGTAAAACAGTACAAATATTTGAATGGCACTTAGGGCTCCAGAGGCTATCACAAATAAAAAAGAGCGAAGTCGAAATTACGATTAGTTTACGAGAAATAAGGGTGTAAAGTTGCACTATTTTTTCTCAAATTTCCGCTTCGCATCCACTTTTTCAGGTTGAGTCAGACATACTGAACGCTCACAATCAGGGTGTCCACTCAAAATTCCCAAAATAATTCCCTGACTTTCCCTGACCATTTCGTAAAACTTCCCTGACCCTTATAATCAATTTTAGAACCGTTTCTGGATGTTTTTGGGGAATTTTGTTTAATTGCTGGTTTGTTTTTGAATTTCATCTGAAGACGGCGCAAAAATGGTTCGAAATCCAAATAACGACCTCACAGCAGCTCATTGAATCTTTTAAATTTTTTGTGTGGTTGTGGTTTTCTGGGACTGTACAATACAATACAATACAATCATTTATTGATAAAATAATATTTTACAAGTCAAATGTTAAATATAATAAATAGTCGTAGCAGATATTTTAAATTAACTTACTAATTTAATTTATTAATAATATAATTCCAATTTTAATAATATAATTCAATTTTAATAATATAAATCATTTTTCAATAATATAATTCAGTTTTCAATAATATAATCCAATTTTTCATAATATAATTCAATTTATAAAACTAAACATGTATTTATTAAGTTTTAGTAAACTAGTACATATACAATTAACATTTGTATATGTACTGTGTCATCAACATTTTTTTTGGAGCTTTTTCATGAGAAGGATGATTTTCCAACCATCTTACTGAGGTGAATTTCTGTGCTGTGGAAATAAAGAGCCTCCTGTGATAACAGTGTAAAGAGCTCAACATGCTGGACTGACTTTGAATATCTCGTACATAGATTTCAATAGATTCTATATGTCCCACCCATTATGCTGATGAACTGTCTTACACCCCTATTTACTGTATGTAGACCACAGACTTCAGCTTTAAATAGCATTTTCGAGCTCTCCTACTTCCACACGCCAACATCCTGGAAAGTTGCATATGTGCAACCAGTTCCCAAAAAGGGGGATAGAACTGACCCGTCGAATTACAGGCTAATAGCTATTATCTCCCTCCTTTTAAAGGTGGTGGAGCATGTAATTAATACACAGCTCCTAGTATATCTTAAAGATCATGAGTCATGACCAATGACCGCCAATACAGATTTCGTCATGGCCGGTCAGTTGGTGATCATCTAGTATGCCTAACATACCGCTAGGCCGAAGCCATTGAAAGTCGAGGGGAGGCATTGGTAATCAGCCTAGATAGGTCTGGCACAAGGCACTTCCATCGAAATTACCAGGGTACGGCTTCCGCGTAGGATTGTGCAACTGGATTGCCACCTTTTTGTGGGACAGGAGCATTAAAGTCCTTTGCGACAACTGGTCCACTAACACTAAACACATTATGCTGGTGACCTGCAACGTTCTGTACTCTCATCAACTATATTCCTCCTGTAAATACGCGGTATTTATTGCTATGCGGATGACAGTACAGATGATGCGCAGTAAACAGGCTGAGCAACATCCCATGGGCCGTGGTGGAGGAGAGTCATACCGGGATTGTGTCTGAAGTCGAAGACACTCTGGAGCAATTCTCTGAATGGGGGTAGACTAAATTTAGTCCGTTTTAACCCCACGAAGACGCAAGTCTTTACGTTCACGCCAAAAAAGACGCTTTTACTTTGTTGGAGCCTCAGTTCCAAGGTACAACGCCAGCTGTTACTACGAGCGTCGGGATCTTAGTTGTCGACATTTCTACCAATGTCTAACTTCGGGGTCACCTCAAGGGCAAGATGAAGCTTAAAAACCTGGAGTGCTTAATAAAGCAAAGCGATTCTTCAGACCCAGGCAGTACTTGCTGCTATTAAGTGAGGCCGCATATGGAGAACTGCTCATACATAGAATCTGTGCTCATATATCTGGGCAGGTGCACCCAAGTATCAGTTGAAGCCCCTCAACTCCACCCAGCGACGCGCGATCAGAATTGTCGACGACCGAGATCTCACAAGCGGTTTTGAACCCCTCAGCTTTCGGAGAGACTTTATCTCTCTCTGTGTGTTCTACTGCGTATGAACCCGCTTAAGAACCTTCAAGCTATGGAATGCGAAGTAATGATGAAGTTCACTGATAACTTGAAAAAAAAAACGTTCAAAAGTCTGGGTTAAATATCAGCAAAGACAAAGAGATATAGATTAGAGCATGGAAGTTTCCCCTAATGGACTTACGATTATTAAGAAAAACTCAAATATCCCTGACTTTTCCAGGTCGCCAGGTCATTTCCCTGACTTTCCCTGACCACCAAAAGCTTCCCTGACTTTTCCCTGACTTCCCTGACTTTTCCAGAAAGTGGACACCCTGACAATTAACCCCAAAATTTTTTAATTTAAAATTCCCCTCAAAAACTTTAATTACTTACAATTTAAAAAAATACTGCTTTTGTGTGACGCCGCCCTTATTTGTTCTCCATCTCTTTCTCGCACGTACAATCGTGCGGGCTATGACGTCACTTTAATGTCGCCTCACACCGGCACAAAGCCTTCGTTTTTCTCAGTTATTAAAGCGAATATTTTGTAAATAGCATAAAAGTACTGCATCTAGGGTCCCCTTCTAGCCCTTAAAATAGCTTCACTATTTTACCTAACACCCGGTATCATTAATAAATTAGTGGGATTTGCTTCTGAATTGGCGTGCTGATGACTGCGTACTGTATTTGTTTTTTCGGAAGTGTGCAGTATCGAAGTAGTGTGGTAACGAAGATATGATCTGTCGGAGCACTGTTGGACCGAAAATGTCTAGCTGTCGCAACAGTGTGATATCGAAGCTGCGTATCATCGAAACAGTGGTTATCGAAGCTCAATAAGGCAGTCTTCGCTGCATGTTAGCTATACCTATTAAAATCTAATACCCTGTATTGTGACATAAGCTACTGATTCCAGTAAACGCTTTATTTTATATTCATTGTGTCGAGGTTTTTTCATTCGTTCGTTCATTCACTCATTCATTCATCCATTCATTCATTCGTACCTTATTTTGATGACTGTGGGCAAGGGGCTGCCCTCTTCGACGCTCGTATTGAGATGACTCGTGTCCAGGCTATCCCGCTGCAACGATCCGCCGCTGCTCGTTCTCGAGAGGGACAGTCTTGGCTGTGGACCAAATTCACAAGGTTAAATTGAGAAAATCGAATCACAAACTACTTCTCTTTTTCGTGGTAAATTAAATATTTTATTTCGTACGCTAAACTGTTTAAAAGAGACTCATATGGCTTTTCTTCTTTAAACATGTGTATTTTTAACCGACTTCAATAAAAGGAGGTTCTTAATTCGTCGGTTTTTTGTTATTTTATGTATGTTCACCGATTACTCGAAGACACCTGAACCGATTTGGAAAATTCTTTTTTTGTTTAAAAGGGTATACTTCACAGGTGGTCCCATATAAATTTTATCGAAATCGATTCAGCGGTTTTTGAGAAAATCAACAAAAACATAGCAAAATTGAAGTTGTTGCGATTGAAGTCGGTTGTTTTTAACGTATTCAGCGTGGTCAATTATGTACGGCCCCAAACAGCAGGCATAATCCAAGTGACAAAAATCCCTATTAGGTACACAAAAAAATACCCTGAAAAACGTGACACCTACGTCGAACAAAAAATATATTTTAATTTAAATTATGTTATGTTGTGTCGTATTATGTTTAATCGTGTCGTGTGGTGTCATGTAATGAGTAATGTAATGTCCACTGCTTATAATGTTCTTCATGTTTAAATTACTCTGAAAATGTATTTTTCCCTGAGGTCTACGGTACGGAACTCTTCAAGAAGGGATTGAATAGGTTTACGAAAGATCGGCAAAGCATTGATAGTACCTCTGGTACTGCAAATGCCCATAGGCGACTGTAGCCACTTTCCATCAGGTGAGCCTTTTGCCTTTTGCCATTCCGTACAATAAAAAAATACATCTCGTTTTATGGTGGGACTCACTCTGACGGGCTGCGCGGAGGCATACACGGGCGGCGGCGGCGGCGGCTGCGGCGGAGGGGGCTGCGGTGACGGCGGGGGCAAGCGCGCCTCTCTGCGTAACGCCATCGCGCTTTCATTCAGCCCCCGGGACGCTAAATGCTCAGCGACTAGGTACAACAACTCCCGCTCGTTGTAGTTTATACGCGTTTGGGCTACCACGTTTGCCTGGGGACGAGACAGATTGCATTGAAATTTTGTAAAGAGCTGAGAGGACGGAGAACAAAATAAGATCGTTTCCATTTATGATAATAAAAGCGAAACCATTTTTTTATTCGTCAAAATAGTGGTAGTTCTGAGCTTAGCTCCTGACTACTGATTCACGAATATGACCAAAATTCGTTCAGCTGTTTAGGCGTGAAAACGTAACAGACAGAGAGAGTTAATTTCGCATTTACACCTCTACACAATGGGCTATCAAGGGCCAGCAAGAGGGACAGAACTATATGAAAGTAGAGTGAAGATGTCAGTACGTCCTTGTCTAACCTATAGTTCCGTCTCTCTTGCTGGGCCATGATGACCCATTGTATAGAGGAGCCTTTAAATTTGAATAGTTTAGACGCTCACTGTACAAAAATCCGTGCTTTCTCAATCTACAGAAATTAAACCACCGCTTGTTCGAATTCACAGGAAAACCATTATATTCATTTTTAACACACAAACAAATAAAACATATTACTTTTTCATTGCAAAGTAAGACATCTACTGAAAAACGATCGTCTTCTTTTTCACTTTCTTCTTTATAAAAAAGAACTTGTCAAACTTCCTGAACTAGAGATCCAAGGAGATTTAATCATGATAATACAATATATAGACTATAAAATTGGACACTCACCCTATGTATGTTGGCGAGCGATGTCTCAAATTCCGCGCCCATGTGCTTGCTTTTGCCGGATACTCGCTCGAGCAATTCCAGCGCGTATTTCTGGAACATCACGTGCTCCTGCCGCTTCTCTTGCAGGATCGGGTCGCGCATTAGCACTGGCGACAAAAGCCATTGCATTAGGTATCATATCGAACCTCATTTAGATGCATTTCTATATTCTGGGGGCTCTTCAAAGCGAAAATAAATAGGCATTATTGAGTTTGCGTGTACCATCCTCGAATATATCATCACTTTTTATCAGGTTAGGTGTAGTCAAACGCATAAAAAGTACAATTATAGGAAGAGAATACGAGTGGTGCGGACTTCGCTCTTATTCTCTCGAGTCTCTTCTCGCTCCAGCTACCAACGTTTGTGGGCAAAAGAAAAGGATTCCGTGCGGCCAGATATGTTTCAACCCTTAGGCACACTTAAATGATAGAAAGCGGGTGAGAAGACGTAGTGATTGACGGCCCCACACCAGAATTAATTTTAAAATGGGATGCTGTTTATTTTTTTCCTCGCATACAGCTTAGCTACCTCGCACTATCTGCTGGAAAGGCAGTTTTAGACTGTTTCTGTCCGTTCTCTCACATATACTTCATAAAGGTGGGCAGTAAAACTATGAAACCATAATATGTTTCCACTGAGAGAGTGCCTCACCTTGTATCTGCGAGGTAGTGAACAGCGGTAGCTTGGATATGATCTGGCGCACCGTGGGACACCGCGCCAGCCCGGCGAGCGCCCTGCAAGCCAGCCCTCGCAGCCGGTCCGCGTCCGTTATGGGAGATTTCACCATCATTAGCGATAGCAGTACCTGGGGAAGAAATAAGTATTATAATATATTGCTATTACAGATAACAGATAGCCTTTTTATGTGACAGGTGGCAAACGAGCAGACGGATCACCTGATAGTAAGCGATTACCGCCGCCCATAGACACCCGCAACACCAGAGGAGTCACAAGTGCGTTGCCGGCCTTTGATATGGGAGTACGCTCTTTTTTTATTAAGATTTGATTTGAAGGTCGTATCAGTCTGGAAATACCACTGGCGACAATTCATTCCACAGTTTGGTTGTGCGGGGCAGAAAGTATGTACACAATAATATAGCGACAGATCAACCTGTTTCGACTGAAGTGCTTAGAAAATAAGACCAAAAGAGTGGTTAAGACTCCCTCTTCGTGAATTATTCACTCTAACCGCGATTACCATACCAAAACTGCCATACGACGACGCCGCATCACAGAAATCTGCGAGCTTGCACATACAAACAACACAAGTTTACATATACTCGTACAGTTTTCTACGTAGCATACGCAACGCACCAATTCGCAGTTTTTTGTGAGCCCTAAATGATCGTAGTTTATATAAAGATGTCAGTAGGCAATGATAAGGCATCCTAGACTATGTAAATGATAAAGATGCATAGACACTTATAATGACATCAAATGTTATAGAAATTAAGTACAATGGTTGTTTGAAAAAATGTGTTGGGGCGAGTTTATTTTGGGCTCGACGTTTCTTCACACTTCCCGAAACGTTGAGTGTACAAGTTTCGAGTGCTAGGAACTTTGTACTAGGTAGAAAAAAAGAACATTTAAAAGATTGTGTACAGCATCTACTTAAATAAAATAAAAAAACATTTTGATTTTATCAGCTATGTCCCGCCAAAGACAAAGTTATACAATAGTGTTTGCGCGACCAACTCACCATAATCCCGTTGTTGGACCGCACGCTCTCCCACACCTTCTGTATGACGTCCTCGTACGACTTGAGCGCGGTTTTCTTCTTCGCCGAGCCCGTTATCGAGAACCGGGCCGTCGACGTGCCTGCCTGTTGGCAAGATTACATTTTTATACAGATAACATTTTTAAATTCATAATTGGTACTCCCTTGGTGACATCATTTCACCTGATGGTAAATGATGATGATGCCGAAGATGGAAGTTGGCTTACCAAGATTTCCCAACGCAATTGGGAACTGGCTATCTTATATCCATGCCGGAACACATCAATGCTATTAACATTGATGTTTGGCGGCAAGACTTAGATAAGATGGTGGTAGCTAGCCAGGCGGGCTCAGAAAATGCCCTACCACCAATCAAACCGAGTCCTACAAAGCTGGACCCCACCGGGAATCGAACTCGCGCGACCTCCTGATGCGAAACAAGCAGACTAGCTACTAGACCACGGCGGCGGCCTTGAGGGCTAAGATGGAATGCCTCTTACGCCAGTATTACGCTGGCCATCTCGCGCCACTCGCCAGAACACAGCGCGCTGCTGGCAGCAGGTATAGATCGAGCAGTGGCACCCACCCAGTCCGACCTTGCATATTAAGATCCACCAGTAAACATATAATAACTCCTCTACGCGATGGGCCATCATGGGCGAGCAAGAGAGACAAAGCTATATCAAAGTAGAGTAACTATGTAATTACGTCCTTGTCTAACCGATAGTTCTGTCCCTCTTGCTCGCCCATGATGGTCCATCCTGTAGAGGAGCTACGAGAAGAGACTCACCCTATGCACAGGCGCGCAAACGCAGTTGACGAGAACGTTGAGTGCCGCCTTCTGAACCTCCGGCTCCGGGACTATTTCGCCGTCCGCCGCGCCTGCAGACAAGAAGTCTACAAATATTTGATGAAATTGTTTTTTATTCATTTAATGAGACGATGGAGAACTTCTTTGCATCTTATTTCTTCAAAAGTTTAACAATCAGTCTCTTTGTAGTTCTTTTATGCTGTTTCTACGCCAGCCATAGATACTGACATTCTATGTGTGAAGGAGAGGTTTTTTAATAAATAAAAAACAAATCTCTTCAATGGGTAGCGATGGCGTTGATGAAAAAATGAAATCTCCTTAATTTTTCTTCATAAAGAAAAAATATCATAATATTACAAAGTGTTTTTTTATATTATATTCGTGGTTTATTTTTCTATGAAACAAAAGTATAAATATCGCTAGTGTCTATCGTCTTAACCTCTATCTACCTATGGTCTAAACTAAAGTTACCTACCACAATGTTGACACCGGTGGTGTTGTCCGCGTCGCGCTTGTCAAACTTCTACATACCAGTAGCAAATAGACATGCTACCTACGCCTGTAGCAAAGAGACGTGCAACCGCCGCCTATAGTCTATTATCTATTGTCTATGGTCTAAAGTTACCTAGCACGCTGTTGACACCGGTGGTGTTGTCCGCGTCGCGCTTGTCAAACTTCTACATAACCGTAGCAAAGAGACATGCTACCTACGCCTATTGTGTACCGTCTATCTATGAGAGTAGCAAAGAGACGTGCTACCGCCGCCTAGAATATATTATCTATTGCCTATGGTCTAAAGTTACCTAGCACGATGTTGACGCCGGTGGTGGTGTCCGCGTCGCGCATGTCGATCTTCTCCGTGAGAAGCAACTGAACGCGCGGTGCCACGCAGCACACCGATATCACATCCAGCGCCGAACGGACCGTCTCAGATCTGAGGATACAGACAAACATACACATATACATAACGGTACATATACACATTTCTGAATTCGCAAAAAAATGTGAACTCAGGGTGGGCATATTCGGGCACACAGCTCGTAGAACAGATGGCCATTGGGGCATTAAAGTTCTCGAGTGACGACCGCGCACTGGGAGACGCAGTGTAGGCAGGCCTCCTACTCGGTGGACCGATGACCTGGTAAAGGTTGCAGGAACTCGCTGGATGCGGCCAGCGCAGGACCGGTCTGGAAATCCTTGAGGCCTTTGTCCAGCAGTGGACGTCCTTCAGCTGATGATGAATACGCCCTTCAAGTAGGCCGTTGGGTCTTAGGACGATAGGGACGCTACGGAATAGTTTCTAGAAACTTCCACTCCACCGACCTGCCAGTAACATTTCACTCGTATGCGTAGGCCACCACTCGCACAGAAGCGCCACACCGCCCAGTTCCACCTCCAGTAAACGAGTCATTCAGATATACTTAGTTACGTCCTATATAGGGACGCTATCGAACAATCGCGTCCATTCTAGAACCTTCCACCGACCTGCCATTGAAGTTCCACTCGTACGCGTAGCCCACCACCCGCAGCAGCAGCGCCACGCCGCCCAGCTCCACCAGCTCGTCCAGCGGCGCCCACCGGCTCCAAGCCACGCTCTGGAGCAACTCTATCTGCTCCTGTATCTCTTCTGGCGATGATTTGGATGCCTGAAAGAAAACTGCCAGCGTGAGACAGGTCTGTGGTGAGTGTAATTTTAGCGTGGGAGCAAATGAAAACATCAATTTTTCTTGATAATTTTAATGGAATTTGAAAAATAATAAACTCCTAAAACCTTAAAAATGTTGGTATTTTCTTTCGTAGTTTTGTGTAATTTCAGTGTGGTGGTAGATAAAAATATCGATTTTCTAATAAATCAAAAACTTTTATGGAATTCAATGATAACAAAATCAAAAAACATTTAAAATTTAGTATTTTCTTTCGTAGATTTCTGTAATTTTAGTGTGAAAGCAAATAAATACATCGTTTTTTCTAATTAATTCAAAACTTTTATGAAAAAACAATAAAGTTCAAAAAATTTTCTTTCGCGTCCAATCATTGATTTAATTTTATGAGCCACGTATTTTTTTTGGGCTATTTTTGTTTTTGCATGAAAATCATAAAAAGACGAGGAAGATGAGAAACATAAGAAATATTTTAGAGACTAGTTTATTGAATATCTTTAATGAGTTCAGTTACAGTATCTAGCAGGCGCGGATCCAGGTTTTCATTCGGGGGGGAGGGGGGTCAATTTTCAATGTACCCTTATTTATGAAGCGGTCGATGGTATTAGACCGTTGATATAAAGTCGCGAGCGTAGCGAGCGCCAAATTATAGTTAAGAAATGCCTCCGGTCAGGCTTCAGGGGAGGGGGGGCACTTGCACCCAGAGTTTAAGACATACTGAAACTGAATAGGATAATGATTATTTTATTTTATTCGGAAGATTTACAGAATATTCAATGTAAAAAAATCTGCACCTATAGATAAAGTATACTTACTTTGTAAGGTGGCGGTTCTGGCACGTTGTCGCCCTGCTGCCTCGCGACCTGCGCCGCTCGCAGCCTCAGATGCGCCTCTAAATACCTGAAACAATACATGCAATATATTTGCATTGAATCTTTATACCACATTCAACCAACAGCTAAGTCAGAATGTCTTGTGCAGTCTATATCGCATTTGATTCGCACCCGTTTCGACGTTTAGTGACCACTTCTGCATACATAGTATTTTTCCGCAACTCATTATTTTTATTTTACTTCAATATGAAAAAAAAACTCAATTGACTCTCTTCGGTGCGCGACGATGTATCACGTAAGCAATTACTAAAACGACAATAATAGGGGATTATCTGTGACCGTCTTAAATAAAATACTTCTAGCCAAAGCTAATAAACGGTTATTTTAAAACCGACTCCTCAGCGCGACGCACACGTGTCTAACGATCTAGGGGGGGTTAACTGTGACTGTCTCAAAATACAAATATTCTTTATTTGCCATTGAAAAAGGTACATAATTTAGATGTTAAAATAAAATAGAATCTCTTCTTCAGCCATAGTTAATTACAGCATGCAAGTTACAATAATTATGGAATAAAATAAAGTTTTGAAATCTTATTACTCACCTCCTTAGAGCAACGCACACATGCCGAACGATCTGCCTCGCGGCACACGTCTCATCCTCAGAAACTCGCGACTCTTCTTCGTCCGAACTCATTATGGGTAACGTCGATATCACATTATACAGCTTCCTTAGGCCGTCCTGTTGACAAGAATTTATTGATGTTATAAAGCAAACTGTTGTGTTTTGTTATAGCTAAAAAATTTACACTCTAAAAATCGACCTACCTACCTAGGTAGGCAAAAAAAAAGATTTAAAAACGTGTGCAGCATGTCTTCTACTTATATTTAAGAGCAAAGCTCTTGTCGGTGGAGCAATCGGGACCTCCCGATACGACACGACAGCGACCTTCTCCTTTATCTGTTCCATATAATTTCGTCTTGGCCTTCCTCTTCTTCCCTCTCTTATTTCCTACTTTTATAGTTTTTACGGAGCTGTCGTGTCTTATCAGATGTCCCGTCATATTTCCTCGTTTATTGCAGCATCTATTAAAAAAAAAAACATTTGACAGGGGTCATGAAATCATTCTCCCAGCGTGCAAACTGTAGAACCAGCACCACACAGACCTGATTGTCGAACTCCTCGAGTATGACGCGAAACTGGAACGAGAGGCCGAAGAACATGGTGGCGTGGCAGCGGCCGGAGTCGTGTGAGCATTCCAGCAGCCATAGGGCGTATCTGGAACGAAGTATAGCGTTAACATATTGAAACTAACATTACATAGAGTTACATACAGTGTAGAAGCTGACAATCCGACAAGTCTGACATATGTCAAAAAGTGACAATTCGACATTTTTCCGACAGGGCTAAACTTTATTTAAGCACCCTTTTCTTGTCTTTACGATATAGAGAGAAAAGCACAAAACACTTAAATTAAATTTACTTCTGTCAAATAAATAAGTTTAATCGTGAAAACCGAATCGACACCATTATGGACAGTATGCTGCCGTAACAATGAAGGTGCGGCTAAGTACCTATATGTACTTTCCGTATCCGCCTCCTCCTCCTTAGTCGGTCCCTTAGTGACCCCTTCAATTTGTCTTTTCCCGAATATTGTTGCGCCAAGCCTCGCGGTTCATCGCCAGATTCAATGCCTCGTGGATCGTCATCTTCAGCGTCTTCGTGACGAGATCAGCCCATCGAGCTGGTCTGCGGCCCCGTGGTCTGTTCCCGTCCACTTTCCCAAAAAGAATGAATTTATCTACTTTCCGAATACTTATCCGCTTTCTCTCTTATGAGGGCAGTATGAGTGTTAGTGGGATTTAAGCGGATATCACATTGCACCGGAAACCGCTCCGGTGTACGGTGATGCGGTTTTTTACTTTGGTTAAAGCACACCGGAGCAGTTCCCGGTGCAGTAAATCTATGTCGGCCTTATGGGCGGCTTGAAACTTGACACTAGGGTTGGCGACCAGCCCCACAACCTCCACTAATCCGAACTTAGCCCCCGTGTGTGGATTAAGCCTAACCTTTATGATGCAAGAGAAAAGACCCGTGCCCCTGCAGTAGGGACGATATAGGTTGTTATCAACACATGTTAACATGGGACCGAGAGTCTATAATAGTCTGCCAGAAAATATAACAGCATTAGTGAGTATGCGAGCGTTTAAACCTAAAGCGCTGGCTAAATGAGCAGTCGTTCTATAGTTTTAACGAACGAACTGAAAGCTTTATAGCTTCCTCAAATTAATAATATATTATTATTGTAAGTTTAGGTACTTTTATTTTGGCTGAAGGGAGTGTTTCGGAGATTCCGAGGAAGTTTGCCGACCACTGCCACCAAATTGTACCGATGCCTTGTACTAAATAATATGATTTTTTTAGTTAGTTTATATTGTTTATGTATAGTATTGTAAGTATAAAATGTATATTATTATTGTATAATATGTTATATGAGCTTCGTTGCCTGATAAACAAATAAATAAATAATTGTTTTAATTTCCTATTTAAAGTGTATAAGTAATTATTATTTATTTATTAATTACCTTTAATTTACTTGTAATTTGCAAATTACCAATAAATGTGGATTATTTATTTGTATTGAAATCGAAAATCGCAATCACACTCACTCATACACACACATCGCGCGACACTACTCACCTGACGAGCTCCGCGAGGGTCCGGCGCGGCAGCAGGCACACGCGCTCCATGGCGTCCTCGCAGTACGCCAGGTAGTACAGACAGATGGACACGCCCGTCGCCGCCACCGACGGCCGCGGCACTTCCAGAAACTTCTATAGGAGATAAATAGACACAGTGAGAAATACTAGAAGGTATATCGGTAGGAAGACTGAGTCCTAAGTCGTAATCATCATCTTGAAAATGAAAATGAAAATATTTTATTCGAAGTAGGTAGCAGTGTACACTTTTCGAACGTCATTCTTTTATCTACCTAATACGAGGTTCCTACCACTCGGAACTCGTATACCCACCGTTTCGGGAAGTGTTTGCGGAGTGAGAAGAAACGGCGGGCCCTAAAGAAACTCCCTCCAACACATTTTTTTTTAAGTCTTATATTCTATTACATCTTAATGCTAGATCAATAAATGAATTATACAATGTCATGTCTGTAAATAAAATATACAAAAATAAGAATAAAGAAAGGATTCAAAAGAGATAAAAGTAAAAATTGTTTGTAGCTAATGACTAACAAATTCCAAAAAACCAATGACAAGAGCAGGCCAGTTCACACGGACAGCACCCGATCACGAGTATAACGCGAGAGTCAGCCATCGCTCCCCTCAACCATATTTGAGGGAAGGGAACGACCCGGCTCCCGATACGCCACCATCCGCACGAACATTTAAGCGAGCATGCACCACTCCGATCAATGGACAAAGAAAAAGGAGAAGAAAATGTCTTACCGAATCCCTTCAGTTCTTTCACAATAGAGTTTGTATCTTTATTGTCTCACAATATGTCATGAAAGTGTTGCTGTGTTGGTTGGAGAAACACTTACCGTCCAAGCATTTCTATCATCTAAGTACTCACATGTCTTATAGTAAGCTTTATTACATAGTATCTTTTTTACATAACTTTTGAATTTATTCTCTGTTAGGTTTACAATATCTTCTGGTATTTTATTATACATTCGTATGCATTGTCCCACAAACGACTTACTAACCTTACTGAGCCTAGTAGATACAAGCTGAAGCTTACTGTTATTCCTGAGATTACGAGTATGTCTGTCAGAATTCAGTATAAAGTGATTTAAGTTTTTTCGCACATACATTATATTTTCATAAATATATTGACAGGGAAGCGTTAGAATATTGATTTCTTTAAATTTTTCTCTAAGTGAATCTCGAGATCGCATTCCGTAAATCGCGCGAACAGCCCTTTTTTGTAGTACAAAAATAGTATTTATATCAGCTGCATGCCCCCATAAAAGTATACCGTAAGACATAATACTGTGGAAATAGCTGAAATATACTAGTCTCGCCGTTTCTATATCTGTCAGGAGCCTAATTTTTTTAACAGCATAGGCAGCTGAACTAAGCCTGCCTGCTAAAGTTTCTATGTGAGGACCCCATTGAAGTTTTGAATCTACGGTTATACCTAAGAAAACTGTTTTTGGTACGAATTCTAAAACACTGCTAGCTAATGACACGTTTTGAGTTATATTTTTAACATTCGGTAAGGTGAAATTTATGCATTTAGTTTTTTTTGCATTAAGGACTAGGTTGTTCACGGTGAACCAATTGTGTACTTTACAAAGAGTGTCGTTTACTTCGTCAATCATATCAGTTTGTCTGTCAATTTTAAAAACTAGAGATGTATCATCCGCAAACAACACAATTTTAGACAGCGATTCAACCATAAAAGGTAGGTCGTTGATATAAACCAAAAACAGGAATGGTCCCAAAATAGACCCTTGAGGCACACCCATTTTAACGCGTGAGCCTGACGAATTTGTACCATTTATATGCACCTTTTGAGTTCTATTAACTAAGTATGACTCTAACAAATTCAAAGCCTTATTATTGACCCCGTAATGTTCTAGCTTTAAAAGTAAGGTTTTATGTTCGACGCAATCAAATGCTTTGGACAAATCGCAGAAGACTCCTATAGCATTTTGCGATTTTTCGAACGCATCATATATGTTTCTTATCAGTTCGACTCCTGCGTCGGTTGTCGAACGCCCTTTAGTGAAGCCAAACTGTAGATTATGAAGCACTTTATTAATATTGAAGTGGCTTAACATTTGAGTAAGAATTATTTTTTCAAAGATCTTACTAAGTACTGGCAGTACCGAGACAGGTCTGTAATTACTAGGGTTAGTTTTTTCTCCGGATTTGAATAAGGGAACAACTTTACTAAATTTCATAAGATCCGGGAATACACCACTATCTATGCATATATTAAAAAGAGAAGCAAGATAAGGGGCTATAGTATCAATAACCGACTTTAACAAATTAACAGACATGCCCCATAAATCTTCAGTGTTTTTAAGTTTAAGTGACTTAAAGGTTTTTACAACTGTATAAGGGTAAATTTTTCTAAATTGAAAACAATCAAAGGCCGGCAACGCACTTGTGACTCCTCTGGTGTTGCGGGTGTCTATGGGCGGCGGTAATCGCTTACCATCAGGTGATCCGTCTGCTCGTTTGCCACCTCTGCCATAAAAAAAAAAAAAAAAAAAAAAAAAAAAACATTCTTTACACTGATCTACATTTTCAGTCAGTAAACGTTGGGCGAGTACCGGCGACGAGTCAAGGCTTTCCGTTGTTTTGATGGGAATATCAGTAAAAAAAGTTTCAAATTCTTCTGTTACATCCGGTATTTTTGATATTAAGCCGCGATCTGTTTGAAGAATGTAGTCTCTAGTAGTAGTAGAATCTTCAGCCGAGAGACGTCCACTGCTGGACGAAAGCCTCCCCCAAGGATTTCTTAATCATTGCGGGGTTCGGCGATCGTAGTTTAGCGTTATAGAACGCGGAAAGGACGCTGCTGCCCTTCCTCCGGTTTATGGATCCCTTAAGGCGGTAACATACTAATGAAACGCCACCCGAAGTTACGACACCCGATCCGACAACACGCATATCAAATCCATACAAATTCTATGCGTAACACCCGACGCCACGTTTCGTCGGGTATTTTTTATAATATGCTAGCTTTTAGCCTGCAGCTCGGCCCGCGTGAACGTTGTTATTATGACAGTCCTAGAGGGTGCGCAGTGCGAGCATAAAAAAAAATGTTCTGCATTAATCGGCTGAGTAAGTATTCATCACTGCTAAACAAAGATCTTCTCCAAGTATTTCCACGCCAACCGGTCTCGCACTGACGGAATTCAGCGGCTTCCCGCGACCTTCAAAACATCATCGGTCCATCGGGGGGCCTGTCCACGCTACATCTTCCGGTACGCGGTCGCCACTCGAGAACTTCAATGCTCCAACGGCCATCTGTTCTACGAGCTGTGCCCCGTCCACTGCCACATCTGTTTAGCGAATCTGTGAGCTATGTCGGTTACTTAAGTTCTCCTACGTATCTCTTCATTTATAATTCGATTACTTAGTTTAACTCCGAACATAGCGTGCCCCATCGCCCTTTGTCCGACTGACCGTTGTATATCGTAATACTGACCTGCAATGGACAACTTGTTGTGGCACAGCAGCGCCGCCAGATACTTGAGCGAGTCTCTGCTCTCGCGCACGTTCAGGTGTTACAGGGTTCACGGTTTTACGAATAGATGGCAGCACATGTATTTTACTACTTCTGGAAGCTTTTTCAAGTATACAACAGTGGGACGCCCCCGGCTGGGTGGAGCGATGGTTTGCGCAAGGTTGCTGGTAACAGCTGGATGCGCGTGGCCGAAAGGTATAATTGGCGTGCCTTGGGGGACGCCTATGTCCAACAGTGGACTAATACAGGCTGATGATGATAATGATGATCAGTACTGACCTGCAACCCGCCCATGTTGATGAAGTCGATGGAAAACTTCTTGTGGCACAGCAGCGCAGCCAGATACTTGCGTTTAGGTGTTATAGGGTTCATAGTTTTACAAATAGATGGCAGGACATGTATTTTGGTGCTCGCTATTGTGGCGTTAGTGTGTTTTCATAAGTTATTCCCTAATTTTGTACTGACCTGCAATCCGCCCATATTGATAAAGTCTATGGAGAACTTCTTGTGGCACAGCAGCGCCGCCAGATACTTGAGCGCTTCGAAGGCGAGTCGCGAGTCTCTGCTCTCGCGCACGTTCAGGTACCCTAGTATCAGGCCGAGGGCGTTCTGCTCGAACACGTGCGAGAGGAACTGGCGGGAGAGAGGGAAATGTACAAATAATTAGATTAGATTTATTTATTTCATACTAGCTTCCGCCCGCGACTTCGTCTGTGTGGACGTCAGAATTGGGTCCAGAGAGAAAGAAAATGTTATTGTGGCGCTATTTAGTGACGAAGAGGAAATTTTGAGTTTTTCATCATTCCTCCGGGAACCACTAAGTTTTCCGGGATACAAAAGTATCCTACGTGTTAGCCGAGTGCTTTATCTATCTAAGGTAGAAAAGCCTTACCTCCTGATATTCCCCCATTGGCGTGAGATATCGCAGTATTAACATCTGTTTTGTAGCATCCGTTGGCGGGTGTATCTGTATGTTACCTGCGGCAAAACATAAACATATATGTCTTATATTATTTATGTAACTGGCATCCTGCGTGCGTGTCGTAGGACCAAATTGTAATAAATAGTATTACACATACAGTATGGACACTCAGCTCTCCGATCTCTGAAGGCGACCTCAAATGCTAACAAACTCTCAAATGCATGTTTAAATTCACGAACAAGTACAATGTACTGTGTGATTAATAGAAATGCAAAAGAAAAGAGTTTCTTTCATCAATGAAATCGTCAGCTGTCAGAAAGCTGTCACCGTGCGTTGATTGTTTCGGATGTTTCCGTCCGGCGCCGGCGGCCGGGGAGGGGGGGACATCATTCCGCACTGATCCAGGGACATCGCAAGCATATATACGACATCTAACCATCAACGGTTGGGCCACAGCCGGCATACCACGTCGCCTCGCGGGTGTACCTGCCTTTTCCTCCGAAGAGTGGGAACACACAGTTCCTACAGGGTGTGTCCATACTATATTGACACTATTATAGGATAAAACAAGGCTCACCTCTCTCTTTGCGTGTGGCACAATGTAACCGTACCATCCACAAGGTATAGACGACGGTGGTCACCTGATATTGCACTTAGCATCACCCGCGGACACGTATAGGACATTAAGATTTACATCTAATAAATAATTAAGGCTCACCAATGACGTAGTCTCCATCATGCCGCACTGCTCCGGGGACATCGTAAGCATATATACGACTTCCAACCATCAACGGTTGGACCACGGCCGGTCCCCAGGCATACCACCTCGCCTGGCGGAGGTACATCCTTTTCCTCCGAAGACTGGGAACACACAGTGTGTCCATACTGTATTAGCCCTATTGTGGACAAAACAGTACTTACCAATAACGTAGGTCTCCATTTCGGCCCAGCTACTATTGGAGCAAGTGTCTACGGGCGTTGGCTGAGCCAGCGGCGGCGGCCGCGGAGGGGGGGACATCATGCCGCACTGATCCGGGGACATCGCGGGGTTCGCTGTGAATAAGAAAGGTTATAAATTGATAAATTTAATTAATCATTCACAACCCACATAGTACTAGCGGACACGACACTTGTGAATCTAAACCCGCTCTAACGCACACAAAAAATTTCATTAAAATCGGCCCAGCCGTTTAGGATTTCAGTGACATCCCAACTAGTGTGGTGATATATCAGTGATAGAAACGTTTCTATCACCGTAAAATAAGGCTATAATATATGCCAGCAACGCACTTGTGACTTCTCTGGTGTTGCGGGTGTCTATGGGCGGCGGTAATCGCTTACCATCAGGTGATCCGTCTGCTCGTTTGCCACCTCTGCCATAAAAAATGGCCCCAGATTAACACCATATGATGTAAGGGTTGTATTTTAGTAACGCTTATCACTATTTGGTGATATATCGGTGATATTTCAGAGTTAGTGACACCAGCCACCGCGTTGCTAAATATATCACCCTTATAACACTATTTGGTGTTTTTATCACTACTTTGCTAGTTGGGATACACACGTACAGAAGAATTATATAAATGAAGAGAATAAAGCACACTTACAATTATAATGTTTTATTGGCGTCTGTGGATCTTTCTTGATAGCCTCTGGTTCGTCGACTAGCATCTCACTCCCCCCTCCGTCGTCTTTTTCTCTGTCTGAAAATCATAACGCAAGTTAAGTAACTGACAGGACTGCAGTATGTGACCTGAAGTTTCAAAAGGAGAATAAAACGATAGCATCGTGAACCCCTAGTTGTAACAGAGATGCATCCATCTACCGGTAAAGACTTGTACTACATATATTTTTTCGTTTATTTTTTAAAATATAAATGGATTTTTAAAATAATAAAAATCAAATGGACTACGAAATTTCGATTTTGTATTTTATGATTAAGAATTCTTCCGAAAACTTATCAATACCGGAGTTTATATTTTGTCCTACTCTAGTTGTACAGCGATCTATTTCATCAGTTCAGTTCATGTCTCTTTCATTCTTGTCGAATTCCGAGCGTATGAAAGAGACAAATGAACCATTGTCTGCTCTGTTTTCGTTTAAACTAATCAAATACTAAAAAGACGTAGCGTAGGCAGGCCTCCCACTCGGTGGACCGATGACCTGGTGAAGGTCGCTGGAAACCGCTAGATGCGGACAGCGCAGGACCGGTCGGTGTGGAAATCCTTGGGGGATGCCTTTGTCCAGCAGTGGGCATCTTTTGGCTGCTGATGAGTGCATGGACAGAAGTTTTCCATGCACTGCTTTTACAACTGTGAACAGTGTTTTTTTTTACCCTCAATTGGGCATCATCTCACCTGATGATAATTAGAGATAATGATGCCGAAGATGGAAGCGGTCTTACCAAGATTCCCCAACGCAGTGGGGAATTGGCTACCTTCATGCCGGAATGTGTTAACAACCCATTACGACCCCACTGATGTTAACATTGATGTTTGGCAGCAAGAATTAGATAAGGGCTAACTAGCCAGGCCGGCTCAGAAAATCCGGACCTACCACCAACCAAACCGAGTCCTACAAAGTTAGACCCCGCCGGGAATCGAACCTGCGACCTCCTGATGTGAAGCGAGCGGTCTGGCCACTAGACAACGGAGGCGGCTGTAATATGGATAGCGTCACCTTTCTTGTCGGAGCCCGGCCCGTTGCACTTGATGTCGCTGCGTCGCTTGTCGAACCGCGCGAAGTGCCGCGTCTGGCTCGGCGGGGTCACCGTGTTCTGTCCAGATTGCTGTCGACAAACATATAGTTCGCGTCACGTAAAAAGAGCGCTGGCTGGCGTTCCAAGGATGCACTCTGACAGCAAATGTTTAGTACCCTCTCTTTCACACTTACGCGATTTATATTATGCTATCCTGTTGTCAGAGTGAACTGTTGTGCCAGCGCTCTTTTTACGTGACGCGAGCTGTACCGTCAACGATAAAAGTGAATTATATGGAATGATATTAATAATTAAAGAAATTATGGTCCGAAGGAGAGAGTTTAAAAGTAAGTTAAAGCGAAAATGAGAAAGAAAACAGGTAAGTAAAAACGACATAAATCAATATAAAAAGTAAAATACAATATATGTATACAAAGGAGGCTGTAGTCGCCAAGATACGTACATTTGGGGCCGTCCATTAATCACGTGATGTTTTTAGCAACTTTTTAGACCCCCCCCCCTCCCCCTGGTGATACGTGGTGAGGTTTTAGACTACCCCCCCACCCCTACCCAAAATCACGTGTATATTTATGGTACAAAATATTATCTTTAAATACAGGTATAATGTAATTTCATTCTGTAAAATTAAGCACTGTGATTCCAATTTCCAGACAGACATTAAGGTTGTAGGTTGTTTCTGATTTCTGACTCTTGGGAAGAGTTAAAAACAACAACAAAAACAATATAACAAGCTGTTATGTTATATCCTACGTTTGGAAATTACTATAGAAATCGCGCGTTCAACGAAAAAATGAATACACGTGATATCTCAGTACACCCCCCCCCCTTGTGATACTTTGTGATTTTTTCTGAACCCCCTCCCCCCCTTTTGAGCCTCACGTGATTAAGTGACGACCCCTATAGGGTAGTTTTGAAATCTGTTAACCCAAAACTCCCCACTGATGGAACACGGATCTCTCCCCGGCAATGTCTTATAGTAAAAGTAAAGGGAAAAATCCTAAAAACGTTGTAGTTGCATCACAAAAAAATGCAGTTGGTAAACTGACCGCGACCTATGTCGATGTATGGGGAGAACAATTTTCCAAACGGCAAAGTTAAGTTTGTACCCTCAATCCCAAGTTTGTACGGAATTTTCGGTCCGCGAGTAGCACTTGACCGGATTTTTTATTATAACTATCAAATCTATTTAATTTAGTATAAAATATTGAATATATTCGAATAATACTGACCTTCTCCTCCTGGTTTTTACTCCGCAGCTCGTGTAGCCTCCTCAGCATTAACGGTACTAGCATTGCATTCAGGTCCCTGCAAACAAGTACACGCGTTTAGTGTTCAAATTAATTAGAACTAGATCAATCATTTATTATTTATTGATTGTTTTTTTTTCGTTTGTTTTATTGATTGACTATTGTAGTCATATTGGGGCAAAACATCATAGCCCTCTACCACGGACCAACAGTAGTCACCGTATCCGAAATCGGCAAGGGGAGTATATAAGGTGCTACTTTATTAGTGCCCGATATTTTAGTCAGTGCTTCTACTCCTGATTCTGATCAACTTTCTCCAAGGAACTCATAGTCAAATCGCAAAAAAAAATTTGGACTCTTCATAGTAATTTAGCCGCTTGGCTGATCGATTTGTATGAAGACTCCAAAAAATTTTTTGCTATTTGACTATGAGTTCCTTGGGGAAAGTTGATCAGAATCAGGAGTAGAAGCACTGACTAAAATATCGGGCACTAATAAAGTAGCACCCTATATATTTATTTATTAAACAGCAGATTTGACAAAGATATTTTTATTTATTTTGTTTTTTAATTTTGACAACTTTGTATTGAAAGTCCAACTTTTTGTGTGCTATTTTAGCAAAGTCGCAATCCAAACTCACGGATTTTGGATTGCGACTTTGCTCATGCTCACCTAAAGTTAGTGGCGATCTCTTGCACCTCCATCGCTGCGGCGAGCAGCCCGGTCGCGTAGCACTGCAGCGGTTCCGGGGAGCTGGTGGCCCAGCTGACCAGCCGATGGATAAGCGCCTCGTTGTCCTGAACCGGGAATAAGTATACGGTTACTTCGGGAAGAGTTGTTCAGTTTTATGTGTTTAAAGCTCAAGTTTGAATAATAAATAAGTAAATATCCCAGGCCAAATCACACACGTTCATCTGGTTCCAAACTAGAATCACAAAACACATAGATACAGAAGGTCCGCTCAATACGCTCACAAAAATCCTAAGCATATCGATACTTCTGGGCTCAAAGGGCGTATACGCCTAAGGTCTATTTAGCGTTTACGCCCTTTGAGCCCAAAAGTATCGATATACATGCTTATAGACGTATACGGTCGTTGTAGGCAAGATCACTGTGCGATCATGACCTTGCCTCGACCGACCCTATATTTCTATAAGCATGTATATACTTACGATTTTAGTGGTTTGTATTGAGCGGGCCTTCTGTGTCTATTTTGTGCTAGAATTCCCTGTACTATGGGAACCAGATACTGATATAAATACAGTTATACGTTTTAAATACACAAATATACAGGGTGTAACAAAATTGGTGTAGGACCCGTTAACTGGGGATTCTACTCATCGCACTAAACAACTTTTGTTATACGACTTTGCTCAAATTACAAAAAGAAATCGGACTTTTCATACAAATTGATTATCTGTTTTTTATGAAGAAACCAATATTTTTTTGCAATTTGAGCAAAGTCGTAGAACAAAAGTTGTTCAGTAAGATGAGTAGAATCCCCAATAAACGGGGAAAATAAAAATCCTATACCAATTTTGTTACACCCTGTATAGATATAACACACCCAGACAGAGCAAAAACAGATCTGCTCGTCACAGAAATATTTGCCCTGGGTGGGGATCGAACCCGCGACTCTCGGATCAATGGTCAGGAGAACGCACTATCCACTGAGCCACCAAGTCAATAATCATCATCATCAACCGAGACGTCCACTGCTGGTCAAGGGCCTCCCCCAAGGATTTCCACACTGACCGGTCCTGTGCTGCCCGCATCCAACGGCTTCCCGCAACCTTCATCAGGTCATCGGTCCACCGAATGTGAGGCCTGCCTACACTGTTTTCCCGTGCGCGGTCGCCACTAGAGAACTTTAATGCCCGTTCTACGAGCTATGTGCCCCGCCCACTGCCACTTCAGTTTAGCGATTCTGTGAGCTATGACGATTAATAATTAATAATAACATTATTTATTTGGAAAAGAATACATAGGTTTCTTTAAGGTCTTATTGTAGAACGTGTATTTAACCTGCACGCAGGTGAGCAAATATTAGTTATATAAATCAGACAATATCGTAATCATGTTATTATTCCGAATTATACTCATTCATTAAAATTTAAAATAAATCGGCTGAAATTGTTAGATAATATCAAGTCATTGGCGTGTTTGTCTTATCATCACAGACCATTCACTGTGCAGTGAATTTTGGCGCAACATTTAGACTATAAAAATGTAAAAACATTTGGATTCTGCATATGTTAATAGCATTCATTGATTTGTTCTGGCATGGAGATAAGATGGCCAGTTCCCCGTTGCGTGGGGAATCTTGGTAAGCCCGCTTCCATTTTCGGCATGATCTTCGAAAAGAGTACAATGCTACCTACTTCGAATAAACATATTTTGATTTGGTTTGATTATACTGGCTTGGAACATTCCTTTGTTGTTTCCTTTCCGTTCCTGTGGTGGAGGCCTTTATTCAGCAGTACATGTATGTTTAGTAGGTGATGATGATGACAGGGGATTATCTGTGCTGTGAGTAGTACTAGCATGGAACACAACGCTCCCTTGATAGAGGCCTTTGTTAAGCCTTGGAGGTTTTTAGCTGATGATAATAATAGGGGGTTATGTAGGGGAGTCATCCGTGCTATGAATAGTACTAGCCTGGAACACGACGCTCATCTCGAGGCCCGGCATCAGGTCCAGCGTGAGCCGACACGCGGCCACGTTGAGTTTGTGCACGTCACGCCCTGTGATGTTCTGCCGCGAGTAGTATGTCTCTCTTACGTAGTCGTTCACTAGCTGTCAACAATGGAAAGTTTATTATTATTATTTCGTCGTTAACATCCCATATCGTCCCCACTGCAGGGGCACGGGTCTCTTCCCATACCTTGGGCGGGAAGGTAAGGCCATACTCTACACACGGGGACCAAGTCCGGATTATTATTATTTTATTTAGTCAATTCAAATTCAAAACATATTTATTCAGTGTCACAAACACAGCACCTAATAACAAAGAGAGTACTTATAAGCTAAGCAAAAAGTAAATAAATATTGGTGTTGCGCAGTGACACTAAAAAGGTACCCACTCAGCATTAGTCATAGGCGAGCCTTTGACCAAAAATCTGTGGCAACACTAGTATTATACAATATTATAAGGGTAAGAAGGGGAGAGGTAGGGTTGGACGATATACATCGATGTATTGTAACGATACATCGTATTGAACCGATGTATTGTTAATATTTCAACTTCAAATATATATAGATGTTTTTTATTCGATGCATCAAACACGCAAACAATGACACTGACTGCCACGTTTCGTAAATCGGAACGTAATTATCTGTTCAGTTAGCATCTGTCCCATCAGAAAGACTCTTTTACCAGGCAGGGCTAGTTTTGACTGAGCAAAGAAACCTATTGAAGGGTTATGATTGAGGGGAGCGATGGCTGACTCTCGTGTTATACTCGTGATCGGGTGCTGTCCGTGTGAACTGGCCTGCTCTTGTCATTGATTATTTTTGTGTGTAATTCTCAGTAATTAGATTCTAATTTGAATCCTTTCTTTTTTGTTTCTTTATGTACAGACTTGACATTATACAATGGGGAAGAAAACGCAAAGTTATTTGCAGATGGCGCTACGGACGCTTGACTCATAACAACTTTCAATTTGTTCCGCATTTTTTATTATCGAGGTGTAATAAAATAGTTTTTTTTTCTGTAAAATTGTTAAATGGAAAATGTATGCGACTTGGACTATGCCTTAATTAAAGGCGAAGTTCAAAAATACATAATTGAAAACGTAAGTTTTCCCACGTCTTCTTCATCCGAGAACATTTAGGAAATTAATGATTTCCATTATTATTGCAACCAATCACCACACAACGCGGCATTTTTTTAAATAAATGTTATGTTTAGTTCACGTCAACAGTTTTTCTATACGTTTTGACAGTTAGCGATGATTGTTATGAGTCAAGCGATATCAGCGCCTCTATCGGTGAGTTCTGTCAGTTTTCTTCCCCATTCATTTCTTGACCTAGCATTAAGATGTTAGAATTTAAGACATTTTCAAAAAATGTGTTGGAGGAAGTTTCTTTAGGCCCGTCGTTTCTTCTCACTCTGCAAACACTTCCCGAAACGGCGGGTATAGGAGATCCGAGTGGTAGGAACCTCGTAATAGGTAGACAAAAGAATGACGTTCAAAAAGTGTACACTGCTACCTACTTCAAATAAAAAATATTTTCATTTTCAGGGAAAGATTAAGTAAAATTAATTAATTAATGATTTAAAAAAACTAATGTTTTAACATAGCATTGAAAAAAATAATTGGTATTTGTAAACAAAAAAAAGCTATATGAATATGATTTCTTTATAAATATTTTTCCTCGTACCTATTTTTCTTTTAGTTTCGGCTTTGGAATATGTTAACATGTCATCTTTTCGTGTGGGCTGTCAGACCAGTGACCTTATAGACCCTATTGTTAGAGTTTTTAAACCACCTTAAGGCCTAAAGATGTCCATTGCGAAAAACAATCGATGTTTTGGAAACATCGATGTATTTCGCAATACATTGTATAAACATCGATGCAACCCAATGATGTATTACATCGGAAAAAACATTGATGTTTATTTCAAATGTCCATCCCTAGGGAGATGTCCAAAGGTGGGAACTAATGGATCACTGTGATCTGGGTAGGTCTATTGTGACCACTGCCCCATTATAATTATTTCCTCAAGGCTGATAGTTCTTATGATAATGGTAACATTGATATGATTAATATATCCCATCAAAAACATACTGTAAAAATGGGCCAAGGTACTGGTGCAGATTAGATAATAGTACTGGACTACTACGCCGCTTGAAAAAGTAGTAAGATCTGATGAGGAGCCAAGAATAAGGGATTGTTATATTAAAGAAAGCAAACAATTTTCAGTAAATAACCTGTCTTATTTTATATAATAAGTAATCATTCATATGTAGTTTACTAATTCCAAGTTGTAAGAGTAACTGAACCTACAATTATTTATTCATAAATAATATCAGAGTCATCTATTTATTCTAAAATAGTAGGCTTATCATATACCTTGGCTGATAAATATTTTCAAAGAAATGATTGTATGTATTGTGCATATTACAGATATATTAGCAACAATGACCAAATGTTTATCGGCCAAGTGACATGATAAGCCTACTATTTTAGAATAAATAGATGACTCTGATATTATTTATGAATAAATAATTGTAGGTTCAGTTACTCTTACAACTTGGAATTAGTAAACTACATATGAATTATTACTTATTATATAAAATAAGACAGGTTATTTAGTGAAAATCGTTTGGTTTCTTTAATATAACAATCCCTTACTCTTGGCTCCTCATCAAATCTTACTACTTTTTCAAGCGGCGTAGTAGTCCAGTACTATTATCTAATCTGCACCAGTACCTTGGCCCATTTTTACAGTATGTTTTTGATGGGATCTCACTTATTTTTGTACGAACACTTTACGGGTTCCGGAGACGACCCTGGCTGCGGTATCAGATCAGCACATTGTTCATTATTTTTTGTCTATATACTGTACAATCTGGCCCAAACCCGGCGTGTCTGCCGTAATCCGTTGAGGAGTTCCACTTTGAGGAGACGACCCTGGTTGCAGCATCAGAGCATGGTTCATTATTGTTATGTGTACGTACTGTATAATCTAGCTCAAACCCGGCGTGTCTGCCGTAAGCTACTGAAGTGTTCCATTTTGAGGACACGACCGTATTTGCAGCATCACGTCAGCTCATGGTACATTATTTTTGTATCAATGTACTGTACAATCTAGCCTAAACCCGACGTGTCTGCTGTAACCCAATGAAATGTTCCAATTTGAGTAGACAACCCTGTCTGCAGCATCAGGTCAGCTCATGGTTCATTATTTTTGTGTCAATGTACTGTAAAATCTAGCCCAAACCCGGCGTATCTACCGTAAGCCGTTGAGGAGTTCCATTTTGAGAAGACAACCCTGGCTGCAGCATCAGATTAGCTCATAGATAATTATTTTTGTGTTTATATACTATACAATCTAGCTCAAACCCGGCGTGTCTGCCGTAAGCCGTTGAGGAGTTCTACTTTGAGAAGACGACCCTGGCTGCAGCATCAGGTCAGCTCATAGTTCATTATTTTTGTGTTAATGTATTGCACAATCTAGCCCAAACCGGCCGTGTCTGCCGTAAGCCGTTGAGGAGTTCAACTTTGAGGAGACGACCCTGGCTGCAGAATCAGGTTGCCTTATAGTTTATTATTTTTGTTTCAATGAACTGTCCAATATTGCCCAAACCTGGCGTGTCTGCCGTAAGCCGTTGAGGAGTTTCACTTTGAGGAGACGATCCTGGCTACAGAATCATATCAGCTCATAGTTCATTATTTTTGTGTCTATATACTGTACAATTTAGCTTAAACCCGGCGTGTCTTCCGTAAGCTGTTGAGGAGTTCCTATTTAAGGAGATAACCCTGGTTGTAGCATCAGATCAGCTCATGGTTCATTATTTTTGTATCTACGTACTGTACAATCTAGTCCAAACTCGGTGTGTCTGCCATAAGCCGTTAAGGAGTTCCACTTTGAGGAGATGACACTGGCTGCAGCATCAGATCAACTCATCGTTAATTATTTTTTGTGTCTATGTACTGTACAATCTAGCCCAAAATATCTGCCGTAAGCCGTCGAGGAGTTCCACTTTGAGAAGACGACCCTGGCTGTCGCATCAGGTCAGATCATAATTCATTATTTTTGTGTTAATGTACTATACAATCTAACCCAAACCCGGCGTGTCTGCCGTAAGCCATTGAGGAGTTCCACTTTAAGGAGATGACCATGGCTGCAGCATCAGATCAGCTCATAGTTAGATATTTGTGAATGTATGTACTGTATAATCTAGCCCAAACCCGGCATGTCTGCAGTAAGCCGTTGAGGAGTTCCACTTTGAGGAGACGACCCTGGCTGCAGCATCAGATCAGCTCTTAGTTCATTATTTTTGTGGCTATGTACTGTACAATCAGGTACAAGCCCGCCGTGTCTGCCGTAAGCCGCTGAGGAGTTCCACTTTGAGGAGACGACCCAGGCTGCAGCATCAGATCAGCTCAGGATTTATTATTTTTGTGGCTATGTACTATACAATCTAGTCTAAACCCGGCGTGTTTGGCCTAAGTCATTGAGGAGTTTTACATTAAGGAGACGACCCTGGCTGCAGCCTCAGGTCATTCATACAGAACAATACCACTCACGGTCATAAACCAGCCACAATATTTCGTTTCCTATTAATGGATACTCTATTTATTACCCTACTATTTAGTATTCGTTTCGTAAGCGCATTTTAAATTACTTGTGGTGCCATCTATTAGTACACCAATGCATAGTGAGATTATTTTCTACTACCCATCTTTGTCGAAGTTACACATGAAAATAATGACATATTTCACTGTATGTTAATATGAGGCCATGGCGTAATGGTGCTGACAATGGACGCGTAATCCAAACCGGTGTAGGTTCAAGTCGTGGTGCTCACGGATTTTTTTCGTTTTTTTTGATGGTTTTTTAACACATGTTTTTTTTTAATTTTTCCTGTCTCAGTAGGTGAAATACTACCCCCATACCAAATTTCAAGCTCATAGCTTTGCTAGAAGTGGCTTAGCTTTTTGATGATCGGTGAGTGAGTCAGTGACAAAATGGAGGAACTTTGCCTATAATTATTTCTTAAACTACAACAGGTAGAAACTTGCAATTTATATTTCTAGCTTAGTTCATTGAGAACTCTACATGACAGAAATTTTTAACATCTACAATCTCTGGTTTCTAAGATACAGGGGGGTTGAAAGTGCCCTGAGTTGCTTCGAGAAAAGGATGTTGCGTCGCGCTACCTTGGCCCGGGGGCGCTCCCGCGCCCCCAGATGAGTTATCGGCCTGGCTATCTCGCCCCATCCGCTTGGAGGCAGCACGCTTTTTGACGGCAGGTATACAGAGCGCCGAGGGGTAACCACAAAGGCAAGTAAAATACATGCTAGCATCCTACAACTCGTAAACAAGTAAGATGCAGCCTCCAATTTTTTTTTTTTTAATGACAGAGGTGGCAAATGAGCAGACGGATCACCTGATGGTAAGCGATTACCGCCGCCCATAGACACCCGCAACACCAGAGGAGTCACAAGTGCGTTGCCGGCCTTTGATTTGGGAGTACGCTCTTTTCTTGAAGGTTTGAATGTCGTATCGGTCCGGAAATACCGCAAGCGACAATTCATTCCACAGTTTGGTTGTGCGAGGCAAAAAGTTTCTAGTGAAACGCACAGTTGTGGACTGCCAACCATCTATGTGATGGGGATGAATATGTTGTCGCGTAGAACGGTGGCGGAAAGAGGCGGCAGGCGGAACAATTCCTCGGAGCACTCCCCATTGTACATGCGATAGAGAATGCAGAGCAAGGCTACATCTCTACGCAGCGCCAGGGAGTCAAGCCGATCTGAAATATCCTGGCAGTCGACGATTCGAGTTGCTCTCCGTTGAATGCGGTCCAGAGGGAGAAGCTGGTACTGGGGTGCCCCTGCCCAGAGATGAGAACAGTATTCCATATGAGGCCGAACCTGCGCCTTATAAAGTTGCAGGCGATGCGCCGCAGTGAAATACCGTCACGATCTATTGAGCACACCAAGCTTCTTCGAGGCTAATTTAGCCTTACCCTCTAGATGACCACGGAACTGGACTTCACTCGATATGTCGACACCAAGAATTCCGATATTAGCTGAGGCATTTAGGGGAGTGTCCTCAAAACGAGGTGATGCTACAAATGGCATTTTCTTGGCAGTGAACGCGCAAACTTGTGTCTTAGTGGGGTTAAATTGGACCAAATTAAGTCGACCCCATTCTGAGACTTTCTTTAAAGAGGCCTCAATTTCCGACACAAGTTTGTTTCGGCTCTCGATGACGTTTTCCCGAGAAATGTTGGCACGGCCGGTATAGAAGGCATCACCTGTGCTGTCATCCGCATAACAATGAGTGCTATAATCCAATGAATGCAAACACCAATTTTCATATATTTTTTTTTATTAAGGATGGCAAAGGGTTGACGACCCACCTGATAGAAAGTGGTTACAGCCATCTATATCAACACCCGAGGTGCATTGATAGCTTTGCCAAACATCAGTTGATCGCTATACTATTTTATAAGATAATATATTTATTTTGCTTAGGCACAGATAGTTGAAATTATAGTTAGAAAATAAGCTCACCTTAGTCATAAAATTGTCTTTTTTGAACATAACTTTGAGTGCATGTCCGAGTGCACACTCGGGGTCTGTCCGGGATGGATGCCGCTCATCAAACGGGTCTGGGTCCTTCTTCATAAAGTTTTCTGTCTCTGCTTCTATTATTTCTGCTATCCTGCAATAAAAAGGAAACTAATGTTTTAGTTATTAAAAAAAAATCTTATTGGACTTATATAGATTTATTATTATTATTATTATATGGAATTGCATTTTACTCTTTGTGACCTTGAGAACCACAGCTAAATACCCTTTAAAGTGTCCCTCTAAAAAAAAGTATCTTCCATACAAACATGTAATTCAAATTCTTCAAAATGAACATGATTACAATATGTATATGGATAAGTAAGTAAAATACAGTAACTATATGATTTACTTTTAGAATCAGAGTAAACCATTTATTTTCAAGGAGTTTTATTATAAATACAACCCTATGGTTCCTTCACTTTATTAGGTTCTATTTTATGATCCTGATAAAACTTATTTTCTTTCTTTCACATTCCCAACAGTTCTATAAAAGATCTGTAGGGGAATAATAAATAAATGAAAGACAAATTAACCAATTCCATCCAATGATATGCATGTTTAAGTACTTATATGAAATTAAAATAACATTGTGAAATATTCTAAACAGAAATGTGGTGATAATAGGTATCTATCTAAGAAACAAGTCTGAACATGCTATGATGATTACATAATGTAAAAATACCTCACCAAAATCCATTCAGCTTTGTGTCAATACCTTTTTGAAGTTAATTAAAAACATTACAAATTAAGTTGGTGATACAGTCATTTGGGTTGCTGATACCCTGAACAGCACAAATACAAATAATTTGGTTTAGTGGGAATTATTTATTAGAAACATATGTGCTATAGAAGTTTCATTTGTTCATTTTTTATTTCAGATGTCGTTTAACACTTTCATGGACAGTACATCTATAGACGGGATTCGATGAAATTGTAATATGACAGTACGCCTATTGACATTACACCAAGAATTTTAACTCAATTTTTGCTTCCACATAAATAAGCGCTTTTGTGCGGCTACACAGCAGTATGCCTAAGTACATAGACATACTGCCATATTTATAATAAAGCATATTTAATTATGTGACAGAATATCGATATGCAAGGTTCTGTTTTGTATGGAAAAAATGGTAACTTAACAAAGGTACGTACTGTCCGTGAAAGTGTTAAATCCATTATCAGCCTAGAACATAACTTGGTCAGAGTGTATCCTTAGGGGCTGTTGGAGTATACCCTTAGGGGCGCTCTTCAGAGATATTTTAACTAAAAAGTGATAACTTCTTATGGGATGCACTTGAGGGCTGCACATTGAAATTTCTTTACTAGCTAAAACCCTTAAGCACAATGATAACATTCTATTCTTAACAATTTATTATAGACAAAAACCACCTCAGACTGTGTACCAGCGAAGCATTGCAATATATTTATAAGTGTATACTTTCAAAATTTATTTAAAAAAACTTATATGGCCAGAGTTCAAGAAACAAATATTTGGCCAAATAAATTAGGTATAGCTGATATGACACACATTCTCGGTACTGTTTATTCTAAGAAAATTTGCCGTATAAGATGAGTTATTTATAAAAACCACATGTTGCCGGCGCCGGCACCATACGTAAAGTAAAAATCTGCAATGCAATGTGCTTGTTTGACAGTTCGCCTTGTGAGGAAAACAACTCATTACCTGGTCAAAGTCGGTATGGGATCGTAGTTGGGGGACGTGTGCTGCTCCTCCCATTGCTTCAGTAGCTCCGTCACCTCCTGGGCGGGCGCGGAATCCATCTTCAAATATTTATTGAACGCACAAATAAAAATCTAAAGCAATATAACCTCACAAACAACGTCACTTGAAACGACTTAGAAGACATGAAGACACGCGACTTGCATTGTACCAATTGTAGTACCAGTTATAGAATGGTAAAATTTTATCGCTTTTTCACAATCATTTGACGAATTATAGCTGAAGTTTATTACAAAGAAATCTACGCCAAAACATAAAAATAAGACACTATCTTGACTATCCTGTCCTCCGTGCTCCGTGCACTTGTTAGATAATGATACCAGATTAAAAATAACCATGAAATAACCTTTTCCCAGAATAGTTTAAGAAAGCGAGGAGTTCAAAGGGTCCAGAACAGAAATGTTGCGAAAATTCACATCCGCAAACGCGGAGCTTCCGCATCTATCCGCATCCGCAATATTCAATGCATATTTTCATGCGGATGCAGATCTAGGGCAGCACAGCTAATAATTGAGATATTTAGTTTCAGGAATTTAATTTTGTACCTACATTATATGAGAATTCATTAAAAAAAGTATTTGAATAAGGTTTTCACTTCATTAAATTTTACTAACCACTATTATTTTCAAGTACATAAGTATCAAAGTAGATCATTATACTTCATTCCAATCAAAAAAAAGCAAAAGGTAAACAAACATAGTATGTAGATGACATTGACATGTGTCAGATCCATAGTAAGTTTGTTTACGTTTTGCTTTTTTTTGATTGGAATAAACCATACATCAAAAGGCAGCACTTTTTATTGTATCAAAAATAATGGTCCACTTTTTAATTTTGATTACCTACTTACTAAGTATTTTATTACATAATAAGAATAACAAAGAAAAGGGATCTTAGTTTAGATCTTTTTTTATGCAAACCCATACATTTTTTTAAAAGAATCTTAAGATCTGCATCCGCAGATATGAGCCTTTAAATATCCGCACCCGCATCCATCTCCGTGGATTTAAAAATCTGCATACGCAGTATCCCTAGTCCAGAACACTTTCGTGAGAGTATAAGGGTCCTTCTAAAATATTTAAAAATATCAGTGACTTCTCCTCATGAAACTGAACAACTTTCCCAAAAGGAGCCGGTAAGATTCAATTTTTAAAAAAAAGGTATACTTCCCATACAGAATTGGCTATTCAGTTGATCAATTAGTATGAGGACTCCAAAGATTTTTTTGCGACTTGAGTAGGTATAGATTTCTTGGGGAATGTATGTTGTTCATGTTCATGAATAGAAGCCGTGGTTAAAAAACAGGTATTTCATAAGGACCCTATATTTATCTTAGCACTAAATTGTAATATATTTTCAAAATTTTAGTGTGTTATTAATTTATTTGTGATATAAATACACCACGGAATTTATACGCTCTTAGCGAAATACTAACACTTATGTTTTGCGAAATGTTCTCTTTTTGCCCTAATTACAGTTAATTTCTGTAGTTCTGGTAACATTTATTTATTTTTATTTTTTCTAGAAAACGCGAGCTTAGTGTGCATTCAGCATGACTCAACTTATACTTTTTTGAGGAATATGTGCGCACGTTTATACACTTAAAAAAAATACTTTATCACTTACCATGTAAGATAATGCCACTGGGCAGTTTTACATGGTGCACGCTAAATTCATAATTTATTCATTCATAAAAAAACATTGACATTAGAGAATTAATTCTGTCTGTCTTCATTTAATACCATGCAATAAACAACCAATCTTCCTATAATTGCAATATATCTGCGAAAATATGTAATATTTATACAAAAAATTATATAATTATTTTGTATATGGATGAAATTGAAGAACAATTAAATTACATTCGGTACTCGATAAAATTCCAGTGTTTTTACGAAACGAACTATAATGTGACTTTTTCGTTGGGCCACCGTTGGGCCAGCGTAGATTCCGACCCCCACATAATAGTTGATGTTGAAGTTTTACTTTGTTGTTTTCTGTGCAGTGTTTTCCATGTGCTTCTTTTGTCGAAACGTGATACATTCTGACTACGATCTTTTGGCAGGTGGTGAAAAGCCGGAACTAACGCTGCCATCTTGAAAAATGACACTACAGTGAAACTACGATCTTTTGGCAGATGGATGACATTGACATGGCGGCGCTTTAGTCGCAATTTTGACATTTCTTTCATATAAATTGTGTCATTTTTCAATTCAAGATAGCGGCGTTAGTTCCGGCCTTTCACCACCTGCCAAAAAATCGTCGACAGACAGACTATTTGTATGAAATAAATGTCAGATTTGCGACAAAAGCGCCCTCCTGTCAATGTCATCCGCCTGCCAAAAGATCGTAGTCGGACTGTATGTGATACGAAATACAGGTCGGCCAATAGGGAAGAAAACTGACAAAACTCGCGATAAAACTCGCTGACAAATCGGAGGCGCTGATATCGCTTGACTCATAACATTCATCACTATAGTCCGAATACAATCTTTTGGCAGGTGGATGACATTGGCATGAGGGTGCTTTTGTCGCAAATCTGACATTTATTTCATACAAATAGTGTCATTTTTTAAGATGACAGCGTTAGTTACAGCTTTTCACCACCTGCCAAAAGATCGTAGTCAGACTGAACTGTCAAAACGCATAGAAAAAAAATATTTACGTGAACTAAACTGTGGGCCGCCTTCGATCAACCCACATAAGCGTCGAACGATGTGGACTGTATTTCCTTTCGATGTAAAGATGACGAACGGCAACTATGGTTGTGACTGGCGATTTCGTAGGAGCAGGTTTGGAGGGAGAGAAACACTTGCTTTCGGAGGTATAAAGTAGCGGGTGGTTGGCTTCCAGATGGACGGTGACAGAGGCACACCAAGAAACTATGATCTGACGTATTGATCTGTTATCTATTACGAACTGAGCACGATTACTATTTTTTTTTTTTTTTTTTTTTTTTTTCGAACGGACATGTTTGTTGTTGGCCGTTGGGCCTTTACAACTTCACCGGACAGGGAAGGCGAGTACGTAGGGTACTCAGCCTAAGCAAAAAGATGCAACTGCCTAAGGGCGCCCAGGTGGGCACGGACCTCGGCTTAGGACGTTGCTTGGACGGGGAGGATCGGAGAGAATCGGCCCGGTATGTGCCGATAGCGCTGGTAGGCGCGAGAAGCGGGGGGACGCCGCCCTCGCCGGCGAGGGCAGTATGTCGGTGTGGTGTTACTCTGTGGTTGGGGCGGGGGGGTCATGGCTGCTACGGCTAGCGTGATAGGATCATCGGGATCCTCGAGTACGTGCCGGGGGCGTCGGATCACGCGTATGGGATTCGCGGGGAGGTCGTAAACTGCGGAGCTTACGAATAGGGGGTTGGGGTGATGGGGGGCGGAGTCGAAGTAGCGTTTTGACGCTTGCTTCAGGTATTGAGCTATGGTGGGAAGCTCTAGATCGCAATGGAGATTTTCATTGCGCACGAACCATGGGGCGCCCGTGGCTCGGCGCATGAAGCGATTTTGGATGACCTGAAGTCGGTGGATGAGACTGGGCTTTGTATGGGCGAACGCTACGCCGGCGTAGGTGAGAATGGGACGGATGCAAGTTTTGTAAAGTGTCACCTTATTTCTAAGGGACATTTTACTTTTCTTGTTCGTGAGGGGGTAGAGACGGCCTAAAACAAAGGCTGCTTTGTTTCGGACTCGTTTGATGTGGTCTTTGAACGTCAGTCGGTCATCTAGGGTGACGCCTAGATATTTGACAGAGCGTTCCCACGGGATGGGGCGATCGAACAGTTTAATGCTGCGATCGATGGGATTGGTCTCGGTACTGAGCCGTTTGAATGAAAAGAGCATGGCTGCACTTTTCTCGGGGTTCACTTCGATCCTCCAGTTCCTAAACCATTTGCCCAGGGCACTGGCAGAGGATTGGAGGCTTCGAAGGATGAGGCCCGCTGAGCGGCTGGATAGATAGAGGGCTGTGTCATCTGCGAAAAGCGCAAGGTTGACATTTGGGAATCGCGGCATGTCGCTCATGTAGAGCGAGAAGAGTGTGGGGGCTAGAACGGAACCCTGGGGGACTCCGGCTCTGATGGGTCGGGGGGACGAGTAGACTCCTTCTATGCGATAGCGAAAGCTCCGATTCGTGAGGAAGTCTCGTAGTATGAGTACGAGCCGGTCTGGCAGTCCCAGCTGATATAGTTTGTATATCAACCCGTTGTGCCAGACTTTATCGAAAGCTTTCGCCACATCAAAGAAGAGAGCTCCTGTGAACTGTCTGCGGGCGAAGCCGCTTATAATGTGCTCCGTTATGCGGTGCACCTGTTGGACGCACGAGTGTCTGGCTCTGAAGCCAAACTGCTCGTCTGGTAGAAGGCCTTTGGACTGGACAATGTCCTTTAGGCGGGCGAGGAGAATGCGTTCGTACAGTTTACCCAAGGCCTTGAGGAGGCTTATGGGTCTGTAGCTGGAGGGTTCAGAGCGGGGCTTATTGGATTTGTGGAAGCCTATGACGTCTGCACTTTTCCACGTGTCGGGAAAGGTGCAGTTGTCGATGGCTGCATTGAAGATGCACGCTAGAAGAGCAATGAGATTCGGGGAGAAGTACTTGAGTACTTTGTTGGTGATGCCGTCAGAGCCGGGGGCCTTCCGGGGTTTGAGCTGTTTAATGGCCTTCTCTACTTCACACGGGGTGACTGGGGCAAGAGACTCGGTCGGGGGGAGGGCTACTCGCCGTTCGACTTCCTCATCCACCTTCTGTAGCTGGATGGGCTCGATTGGGAGTGTACTGGGGGAGCATTGGGCCTCTAGGCTGTCGGCCAGGCACTCGGCCTTTTCGGAGTCGTCAAAGGCATCCGGAAGGTTGGGGCGTTTGAGAGGGGGCATGGGGGACTCGACATCCTTCTTGAGGGCTCTCGCCAAGCTCCAATACGCGACGTGAGATGGCGAGATTCCCCCAAGAAGTTCATCCCAACGGGTCTGCTGCAGCTCCTGCATGGTCTGCTTTACGTCCCTCTGTAAAGCTCGCATGCGAGTGCGGTTTTCCTCGTTTGGGAAGCTGTCGTAGGCACGGATGGCTGCATTTCTTGCGGTCAGCAGCGACCTCGCGTCTTCCGGCAGTCTCCAGCGGTGCTGAGGCAGCACTGGAACCTGCCGGGAGCAGTCTTTTACGACTGATTGAGTGTGGCTGCTGAGGGCATCGATTGCGCATCGGACGTCATCTAAAGACTTAATGTCGTCGGGTATGTTGTCAAGGTCCGGTGAACTGGTAGCTTTGAGTTTGTCCTCAAGGCTGTCCCAGTCAACTATCGTCTTGGTGGGCGGGGCCGTGGGGGTTGGGGGACCTAATTGTAACAGGACCGGCCGGTGGTCGGAACACAGAGTTTGAAGCACTTCTATCGAGCACAACTGAAGGTTGATGTTCTTTAGAAGTGCTATGTCTAGAATGTCTGGGGTGTGATTGACATTGTACGGAAAGTGAGTGGGGGTCATTGGGGCAATGATGTCGAAGTTGAGTCGGTCAACGAGTCTGTCAAGGGCTCTACCTCTGGTATTGGTGGATACGCAATTCCACCGTTCGTGTTTGCTATTTAGGTCGCCAGCCAGAATGACTGCGCCTCCTAGATTGAAAAGGGCCTCGATGTCGCTTCCGAGTAGTGGTTTGTCGCCACTACAAGGGAGATAGACCGAAGCTAGGGTAATGGGTTGATGGCCGGTCATGGCTAGCCGACAGACAGAGGCCTCAATGCTCGTGAGAGGGGGGGTGTCGATGGGTATACAGTGCAAGGACCTTTTGTAATAGATGAGAGTGCCGCCCTTTGCGGAGTTCACTCTATCGTTACGCACTAAATCGTAGTTGGGGATTTTAGGCCCGCGAGTGCAAGGTTTAAGATGTGTTTCTTGCACTAGTAAGACATCGATTTGGTGTTCGCGAAGGAAATCTATGATTTGCCAACGCTGGGGGAGGATACCGTCTGCATTATAGAATGCGACGGTAATAGATCGGGGCTTGAGTCTACCTTTGGAGGGGTTTAAATCCATTATGGAGAATTAACATTGAACTCCGAGATGGCTGCGATGAGTCGCGAATGCTTAAGCATTGCTATGCAACGCTGTTCAGTGTTATGCTGGGTTGCTCTGAGCTCCCTAGCCAGGTCGCGGACCTGCTCCATGTTAATGGCGCTGGCAAAGCGGATGACAAGGCTAAGATCGTCTTCCTCCACCGTGTCTGGGACAGGCGCTGGAGGGGAGACCTTAGGGGGAAGGGGCGCTTTGCTAATCTTAGCTGGTTTGGTGGGGGGCTTGGGGGTCGGCTTGAATGCCGTGGGCATGGAAACTGGAGTTTCCATGAGTGGAGGTGGTGAAGCCAAGACTGTTTGGCTTCTCCAGGCGGGTTGCAGCTCCTGGGAGGCTGCGATGTTAGGGGTGAAGGCGGGTGTTTTGGTCGGACGTAGAGGTGGGAAATCCTCAGTACGTGGGACAGCGCGGCGTGCGGGCCGGGGTTCCGAGGCAGAGGGCGCGGGGCCTTTTTTGCCAGGCCTACGACTAGCGCGTGGTGCCTTGGGGCATCCGCGGTAGTTCGCTGGATGTCCCAGGGCACCGCAGAGTACGCAACCAGGGGGTTCCGTACACTCGCTCTTGTCTTTGGGGCGGGGGCAGTCAGGGGTGCCGTGATTGCCTAGGCATTTAACGCACCTAGGCTTGGCGTAGCAATTTCTGGCCGAGTGGCCATAGAGTTGGCATCTATGGCACTGGCCAGGGGGACCTTTTTTGTGGGGCATCTCGATTCGTATGCCGGATAGCCGGCATACGGTAGTGAGCGTGTTGATGATACGCTTTCCGGCGGGGGACAAGTCTAGTGTGACCAGCACTAGGTCAAAGGGGGCTTTTGTCTTGCCGCTATGCATGCGGTGGACCTCGTGGGCGGGGTATCCTTGGGACTTAAGGTCCTCAAGGATGTCGTTGGAGTTAAGCTCCTTTGGGACACCTCTGATGACGACGCGCAGAATGCGCTCGTCCTCGAGGGCGTAGGTATGAAAGCCGATGCGTTCGGCTTTCAGGACGGTCGTGAGGCGACGGTGGTCGTTGGGAGTGGGGACTTGGACCTTGATCCCTTGTTGGGTGGTCCGAGCAGAGGTGAACGCGATTTTGCGTTCGTTAAGAAGAAATGAAACATTGTTCCATTTCTCCTTGTCCTGAATGAAGAGGGGCGGGGGGCGTTCGATGCGGGGGGGTTGAGATGCGGGAGGGGCAGATTGGGAGGACTCCTGGTCAGAGTGCTCGGGTGGGGGGGTCGTCACTGAGGTCGCAGCGGTGGCGGCCTTTTTGGACGTTTTTGTGGGTACGGGGACTTTGCGCTTCCTCTTCTTTGAGTTTTTGGAGTCGACGGTCGTAAAGCCGTCGTCGTCCTCACTCTCCGAAGAGGAAGATACGCGGTCTTGGACTTGGTAGTCCATGGGGGTAGTCGCGGGGGCAGGGGTTGGTGGACGTGAAGCCACCGCCAGAGGTGAAGCCTCTTCGGTTGGCTCGGGCGAGAGGGGAGAGTCGCGGCGGTTTAGGGCGGGCAGCAGAGCGACCATGACCGCGGGTGGGATGCTCAGAAGGAGCTGATCGAGAAACCCGGGTTTCTCGTGTATGAGGCGGAGGGCCTCTTGGTGGGCGGGGGACAGCTCTGGGTTGGAGGTCCCAGAGGTGTGTGCGGGTTGGTGGGTACCTAGGGTGTCCATCCTATGTGTGGTGTGTAGTGTGCCGTCAGTAAATCTTATTGTACTGACGGGTGAGTGCCTAAGTCCCTAGCAGCCTGAGACGCAGAGGGTAGTAGTGAACCGAAGCTCAAGCTACGCCCAAACAACGTTACAGGAATGGAAGGTAGGGAAGGGCAAGGGTGGGAGGGAGATGACTGGCGTCGGCTAGGAGACCCCCCAAGGCCGGTGGTTCCAGTCCCATCCGCTGTTTACGTTTCCCAGAAGGGGAACCGCGAGCGCACGGGGCACGCTCTACCTAGCTTCGTTGGCACCGTTAAGTATCCACTAGGTAACCACTAAAGCGTGGATTTACAAAAGACAGGACGGATCCCGTTAGAAACAGGCCTGGCCGCGCAGTGAAAACTACACTCGGTTCGGCTGGGAGCGGTTCGATGACACGGTGCACGTAGGCAGCGGCGACGACAGCGGCAGGAGACACGATGCACGTCGGCAGGGGCGACGACAGCGAGCAGGAGCGGAGCGCGGCGCGAGACGTCCGACCGGGGCGGCGAACGAGAGCGACACGATTACTAGAAAACTGGCCTCTTTTTATATAATTTCTCAAGGCCATTAGAGAGAGACGGCACGATCCCTACGGTGGAGGTGACCCTATCCGAGCACTACCAACACGACAGCCACCCCCGCCGTGTGAGTGAGAAATCGGTGTGCGAGTGAGATAGCGATAGTCCCCGTGGTAAGCTTAACTACCTCGGAGCAATACCACGGGGACGACCGCTTACACCGATCTCTACTCTAGCCTAATTTATTGACGATGCGACCTATTTTGCCCCTAGACCGCCCAAATGAAAGACATACACATTAAATCTTTATTTACACACAAATAGAGATACAACGATATACGAAAAACTATAAAAGACACGTACAAACGACTTATAAAACGACTTACAGCTAACTTAAATAACACGATCGAAACGACTAATTGAGCTACACATAATACCGACACAACATAATACGATATATCTATAAGTAGCTATAACGATTTCACTTTTTACAAGACAATATTTACACTTGTCGCGAACATAAACATTACATTTATTTTAAAAAAATGCCTCGTTGTGTGGCGATTGGTTGCAATAACAAAAGCTGATGCACATATCAGATTTGCGACAAAAGCGCCCCCCTGTTACTGTCATCCACGCGCCACACAATATCGTAGTCAGACTGTACATGCAATACGGGCTGCATTATACGTAGTGACTCTAGTGAGTAACGACACAAGCAAGCATATTGGACATAACAACTGCGGGTTGCCGTCAAATGGGGGTGTATTGCGTTGTACCGCGCGCTGCTTGTGTTTTTCTTTGAAAACAAAGTTTGAAATTCGTTGGTATCTTTTCCGTCTCAAAGTTGTCGTAATTTTGCTAAGATAAATAGATGCAGATATGAACAATCAGAACACATCCAATTGTTAAGGCTCTTAACTGCACTGGAACCGGTAATTGTTTATTGCGATTTTATAGAAGACCAGACCAGTCGTTACCAAGATGAGCGCCGAAGAAATTCCAGTAGAAATCTTGGAGATGATATTCAAAAATGTAGAGGCCAAGGATGCGGTCGCCTGCCGGGCGGTCTGTCGCCGCTGGAGAGACGTGGTAGACTCCCTCTCGGACGAGGTTTGGGAGCGCTACTGCTGCCGCGATTTCTGGAACCCTAAAGAAGCCAACGATGTCTCCAACCTGGGCTTCCGCGAGCTTTACAAATCTCTCACACTGTGGTCCAAAGTGGAGAAAGCTGAGTTATCGTGCAAACAGCTGTCTGGCAAGCTTGTCAAGCGTTTTAAAATACTTAACAATAACACATTGTTGGTCGTATTGCAGAACGATTTACATTTTCATAGTAGAATATACAGCAACCAAGTAGAATACTATAGTTTGAAGGATATGGAATTGATTTCGTGCGAACGATATGACATCTTTTTTAAGAAGTATGATGAGAATGACAAGCTGATAACGCTAGTGGATGCAGGTGGCACTTTGTGTGTGATCACGAAATCAAATAAAAAGAGATTTTTTATTGGTAAAATGTATAATATGGCCAACACCTTCACACTCTTTGATACAAAAGTGTATTTTGTAGATATAAAAGGGATTATCTGTGTTGCTCGTCTTAAAGTTGTTGATGGGGAGGAAATAATTGAAAGTGAAGAATTGGAAGAAATTGAGGAGCATGTCATAGCGTTTGCACATGCTACAGAAAATTCAGTCAACATGCTAACTGACGAGGGCAACATATACTGCTATCAACACAGTGACAACGACTTCGAAACATGCACCCAAATAGATTCCTGGACACATAACATAATATATGAGCTGTGGGAGTTTGGCTTCCATTGGAGTGACCCAGAAATCTTTGAATGGCTGCAGATGTTTGATGAAGAACAAGTGAACATCACTACTTTAAAATCAGCAGTATTACATTGCCACAATCACGTCGTTTTGATTGGCACAAGTAGGGGAATGGTGCATGTATTTAAGAGACCATACAAACAAAATGGACAGCTTGTGCTGTACAAAGCAAGGCCGAATATATCTATAGACATGAACGAATACAGCAGCACAGATATGGCAGACACGCCAAGTGGCACCAGGCCTTTCAAGGACATACAGCAGCTAGGCATAGTTGAGATTCTGAATGGACACAGAATTGTTGTTCTGACTAAAAACAAAGTGTTTTTCGTTGATTTATTACACAAACAAGTTAAATCAAACAAGAGGGATGCTAGTCCAACATGTGCTGAAGCAAGCACAAGCTCCAAGAAAGAAGGAAAATCTGTTAGGAAGAGGCATAGTCAACCAAAAATATTAAATAATAATATCACAAAAGAAAATGCTCTGAAAAAAGCTAAAACAGGGAAGAAAAATAAGAGAACAACAAATATGCCAATACAACATGTCTACAATACAAGATCAAAAGATAAGCGCTCACTTAGAAACAAGTAGACAAGTTTAATGTTATTGAAAATTACTAAGACTATTCTTTCTATAAATATGCTTGTATTTTTAAGGAGACTTTAATATTAAGTTTTAATATTTGTTAAGTGTTTTAGAGTTTTAGTTGTTTATTTTTAATAAGGAAAAAACTCATCTTTCTGTGATTTATAAATAGCTATTTCTCCCAAGGAATATCTTTAAATGAATAATTTCTAATAACAATGTAAATGTTGCAATTGGTATAATTAATAAAACTGATTATTATACGAAAATGCAATGTTTTTATAAAAAAAAATCTGTGCAAGGTGTCAAAAGGCTTGATGCACTGAAGGGAAATATCTAACACCTATGAGAATCTGTATCTGGAGACTTTGAGAGCGGTTATCAGCGCCTTGTAGATCCTAGTGGGCTGTCCTACCGCTAGGAATTCAATTCCTGCTTTTCATGGAGGTAGACTATAACTATAATAGAACCAAGACTTTTTTATCCACTGTTGGTAGCCCTTTATCAAGATTTATTAGGCTTGCTAGGATGCCGCACAGCACGCGATCGATGTTAAGTGTTGATTAATGCCGAAAGATGGAAATAAGATTACAAAGTTTCTCCAACGCAATGGGGAAAACAAAAATATAGCATTTTTGTGTTGATTAATGCCGAAAGATGGAAATAAGATTACCAAGTTTCTCCAATGCCAAGAGTTAAGATGATGGGTAGCCAGTCAGGCAGGCTCAGAAAATGAAAATATGAGACTACTACCAACCAAACAGACTCCTACAAAGTTGGACCCTGCCAGGACTGGAACCCGCGACCTCCTTCAGCGTATTAGTCACTCACTAGGTCATGGAGGTGCTAAAAATGTAATTGGATTGGAACCATGCTTTTTGTAGTAAAATGCGGCGTAAGTATGTTTGGGCCGCCTTCGATCAACCCACATAAGCGTCGAACGATGTGGACTGTATTTCCTCTTTCGATGACGAACGGCAACTATGGTTGTGACTGGCCGATTTCTTTTAGGAGCAGGCTTGGAGGGAGAGAAACACTTTGCTTTCGGAGGTACAAAGTAGCGGGTGGTTGGCTTCCAGATGGACGGTGACAGAGGCACACCAAGAAACTATGATCTGACGAGTTGATCCGTTTAGTAAGACGAACTGATTCGAACTGAGCACGCTACATATTTTTTTTTTTTTTTTTTTTTTTTCGAACGGACATGTTTGTTGTTGGCCGTTGGGCCTTTACAACTTCACCGGACAGGGAAGGCGAGTACGTAGGGTACTCAGCCTAAGCAAAAAGATGCAACTGCCTAAGGGCGCCCAGGTGGGCACGGACCTCGGCTTAGGACGTTGCTTGGACGGGGAGGATCGGAGAGAATCGGCCCGGTATGTGCCGATAGCGCTGGTAGGCGCGAGAAGCGGGGGGACGCCGCCCTCGCCGGCGAGGGCAGTATGTCGGTGTGGTGTTACTCTGTGGTTGGGGCGGGGGGGTCATGGCTGCTACGGCTAGCGTGATAGGATCATCGGGATCCTCGAGTACGTGCCGGGGGCGTCGGATCACGCGTATGGGATTCGCGGGGAGGTCGTAAACTGCGGAGCTTACGAATAGGGGGTTGGGGTGATGGGGGGCGGAGTCGAAGTAGCGTTTTGACGCTTGCTTCAGGTATTGAGCTATGGTGGGAAGCTCTAGATCGCAATGGAGATTTTCATTGCGCACGAACCATGGGGCGCCCGTGGCTCGGCGCATGAAGCGATTTTGGATGACCTGAAGTCGGTGGATGAGACTGGGCTTTGTATGGGCGAACGCTACGCCGGCGTAGGTGAGAATGGGACGGATGCAAGTTTTGTAAAGTGTCACCTTATTTCTAAGGGACATTTTACTTTTCTTGTTCGTGAGGGGGTAGAGACGGCCTAAAACAAAGGCTGCTTTGTTTCGGACTCGTTTGATGTGGTCTTTGAACGTCAGTCGGTCATCTAGGGTGACGCCTAGATATTTGACAGAGCGTTCCCACGGGATGGGGCGATCGAACAGTTTAATGCTGCGATCGATGGGATTGGTCTCGGTACTGAGCCGTTTGAATGAAAAGAGCATGGCTGCACTTTTCTCGGGGTTCACTTCGATCCTCCAGTTCCTAAACCATTTGCCCAGGGCACTGGCAGAGGATTGGAGGTTTCGAAGGATGAGGCCCGCTGAGCGGCTGGATAGATAGAGGGCTGTGTCATCTGCGAAAAGCGCAAGGTTGACATTTGGGAATCGCGGCATGTCGCTCATGTAGAGCGAGAAGAGTGTGGGGGCTAGAACGGAACCCTGGGGGACTCCGGCTCTGATGGGTCGGGGGGACGAGTAGACTCCTTCTATGCGATAGCGAAAGCTCCGATTCGTGAGGAAGTCTCGTAGTATGAGTACGAGCCGGTCTGGCAGTCCCAGCTGATATAGTTTGTATATCAACCCGTTGTGCCAGACTTTATCGAAAGCTTTCGCCACATCAAAGAAGAGAGCTCCTGTGAACTGTCTGCGGGCGAAGCCGCTTATAATGTGCTCCGTTATGCGGTGCACCTGTTGGACGCACGAGTGTCTGGCTCTGAAGCCAAACTGCTCGTCTGGTAGAAGGCCTTTGGACTGGACGATGTCCTTTAGGCGGGCGAGGAGAATGCGTTCGTACAGTTTACCCAAGGCCTTGAGGAGGCTTATGGGTCTGTAGCTGGAGGGTTCAGAGCGGGGCTTATTGGATTTGTGGAAGCCTATGACGTCTGCACTTTTCCACGTGTCGGGAAATGTGCAGTTGTCGATGGCTGCATTGAAGATGCACGCTAGAAGAGCAATGAGATTCGGGGAGAAGTACTTGAGTACTTTGTTGGTGATGCCGTCAGAGCCGGGGGCCTTCCGGGGTTTGAGCTGTTTAATGGCCTTCTCTACTTCACACGGGGTGACTGGGGCAAGAGACTCGGTCGGGGGGAGGGGCACGCTACATAGAAAACTGGCCTCTTTTTATATCATTTCTCAAGGCCATTAGAAAGAGACGGCACGATCTCTACGGCGGAGGTGACCCTATCCGAGCAATACCAACACGACAGCCACCCCCGCCGTGTGAGTGAGAGATCGGTGTGCGAGCGAGATAGCGATAGCCCCCGTGGTAAGCTTAACTACCTCGGAGCAATACCACGGGGACGACCGCTTACACCGATCTCTACTCTAGCCTAACTAATTACCCCTGCTAATTATCGACCTAATTGCCTCTATCATCCGACCAAATGAAAAGCAAACACCTCAAATCATTTATTTACACAAACACAGATACGATACGACATAAAAGACACTTACAAAACGACTTACGAACTACTTATAACTAATTTAAATAACAGAGTTAAAACACGATAAAATATAACTAGTTGAGCTACACATAACGAAATAACGAACGATACACGATATAGCTATAAGTAGTATAACACGATAACGATTTTAAACGATTTCACTATTGCACAGACACTAAAAGAACACTATTTACAGTTTTGTCGCGAACATATCTCCCGCCGCAGCTTCTAGCTGGAGAACGATCCCGCGTTCGCGACATCAGTCTTCTCCTCAGGTCCAGGCAGGAGTACCAGCTTCTTCGTCGGTCTTCGGAGCAGGCCCTTGTTGGTGCGCACGTCCACTGCTCGCACCTCGCCATCGGGCCCCGGGAACACGCGCACGACGACTCCTCGCGGCCACTGGTTGCGAGGAAGGGTGCCGTCTGCGATCAGCACCAGGTCCTCGACTGCCAGGGGGCGACCTTTCGCCCGCGGCTCCCGCCGGTGTTGCAGCTCCGGCAGGTACTCCTTGACCCAGCGCGACCAGAACATGTCGGCTAGGCGTTGGCTGGTCCTCCACTCCTTCCTCCCGGCGACGTCTCCTTCGGTGAAGGTGCCTGGCAGCGGCACTCTGGAGGGGCCCCCAAGCAGGAAGTGGTTGGGGGTGAGCGGCTCGTCGTCGTCGGGTGATGTCGACACGTGGGTGAGTGGCCGACTGTTGATGGTGTGCTCCGCTTCAGCCATCAGGGTGGTGAGCACCTCCTCCTTGGGTGCTCTCTCTCGCAGGGTGACTTCGAGTGCCGTCTTCACGCTTCTGACGAGGCGCTCCCACGCGCCTCCCATGAACGGCGCGCTGGGTGGGATGTAGCGCCACTGGATCCCCCGGATGGTGGCCTCGTCCTGGACGGCTTCGGCTGCGGCCCGCTGGAGCTCGATGTCGGCACCCTTCAGGTTGGTGCCTTGGTCGGACCACATCTCGGTAGGGCACCCCCGGCGCGCTATGAAGCGGCGGAGTGCCATGATAGCCGAGTCGGTACTCAGGCTCCCGGCGATCTCGATGTGGACGGCGCGCGTGGTCAGGCAGGTGAACAGCGCGCCGTACCTCTTCTGTTTGCCCCTCCCCACGGTGACATAGAGGGGACCGAAGTAGTCGATGCCCGTGTAGGTGAACGGGCGCTGGTGGTGCGCTAGGCGCCCCACGGGATGGTTGCCTGTGCTCGGGTGCGTCGGCGCGGCGCGCCGGACGCGACAGGCGAGGCAGCGTTTGATAACACTGCGCACGGCGTAGCGCAGCCGCAGTACCCAGTACTGCTGCCGCACCTCGGTTGTCGTCGTCTCGAAGCCGGCGTGGTGGAGCTGGGCGTGGACCCAGGCGATGTAGAGGCGGGTCCACGGGTGCTCCCCGTCGACGATGGCCGGCTCGCTCTGGCAGGCCGTGATGTCGGCCGCCTTAGCGACCCTCGATTTCAGGCGGAGGATGCCGTCGCCCCCCAGGGCAACGGCCAGCGATGACAGGCGGCTGGCGGCGGGCAGAGGGGCCCCCCGTCTCAGGGCCGCGATGTCCGATGTGAAGGCGTCTTCTTGTTGCGAGCGAACCCACAACTCCGTAGCTCGATGTAGGTGGCGCACCTCCAGCCGCACATAGGAGTGCGCGGGCGGGGGCGCCGCAGCTACTGCGATGCGTTTCTTCTTTTTTCGTTCGGCTTGAGGCTTCCACGTCGCGTCGGCGGCGGCGCCCGCCGCGGTACGCTTATAGGCGACTGCGCACCGCTGGCGCTCTCGTAGCAGCTCGATGAACTGGACCACCCTTCCGGTGGCCCTGATGACGCGCTGGTAGCTCGAGAAGCGCGTGATGTCGGGTAGCGCCTCGGCCAGGCGCGTCGCTGCGACCGCGACGTGCGTTCGCTCTTCGGCGGTTGCCTCTTCGTCAGGTGGGTTCGGTTCCTCCCGCGGCCACGCCTCTTCCGGTAGGTATAGGAAGGCGGGCCCGCGGAACCACCTGTGCTCCGACGTGAAGTCCCTGGGTGTCTCGCGGGTGGCGTCGTCCGCGACGTTGTCCTTAGTCGGGACCCAGCGCCACTCCCTGGTCTTTGTTTCTTCGGCGATTTCGGCGACTCGGTGCGCGACGAACGGCTTGTACGCTCGCGGGCCAGTGCGTAGCCACGCGAGCACTGTGCGCGAGTCGGACCAGAAGACTCGTCGTGCTGGCTTCACGTCGTGCTCGTCGATGGCCGTCCGGGCTAGGCGGCAGCCCAGGACAGCCGCTTGCAGCTCCAGTCTCGGTACTGATGTCACCTTGTTGAGCGGCGCTACTCGTCCTTTGGCGGCGATGAGTGTGACGTGTACGCGGCCGGCCTGGTCTACCACTCTCCAGTAGACGGCGGCGGCGTATGTGGAGGTGCTGGCGTCCACGAAGACGTGCAGGTCTGCCGATTCCGCGCTGGTGAGATGCGGATAGCAGCGCGGCACGATCAGCTGGGGCAGACGTTGGATGTGATGGACCCAGGCCTTCCACCGGTCGTCATTTTCTTGTTGTAGTGGCTCGTCCCACTCGATCCCGCTGCGCCAGACTTCTTGCAGGATCCTCTTCGCTTGGATGGTGACTGGAGTCGCGAGCCCCAGGGGGTCAAAGATAGACATGACCGTCCGCAGGGCTTCTCGCTTCGTCGGCGTCTTCTCTCCGCTCATCAGCTCGGGGGTGATCTTGTGGCGGTTGACGTTGAACGTCAACGTGTCGGTCCCAGGATGCCACACTAGGCCCAGGATCTTCTCGGAGTCCAGGGCTACGACGTCTTCTTTTTTCCCCGGCGACAAGGCGAATACGACGGTTTTCGAGTTAGACGCCCATCGTTGTAGGAAGTAGTTCGCCCGGCTATGCACGAACATAACTTGGCCGGACACTCGTATCGCTTCCTCTTCGGTATCGAAACTTGCGAGGTAGTCATCGACGTAGTGATTGTTGACTATCGCAGCGGCGGCTTCGGGGTACTCTGTTTGCAGTTGCTCGGCGTTCTTGTTTTTCACGTAGATCGCAGTACACGGAGACGATGTGGCCCCGAAGATAACGGAGCGCATGCGATACTCGGTAGGCGCGCCAGTGCGCCTGTCTCCTCTCCACAGGAAGCGCTGTGCATCTCGATCTTCTTCGACGACCGCGACCCGCATGAACATGTCTTTGATGTCCGCCGTTACTGCCACGGGCCGCTGACGGAAGCGCATGACTACTCCCGGTAGCGACTGGAGTAGATCGGGCCCAGGCAGCAGCATGTCGTTGAGGCTCGTTCCCTTCGTGCGGGCTGCGGCGTCGTGCACGATCCTCAGCTTCTCTGGCTTCTGCGGGTTGATGACAGCGAAATGTGGTAGGTACCACGTCTTCTTATTCTTCGATTCCGGTGCCGGCTCTGCGTACTCGTTCTCTAAGAGTACCTCCATCTGTCGGTTGTAGCGGCTCTTCAACTCGTGGTCCTTGTCCAGCTTCCGTTCGATTAGCTGGAGTCTCCTGAAGGCCGCGTCGTAGTTGCACGGCGGGGACGGGTCGTCGTCTCTCCATAGTAGGCCCGTCTCGAATCCTCCCGCCGGTAACCGCTTCGTCTTCGCTGCGAGGATGTCGAGCGCTCTCTGTTCGTCGTCTGTGTACGAGCGCTTTGGTGCCACCCCCAGAGCCTCCAGTGCGAAGTGCTCCCTCATCAGCCTCTCCATCTCGTTCTCGTCTTCATCGAGGACCCGGATGTGGTGGACTCGGTGTGCGTGCTGCGGCGTATGGCCGGTGCCGTGAAGCACCCAGCCAAGTTCGGTGCGAGCGGCGACCGGCTGGTCGCGCTCTCCTCGGCGTATCTCGTGCGCCAGCAGCAAGTGCCAGTTGTCCTGGCCCACCAAGACGGTAGGCTTTCCGTCGACGGTGATGTGGTCCTCCAGGTCGCGCAGGTGTGAGTAGGCGCGCACAGTCTCGGGTGAGACCGACTGCGACGCCAGGTCCAGGCGCTCGATGGTGCGCGCTGACACGATGAAAGCGCGCGAGTCGCGCCCGCTGATCTCGAACTTGACCCGGCGTGATGTGTGCGCGTCCACCCGCGCACCGGCGACCCCCTCGATGTAGAAGGGCTGTGTGGGACCCTCCGCCCCGATCTTCTCTGCAACGGCCGCGTCGATCATCGTGCAGGTCGACCCGTCGTCGAGCAGTGCGTAAGTGTCGCACGCACCCGACGGGCCGGCGACCCGCACCGGTAGCACCTTCAGTAGTGCAGTGGGCCTCTTCTCTCTTGCAGAGGTGACGATTCCAGAAGCAGGCTCTTCCTTCGCAGGTGTGGGTGGCGCGGCAGGCGGTGGTGTGCTGTGGAGCAGCGGGTGGTGCGTTCCCTGGCACCCGTTGACGTTGCACCTCTGCAGCTTGCACTTGTGTGTGAACGAGCGATATTGCAAGCAGCGGAAGCACAGCCGATGCTCCTTCGCCAAACTCCAGCGCCCGTCGACTGCAGCTTGCTTGAATGTAGGACAAGCGGTTTCTGTGTGCTTCTTCTGGCACACTCGGCATCCCTCGGTTTTCGTTAGCGTCGGTCGCTGCACCTCGACGTGATAGGTGCGCGCGGCTGCGGGAGCGGGACGTCGGTTCGGTCTTGCTATCTCTTTCTCCCGCCGGTCTTCAGTCGGCGTGAGTTCGGCTGGCGCGAAGCTTCCCACTCGGTCTGCGGTTCGCTGCAGGAACCTGGTCAGCTTCACCAGGTCTGGCTCGTCGTGTCCGTTCTCGGCAGCGAAGTCGTAGTAGCGATAGCGAAGTGTCGACGGTAGCTTCTCGATGACGGCGCGTACTACCTCCGGGTTGTACAGGTAGTGTCTTCGGTCTAGCGCCTTTACCGTCGCGGTGATGTTCGCTACCCGAGATGCGAACACGCAGACGTCTCTGGGGTTCTCGGTGATCTTCGGCAGCCCCCGCAGTTTCTCCATTTCTGCCATGGCGAGGGCGTCGGGACGGCCAAATCTTCCTCGTAGTAAGTCGATTACTTCGGCCGGCGTAGTCCTCCCGACGAACAGGCAGTGCGTCGCTTCCTTAGCGGCGCCTCGCAGGCACCGGCGCAGTCGCGACAGATTTTCGCCTTCAGTGAGCTGCCCGGCGGTCTCCTCGTAGGCGACGAGGAATGGCAGCCAGTCACTCGACGACCCGCCGAACGACGGCAGCTCCGGTACGATGCGAGGCGCAGCGGAGCGAGCGGCGGTGGTGATGGCTGCGGCGAGCTCGTGAAGGTCGACGCTATGGTTCCCTTCTGGAACCTTCGGCTTCTCATCTTTCGGTTTCGGTGGTGGGGGGTCGAAGTGGCGGACCGGTGACGGCCGCCTCTCGGCTCTCTTCGGCTCCCTCTTAGCGATTGGTATGGGCTGGTGCTCCTCAACCCATTTCTTCGTGCGTTCGTTACGCACAACGGAGCTCACTGACTCGAGCTCTTCATCATCGGTTTCGGCTTCTAGTAAAGCGATGCGTGTCGACTGCAGCAGCACTTCCTTCTCAAGGAGCGCTGCACGCGCCGCTAGTAGCTCTCGTTGTCGACGGCTGCTCTTCGTACGTGCGGTGTGTGTACGGGAGGAGCGGGTACGGTGATGCTCCGACGGCGGTGGGACGTCACGTCTAGCCTCGACGGCGGCGGTGGAGGGGGCGGTGTGAACGGCAATAACCGCGTCCCTCTCTTCAGTAGGCTGACGTGACGGCCGGACGGTATCTTTCGTCGCCGTCGTAGCTCGCGTCTCTCCCGTGGCGGTGGTAGCATCCGTCGTCTCGGTGGTGCCAGTGGTACCCGTAACAGTGGTACCCGACGATCCCGTGGCACCCGTAGTGGTGGTCTCCGTCCCCGTGGCGGTTTCCTTCGTCGTCCCGGACCCAGCTGTGGCTGTCTTCTTAGACCCCGGGCTGGAATCTATGGCTACGACGTCGGGGTTCTGGATAGCCTGGTCGATAGCTTGTTCTTCACCCGCCACTTGAACGGCGGCTTGACCTCCGGCAGCGACGGCCGGTGGTCTCTCCCTCGACGGCTCGGAAGCCATGCTCCTTGTCACAACCATAGCGAAACTAGTATACGATATCCGGCTCCGCAAGGACCAAAATTATTTGGGCCGCCTTCGATCAACCCACATAAGCGTCGAACGATGTGGACTGTATTTCCTCTTTCGATGACGAACGGCAACTATGGTTGTGACTGGCCGATTTCTTTTAGGAGCAGGCTTGGAGGGAGAGAAACACTTTGCTTTCGGAGGTACAAAGTAGCGGGTGGTTGGCTTCCAGATGGACGGTGACAGAGGCACACCAAGAAACTATGATCTGACGAGTTGATCCGTTTAGTAAGACGAACTGATTCGAACTGAGCACGCTACATAGAAAACTGGCCTCTTTTTATATCATTTCTCAAGGCCATTAGAAAGAGACGGCACGATCTCTACGGCGGAGGTGACCCTATCCGAGCAATACCAACACGACAGCCACCCCCGCCGTGTGAGTGAGAGATCGGTGTGCGAGCGAGATAGCGATAGCCCCCGTGGTAAGCTTAACTACCTCGGAGCAATACCACGGGGACGACCGCTTACACCGATCTCTACTCTAGCCTAACTAATTACCCCTGCTAATTATCGACCTAATTGCCTCTATCATCCGACCAAATGAAAAGCAAACACCTCAAATCATTTATTTACACAAACACAGATACGATACGACATAAAAGACACTTACAAAACGACTTACGAACTACTTATAACTAATTTAAATAACAGAGTTAAAACACGATAAAATATAACTAGTTGAGCTACACATAACGAAATAACGAACGATACACGATATAGCTATAAGTAGTATAACACGATAACGATTTTAAACGATTTCACTATTGCACAGACACTAAAAGAACACTATTTACAGTTTTGTCGCGAACAGTATGAATCTTTCAGTGTAGCGATAAGAGGGTCTACTAATAGAATTTATTCAGGTTTTTTTTTGTAAGACATTACAGTAAGTTAAGACCCCTGCTGTGCAACTCGAAATATCACCAGACATACCTACGTAAGACAGAAGTGTGACTGAGACTGAGTCTCAGACTAGTTTTGATTTTCGAATGAGTGAACAGTGTGTGTTAACATTAATGACTTGTTTTTCACACTTAATTATTTTTTTATAAGGCAGCCCTCTATTACATGTTGGTCGCTAGATAGTCGCGAGTTCAAATTAAAATGACTTGTTTAATGATTTGCAAGACTTCCTTGCTGTTTTTTCTGTGTACCAAGTTTTGTCTTCCTAAGCTCTGTAAAAAAACAAGCTTCTTATGAAAGTAATCAGTTTTTATTCTTATTACAACAAATTATTAATTGCTAACAATCGTTTTCTGTCACACTAAAATTAAATCAGTCAGGTATCTACCTTTAGAGGGACATCAGCATATCACAAAAAGGTTTTGTCCAAAATTTCTGTTAAAAAAAATATATTATGAGAGCAATCAGTTTTTATTTTTAGTATCCCAATAACTCTAGGTAACATTAAAATTAAATCAGGTTCTTTCCTTTCACCAAGTTAAAGTTTCTGTCAATTATTTATCTTAGCTTATCATTATCACAAAGTGTTTGTCTAAGCTCTCTAAAAAAACTATTATTTTTTCTATTAATCAGTATTTTTCTTATTATCTAATTAGGAATTTCGAATAATCACTTGTTATAACTCTTACTAAATCAGGTACTTTAATTTCTTTTTATAGTAAGCTTATCAGAATCCTTAAAACTACTCTTTTCAACACTCAATCAAATCAGTCTTTTTTTCTTATTGCTACGTAAACACTTATCCATTGATCTTGTATTGTAGACACATTTTGTCAATACTTTTGTTGCTCTTTTATTTTTATGACGTTTCTCTGGTTTGTTTCCTTTAGTTTTCAATGGTACTTGATTAACCTTTGCAGATTTATTTTTAGCCTTTTGTGATTTCTTCTTAGCTCTTGATCTAAGACCAGTGCAATTTGCATTTTGGTTTATGACGGTATTGTGTAGTAGATCAACAAAAAAGAGCTTATTCTTTAGAACTATTAATCTATGCCCATTCAACACTTCCACAACACCCAGCTGTTGTAAACTTGTGGACCAGCAGGCAGTGGTGTCAATAACTTCTATACTTTTATTTGGCTTTGCCCTATATAATTTAATACTTTTATTCTTTTTATATGGTTGTTTAAATATGTGCACGATACGCCGAGATGTCCCAACTAGTATGATGTGGTTGTGAGAGTGTATCACTGATGTTTTTAGAGCTGGCAAGCCCACCTCTTTGCTATCAAAAAATGATTTTAACCATGCGTAAATAAATGGGTTCGTCCAATCAAAACCAAATTCCATGAGAGTCGTTACTATAGTTGAGCCTCCAGTACCTATATGTATGCAAAATTTTAGGTCTGCACCTTCATAGCAGAGCATGATACTCTCTTCAGTCAGTATGTAGACTGAGTTATTGCCGGCAAATGCAAATCCCAGGACATGATAACGCATCTCTGTCAACTCCACAGTTTCCATTGTTTCCTCGCTATCAACAACTTTTAGTTGAGCTAGACACAGAAAGGAATGTTTATTTATATAATACACATCCGTGTCAAACAGCTTAAAGTTACACATTAGGTTCTCATCGTGTAAAAGACCAAGTAGTATTTTCTTCTTATTAGACTTAGTGACAACCCACAAATCAACGTCAACACCTAACAACACTATCAGCTTTTCATTCTCGTCGTAGAATAGGATGTCCAAATCATAGCATTCAACGGACACCAATTCCATGGTTTCTAAATTATAATATTCTATTTGGTTACAGTAAAAAGAGAAAAAGTCCTCATTCTTAACTAATAGAGCCAATGTGTTATTGTTTAATATTTTGAAACGTTGGACAAACTTCTGTGACACTCTTTTGCATGTTACCTCCGCCTTTTCCACTTGCGACCACAGTGCGAGGGATTTGTACAGTTCGCGGAAGCCCAGGTTGGAGACTTTGTGCGCCGCTTTTGGGTTCGCGAGTTCAAATTAAAATGACTTGTTTAATGATTTGCAAGACTTCCTTGCTGTTTTTTCTGTGTACCTGTTTACGCACTTGTGACTCCTCTGGTGTTGCTGGTGTCTATGGGCGGCGGTCATCGCTTACCATCAGGTGATCCGTCTGCTCGTTTGCCACCTCTGCCATAAAAAAAAAAACAGTTTTGTCTACCTAAGCTCTGTAAAAAAACAAGCTTCTTATGAAAGTAATCAGTTTTTATTCTTATTACAATGAATTATTAATTACTTACAATCATTTTCTGTCACACTAACATTAAATCAGTCAGGTATCTACCTAAATTTCTTTTTATAGAGGGACATCAACATATCACAAAAAGTTTTTTTCCAAACTTTCTATAAAAAAAAAAACTTATGAGAGCAATCAGTTTTTACCATCCCAATAACTCTACGTAGCATTAAAATTAAATCAGGTTCTTTCCTTTCACCAAGTTAAAGTTTCTGTCAATTATTTATCTTAGCTTATCATTATCACAAAGTGTTTGTCTAAGCTCTCTAAAAAAACTATTATTTTTTCTATTAATCAGTATTTTTCTTATTATCTAATTAGAAATTGCAAATAATCACTTATTATAACTCTTACTAAATCAGGTACTTTAATTTCTTTTTATAGTAAGCTTATCAGAATCCTTAAAACTACTCTTTTCAACACTCAATCAAATCAGTCTTTTTTTCTTATTGCTACGTAAACACTTATCCATTGATCTTGTATTGTAAACACGTTTTGTCAATACTTTTGTTGCTCTTTTATTTTTATTATGTTTCTCTGGTTTGTTTCCTTTAGTTTTCAATGGTGCTTGATTAACCTTTGCAGATTTATTGTTAGCCTTTTGTGATTTCTTCTTAGCGCTTGATCTAAGACCAGTGCAATTTGCATTTTGGTTTATGACGGTATTGTGTAGTAGATCAACAAAAAAGAGCTTATTCTTTAGAACTATTAATCTATGCCCATTCAACACTTCCACAACACCCAGCTGTTGTAAACTTGTGGACCAGCAGGCAGTGGTGTCAATAACTTCTATACTTTTATTTGGCTTTGCCCTATATAATTTAATACTTTTATTCTTTTTATATGGTTGTTTAAATATGTGCACGATACGCCGAGATGTCCCAACTAGTATGATGTGGTTGTGAGAGTGTATCACTGATGTTTTTAGAGCTGGCAAGCCCACCTCTTTGCTATCAAAAAATGATTTTAACCATGCGTAAATAAATGGGTTCGTCCAATCAAAACCAAATTCCATGAGAGTCGTTACTATAGTTGAGCCTCCAGTACCTATATGGATGCAAAATTTTAGGTCTGCACCTTCATAGCAGAGCATGATACTCTCTTCAGTCAGTATGTAGACTGAGTTTTTGCCGGCAAATGCAAATCCCAGGACATGATAACGCATCTCTGTCAACTCCACAGTTTCCATTGTTTCCTCGCTATCAACAACTTTTAGTTGAGCTAGACACAGAAAGGAATGTTTATTTATATAATACACATCCGTGTCAAACAGCTTAAAGTTACACATTAGGTTCTCATCGTGTAAAAGACCAAGTAGTATTTTCTTCTTATTAGACTTAGTGACAACCCACAAATCAACATCAACACCCAACAACACTATCAGCTTTTCATTCTCGTCGTAGAATAGGATGTCCAAATCATAGCATTCAACGGACACCAATTCCATGGTTTCTAAATTATAATATTCTATTTGGTTACAGTAAAAAGAGAAAAAGTCCTCATTCTTAACTAATAAGGCCAATGTGTTATTGTTTAATATTTTGAAACGTTGGACAAACTTCTGTGACACTCTTTTGCATGTTACCTTCGCCTTTTCCACTTGCGACCACAGTGCGAGGGATTTGTACAGTTCGCGGAAGCCCAGGTTGGAGACTTTGTGGGCCGCTTTTGGGTTCCGGAAGTCGCGGCAGCAGTAGCGCTCCCACACCTCGTCCGAGAGGAAATCCACGACGTCTCTCCAGCGGCGGCATACCGCGCGGCAGGCGACTGCCTCTCTGCCATTTAACTTCTTGAATATCATCATCAGGATCTCCACTGGAACATCTTCTGCGCTCATCTTGATAGGTTGCAAATTAAATCACATTGAGTAGGTAAGTATGTACCAATAATGCGTCGTTTGTTTTGATTATTGCAAACTATTGAAATTGAAACTAAAAAACCGGCACATCTTTCATCAAAATTTTCTTTGGTCTGAGATCAAAATAAAGTGCGCCACTAGAGGGGCAACCTACAGTTTGTGTATGGTTTGTGTTCCATATTTGGTTAGTTACTGCGCACTCTCTCCGAAGGTGGGCACCACAAATGGTGATGGTGTATGAAGGGATTAACACTTTGACTGCCGGCAAAGAGAATATAATCCACAGAACACAGTACCAAGAAGAATGACAACTACCTATAAAAAAGTTGAGAACAAAATAACCCGCGATACTAACGCCATCTATATTCGGCCCACCGGCAACTTTCTACTGGCGGTAATTTCAAATGCACAGGCTTTGATACAACCAACACTTCCAGGGATTAAAATGATATTATACATATTATTTCAATTGAATAATTGTAGTTCTGGGATTAAATTAATACATGCAATAACTTTTTAATCCAGGAACTACAATTAATCAATTGAAATAATATGTATAATATCATTTTAATCCCGGAAAAGCCTTCTTTAACTATACCAAATGGGGAACACAGTAAAACAAAGTAAATTGTTTAATTTATTTTTATTACTTACAGACACATCAATCTTTAGATAGAGTAGGAATTCTGAAAGTCCTTACTTGGTAGATGCGTTGATATTAATATCTCAACCCGCTGTTTCATTCCCGGGATAAAATTTTGGAAAACTCTTCTTAAGTGGATGTCTACTAAGCAATTTTTTACAAATAGAGTTTACAAACCAACAAACTGTGTTGCAAACAAATAAGCACCTTCAAGTTTTACATAGTTTAGTTATTAATATACACTAACATTAAGTAAATAAACTGTACAAACAAATATAGGTAAACATCGAATATGCTTTTTAGTGGCTATTATGCCCGTTTTACTGCAAATGAGCATTTCAGTAGCAAAAAAATATGATTTATGCTGTAACTACCTCTTCCCGTCTTATTGCCGGACGTTATTTCAACAGGACATTCAATGTCATACTTCATAAACAGATTTCAGAAGCATTTGAGTAGATGTGGGGTGTCGAAGACGGTTACGATGTCTTTGTTGTTCATTGTAATATATGGATGTTTCACAGAAGCACCCAAGATGGACAAAGCCCTCCGGTTCACCCCATACATATCGCAAACTGTGGCAGATATATTTACGCCGCTTAAAAAGCACTGATGTAAAACCTGAAAGAAAATAATACACTATACTTTTAAATAATAAAACAACCAAATTTCTATAATTTTATTTTTGGTCAGAGGTCATTAACTTGGGAACTTGATCCCAAGTGCATCCTACAGTTCATTAGAACTATTGGCCTTGAGGATATAATATATTATAACAGGAGCAGTGATCACAATAGATCTACCCAGGTCGCAGTGATCCAATAGGACCCTCCTTTACTCCTATAGCCCTATAACCCCCCAAATAATAAATAATAATAATAATCTTTTTTTTTCACAAGGTGTATTTTTATGCTATTTAAAAACTGGGTAAGTTTGTTGAGTATTTAGTAGTATCTTGATATTATTACAGCTTCAAGACAAGAGGCCATATATCTTAGAATATGGTTTTAATTTCATTTTTTTGATAGCTCAATGCATTACTGAGAAAAAGGGCCTTGACAAACAGACAGACAGATGAACAACAAAGTGATCCTATAATCCCCATAGATATGTATTTTTCTTTTAGTCAGGTAAAATTGCTGTAAGGATATTCTAAAATCTTAGAAAGAAGGCAATGCTGGGCTAAGAATTTAATTGTTTCAGAACTTACAATATTTGTCATAACCAGGGATCAAACCTTATTTGGGATCAGCTCATTAATCAATAGGCAGAATATGTACTAACCATTGAAATTATAAATAAATGTCGAAATAAGTAATATATTTTCCATACTTACATCGCTTGGTAAAGCATGTCGGAATAGTTTTTTTGATGAAATATCATAAAAGTCTGTGTCTTTGAAATGTCTATTGCACAACATCCGGTGTTCATTATGTAACTTTTCTTGGAAAGCCACAGATGTATAATCTCTGTAGGGGAAAATGTACTTCGCCCACAACTGACACCTGGAAGAATGAAAAACATATTTAATCTGCCCTCATAAGAAAGAAGACTGAAAAGTTATACAGAAACAAACTCCAAAGAGCCAGGTTATACGTTCAGTCTGGCGTCAGTCTGGTCAGAACGATCGTGTAACCTACTGTCTGCCGTCAGTCTAGATTAACCATGTATACCGTTCAAGACTGAAGTTTAAGACTGACGCCAGACTGAGTGTGTAATCTTGCTCATATACTTTGCAGCCTTCAGAAAGAAGGCTGCATTCTTTCTTATGAGGGCAGGGTAAAAATAGCAATTAAATTACATTTTAGCCGGTAGTAATGAGTCTTAAGTTTTAGTGAAATGAAAATAATAGACACAAAAAAACTGACCCAAAATCATGTCCCCAAATGGGCCCTTGTTGGTGGTAGAGTTGGCTATAGCAAAAGTTGCTTCTCGGCTGTGCCAGCACAATAATTTCAAGTCTTAAACAGCCCCCTTGAGTACAGTCGAATTTAAACAAACTACTTACCTAAGATTACGGACTTCAGGTTTGGGAAATCGATAAAGCGTGACAGACATGGTCTTCGGCCAGTTAACTGCCAAAAAAACATTTTCTTTATCGTTATTGCCCATTTTTGCAATAATGAAAATAGAAAACTTTTTCACTAGCCTACAATTTTGTAGTCCTATATCGAAAACAAGAGGATCTAGGTATCTAGTTTTAACACCTGAAAGAGATCACAACCACACTTGAAATGGAGAAATAAAACTAAACGAAACCAAAATCGCACAAAAATAAACTTAGCAGAAAAAACGAGAATATTTTCATTGAAAATTTAGTGTTCCCATTATTCAAATTCAAACCCCTACGGCCGGCATTTGAAAATTACAGTTTTTTTTTTATTATTACTATTATCGTAAATATTAGTTACTAAATGACACTGTCTTAACAGTAACCATCCTATCAGATATCATATGTTTCTGAGAATAATATTAATTATATGTTTGTAGTCCCCTATAAATAAATCTATTATTTTTAAGTTTGGTAAAAAATATAAAATAGAAACACTGTCTGGTTTGACGTATATTTGACGTATTTGACATCGTTTCAGGTTTGCCATAAATAAAATGTGGCCAGCGTCAAAACGGCCCCCGTAGGTATTTTACGGCCCCCATACAAAGTTGACAGGGTCTGATATAATCACTACGTTTAACTGCCGGTCTCGCACGGGCACGAGATCTCTACCTACCGAGTATTTTGTGAAAGAAAATTTAATTCCAAGTGCCGGTCTCGCGCCGCGGCGCATGATATTTTTGATTTATTTTTTTAATATACAGGATGACAGTATAAGGAAATTATACAGTATGGACACTCCCTGCCGCTCTTTGAAGGCTACCCCCTGTGTGACCGATCTGTGACCATTTGTCAAGAGATTGGCACAGTTCCAAAACAGTTCCAAAGCACAGTATTATAACCAAAGACAGTTTTATTTTTTAAGGAAAGAGCTAAGCCTTCTAAGGCTATACAGCCTTGTCTGGTGTATACAGCCTTTACTTTATTTGTGAATGTCTAGCTGATAATAAAGAACAATTGAATCTAGATTAAACCCTAGTAAATCACGCACACATTTACATGTGTACAAACATGAATGTCTTTGTAGTAAACAATGGCGCGAAATTTGTATGAAGTGTCCGGGGTGTGATACAGGATGTAACAAAAAGGTGTGGTAATACTTCAAGGTGAGATTCTACTCATCAAACTGAATTACTTTTGTTCTACAACTTTGTTGAAGTCGCAAAAAAAATTTTGGACGTTTTTATACAAATCGATCAGCTGGCGAGCCAAGTTTGTATGAAAAGTCCAAAAATTTTGTTGAGATTTGACAATACTTCAAAGTTGGCTTTTACCCATCAAACTAATCAACTTTTCTTCTACAACTTTGTTAAAATCTCAAAAAAAAATTTGGACTTTTCATACAAACTTGGTTCGCCAGCTGATCGATTTGTATGAAAAGTCCAAAAAAAATTTCAACAAAGTTGTAGAACAAAAGTTGTTCAGTTTGATGGGTAAAATCCAACCTTGAAGTATTGTCACACCTTTCTGTTACACCCTGTATATCCCTGAAAACATTTAATAGAGACTAAATCTTTAACATTTGAAACGTTTTTAAATCAAATAAAACAAAAAAAAATTGCCCCCGGCTGTCGCCCTTACTTAAGATATCGGCAGTGAAGTTGTTAATATTATGATTTTTTGAGGTCATTTCATCCAATTACAAAACTGATTATAATATAATGCTATTCATATTTTATTACTTTTGTAGTAACAATAAGTCTTTCCTGAAATCTCATAAAAAAGGAATCCTGAACTCCTTACAAAAAATTATATTCTCAGCGGGCTAAAGGTCTTTCGACAACCTATTAACTTCACCTTCAAGTCTGAGTTTAATAAGTGAAGCCCAATCTAATTTCCATTGTAATTCAAAGAAGTTCTCAAATTAGAATTAAATGTCTTCCTTCACTAATAAACCTATACAAAAGCCCGGTTTGCACTTTGTTAAGTGTTAAGTGCGAGTGTTCCGTGAAGTAGTTAGTATACAGAATTCAAAAGAAGTCCCACATAATTTCCTGGAAAATAACAATGTATAGCTCATTCCAATCAAAAAAAAGCAAAAGGTAAATAAACGTAGTATGCAGATGACATTGACATGTGTCAGTTCCACAGTAAGTTTATTTACGTTTTGCTTTTTTTTGATTGGAATGAACTATAAGTTAAAAATAATTCGAAATCGGTCGATGGCATACATTGACGAAAAATATTTCACAAGAATTTGGAAAAACACATAATTTGAAGAATGCTGTACACTACGAGACCATTTAAGTACATCAACTGCGGGTCACAAGCTGTGTTACAAAATGGAAGTGTCATGTGTCAGACACTGTCAGACATGAGACATCCTTCGTTGTTTTGTTTGTTTGGAATGTTTGGTGAAACGTAGATAGTAATTATATTCTCATTGGTTTGGCGCTCATCTTCGATCATAAAGCGCTCATAGTCTCATAAAAAGTAATAATTTGTTTGGTTTGGGTTTGGAAGTGAGTACTTACCGTAGAGTACCTTTATTGCCTTTACTTACCGCATCGGCGCGGCGCCGCCGGTTTGGTTATTTTTGGTAGTTGTATGCTTTTCTGTGTTGCAGTTGCAAGTAATCAGACAAGCGAAGCGATGTCTCTGAACGGCACACAGAGCGAAGACAGGCGCGGCAGCTACACCAGGAAGCTGCGATACCGGGAACTTCTCGCGGACCTAGCGCACCTCGGTGAGAATGTAAACAATGACTTTCCATCCTCTTTACTTATATCCATGGCAGAGGCTGGCTTGGCATGGCAGAGACTCCACCTTAGGCGGCAAACCTCGTACATCTTGGTTCTCATCATCATCATATAAAGAAAAATGTTTTTGAAAATGGTAAGTGCCATAGTCCATAGTCAAGTGCACCCAACCTTAGAACTTGAAAGATAAACAATAATGTTACATCATCCCAGTGAAAATCCTATCGAAATCCGTTCAACGGTTCTCTTGAAAATTTCTGACAATACATACACATTTAAAACAAACTGATAACCATGCTTTATGAAGCCTCTTAAAAATAAATCAAAGAAAAGCAATCCATCTTGTCAGTAAAATAAATAGTCAAGACGGACTCTAAAGAATTACCTATAATATGATTTGCAGAAGAGGAAGATGAGGACATTGTGCAGGGGATGGAGAGGACGATGGATGCGGTGCGAGAGGTGAAGGGGCTGCTCTCCACCGGCATTGTGGAGGACCGCGTGAAGCACCCGGGTCCGTATTCACACTATAAAGTGGACCAGACACTGTCAAAAATATTGACAATGTTTTTACATCACTGGCTTTGGCCATTTTATCTAAAGTAAAGTTATATTTGTTGCCATTTATACCGAATTTGTGTGTGTAAACAGATAAATAAGCGTCTTTTATTTATTATTATATTGTCAATCTATTGTTTACTTACCGTCAGCTATTTATTCCCATCACTATACTGTCAATACTTGAAAATATTGTCAATCTTATTGATAGTGTCCGGTCTGCTTAACAATACTTGTAAACATGTATATGACATTGGCAGAATTCTTTTAAGAGACGCCACAACCTAAGAGCGAGAGTGAGAGAGAATACTTGTGTATCTTTATATATTTTTCTTTTTGTTAGGTTTTTAATTATTGCTTGCATGGAACAAAAGTCAATCAGTTATAAAGGCGTAGCAGGATAAGAGAAGGAAAAATGCCCTTTTAAGATTATGAGATGATTTATACAGGGTGTTGTTTTGGTTGACAACGGCCTTCTAAGGGATGAAAGTACAAAAAATACTTGTTCTGAATATACCTATAATATATTTTTTAATAAATTGATTCTACTGAAATAATGTCATATAAATTTTCCCAAAATTATCAAAACGCATGTTCGCGCAGTCAGTCAATGACGGCCGGCTCATTCACGTATTTTCCTACAAAAAGGTCAATGACACTTACATGAACGTGGCTGTCGGGAGAAGTATTCAAAGATAGCTTCTTCCTTGAACTCTTGTCTACTTTAGGCTCTACCTTCAGCATGGGATTTTTTTTGGAAGAACACGATTTGCGGATTTTGTAAATAATAATGTTTTTATTGCGTAACACGTTACGGCGGCGCGACGTCAATCCAAATCTCACACACTCCACTTGATTTACACCACATGAAATGTAAATCTACATCGCTCAGTTCACGACTATTGACTATTGAATAAAGACTTGTTCCTGATCATAGCCATAGGCCGTAGCGTAAGTTCACGCGCGGAGGCGCTTGCTCTCGCTGAGAAAATGAGACGCAGTTTCGGCGCGGAGGCACACGGCAGACTGCTCGCGTCGCCGCGGCCGCTGCCGCAGCCGGGGCCCCTCGCGCACCCCCGCACACCTCATCTCGTTGCTACGCAACCATTCATTGGAAAAATACGTTACGCAAGGAAACAAGGATACCACAAATAATAATTTTCTAAGATTTTCTTAAGAAAATTTAAGGTACCATTTTTATATTTTTTTCGGCATCAGTATCATGTATACTATCACCCCTGAAAAGCTCGTTGTCGACCAAAACAACACCTGTATAAATAGGTACTTTTAAATAGTAGTACATTGTGCCAAGTATTGATAAACAATTCCCAGTGGTTCCACAGGAAAAGAATCTTTTCACAAAGGGTACCTAACTCGCAGGACAACTGCTTCGCTTTATGCCTATAGTATTTAAATTCATAAAATATATAAGGTGCTACTTTATTAGTGCCTGATATTTTACTCAGTGCTTCTACTCCTGATTCTGATAAACTTTCCCCAAGAAACCCATAGTCAAATCGAAAAAAAATTTTTGGACTCTTCATACAAATCGATCAGCCGAGTGGCCAAATTAGTATGAAGAGCCCAACAATTTTTTTACGATTTGACTATGGGTTCCTTGGGGAAAGTTGATCAGAATCAGGAGCAGGAGCACTGACCAAAATATCGGGCACTAATAAAGTAGCACCTTATATATTTTCTCTTAAACTAACACACTTTTTTAATATTTAGATCAAATAACTGAATAATTAAAATAATTGAGAATTAATAAAAATAATTGAGAATCTGCCTTAGTATTTACATAAAAAACGGCCATGTTAATTTTTTAAACATATATTCTTTTCATTTGTGGAAGAGCGACCATTCTAATTACATTCTATTTACATTTCTAATTAAACTAACCAAATTTTTTTTCAATATTTCGATCAAATAACTCAAATGTATTTAAAAAAAATTGAGCATCTGCCTTAAATATTTACATAAAAAACGGCCATGTCAGTTTTTAAATATATTTTTATTCACTCGTGGAAGAGGGACCATTCTAATTTTCATTTCTAATGAAGCCTTCACCTTCCATTCCATTTAATCTTCTATCAGACATCATTTGGAAGATTAAAATTAAAATCGTCCAGCAACTGTGTCAAAATAAAATAAAAAAATTGTTGAATTTTATAACATTTTATTTAGGTACATAACTTTTAACAAATGAGTATTAGTTTCAAAAATGAAAAATATTTAGGATCTTTTTTCTTACTTTTATGTTCAGAGTGTCGTATGCTAAGTATGTAATTTAGGGTTTGCTTATCCCTAAGGATAAGGTGGCATACGACCACGGCTATTCTCTGAACATAACTATGTAAGAAAAAAATATTTTATTTAATACTTTTCATTTTGGACATTGCGGTTTTTGAAAGTAATAGACTCAAATGTGTGTGGGCAGGCGAGGGTTACCTGGACTCGTGCGTTCTACGAGCCAGCAGCGACCTGGCCGTGCGCTTCTCGGAGGCGGTCAGCGGCAACGTCAACACCTACAACCGGCACGAGCTCGCCGCGCACATCGTGAGAACATTTTTCTTCTTCTTATCGTGTGGCACAAACACATATCGATGGTTTCCGCGACAAAGGTCGTAACTAAAAAATGCATAGTTTTGGAAATAGCCAAAAAACCAAAAAAATAAAATATTTAATTTTTTTTTTGTTTTTAAAATTATAAAAGTTCGGTTCTAATCGTTCTTTTATTTAGACCTTTAAAACTCTTTTTAGTATTTTTTTAAAGTATTTTTTACATAGTTTTTTGGCTATTGCCAAAACTATGCATTTTGGAGTTATGACCTTTGTCGCGGAAACCATCGATATGTGGCATCACGTAGCATATCTGTCGAAGAACTTACAACCGCTGGACATAGAGAGTTCTGCAGTGGAGACCGCGTTTCGGAAAACGTAGCGTGGGACGTCCCCGGCTAGGTGGAGCGATGATCTGCGCAAGGTTGCTGGTAACAGCTGGATGCGCGTGGCCGAAGATAGGTATAAGTGGCGTGCCTTGGGGGAGGCTTATGTCCAACAGTGGACTAATAAAGGCTGGCGATGATGAATTAAACCATATCAATCACAAAGGATAGACTGTATTGCCTGGTTCTGGTTAGCATCACCCACGATCACGTGTACGGCATTTAGATTTACACATATGAACGTGTGCAATGCGACCATCATACACATCTAGAAATCAGATGTGCAGGTTTCTCACGATGTTTTCCTTCACCCTCAACTGCTTAAACTATGAAAATGCACGTAAGTTTCGAAAAACTTATCGATGCACTGGCCAGGATTTGAACCCACGACCGCTGGTAAGAAGAACTTACTTAGAAGAAATAATGTTAGAAATATCCTAGCTGTAGTCGCTTCCTCGGAAGACCGCTGCTGTGCTTTGCAGGCGATCATTGCGCCCATTTATATAGGTGACTTTAAATTAGCTCTTGATACGAAAGGCCATGCATGTGCTCATGATAACAAACAACTTTCCCTAAGGAACCCATAGTCAAAACGCAAAAAAATTTTGGACTCCTTATATTAATTTGGCCGGTCAGTTGCTCGATTTGTAGGGACGGTCCAAACATTTTTTTTTCAATTTGACTATTAGCTCAGGACTATTAGGTTTTAAACATAAAATCTTTTATGACTAGCTGATTTTTTGCATATGTACTTAGAATACTGACCAGAATAACGTGCTAAAACTCCCCGCCTCTCCTTCGCTTGCGTTTTGAGATATAGTCCCCTCACCCCCTACCCCGTTCTTTATCTAAGGAATGCTGTATAGGATGCGTTTTATTTTGAATAAAGCTCTCAAACTTGGCTCAGTGGTTCCTTAGGTGGTCTTGAGTGCATTCAGACCGGGAGGCATCGGGAGGCACCATGGGGGTGGCGAAGATTGATTCTGCTGCGCCTCCCTTTGAGGCTTATAATTTCAGAATTATAGGTACTAGGGCAAGTGTGATATAATTCAAATATGACAGATTCATTTCTAGATTTTTTTAAAATACTTTCCCTGGACAGAAATTTTACTATTTAATAAAATCCGAAAAACGTGATTTTTGTTTTCTCATACAAACGTCAATATTTTTTTTACAACCAAGGATATTAGCACGAAAAAGTATAAGTGAAAGCCACACTTACTAGGGTTATTGATATATAATTTTATTTGAGGGAGGAACATAGTAAATATTGTCAAAATAATATATTCAATGCGCGGCAGCATAGCATAAAATGTGTTGTTCTAACTTTTATCACTTATTTATTCGTAAATAAATTGATTGTCTGGTACCTAGGTAATTATTTTGTACTGTGGGGAATGTATAATTAATACTGGAATAAAATCTTTCCATATAAATTAAATCAAAATTTGTAATTTAATAAAATTCGTACAACAGGAACAAGATTTATTCACATAATGATCGGTTACTTTTTAACCACTAGAGATATACATATACATTACATATTGCATACATTATATGAAAGCTACCCTTACTGGGATCTGAGAAAAAAAATATTTAAGACTTCTGTGCTAAATACTGAGCGAAAAAAGAAATTTTATCGCTTATTTCTCGACAAATATTTTTTTTACAATGTCATTATACTATAGGAATTCTAGTTCTAGTAGTATTGTTGTTACAGTGATGTGTCGGTAATTTATATCAATTTGTATTGCCAAAACCGACGGTTGTCGAGGGCAAATTGGTAAACTGCAAGCGACGCAATTTCTCCGCTGCCTGGATTGTTCAAGAAGACTTTCGGCTCGGTTCCCCATTAATGGTTAAAATGGTTTAATAGAGTTAAAGAACTGTACAACATTGACAGTACAGTTAGAGACTTCCTCGATGCACGTATGAGGCAAAGGATCGATCCTTAGTCTGTATGATCAGCAGTTATCGAATGCGGCAGACCGGATATGGATAAAGACGTGTTAAACTCTAGGCGATTGTCTGGGTCCACTTTGGTTTTGCCTATCCCTGGGATAGGCAAAACTATCTGGAAATCATCTGGGAAGGGATTTTAGTTTTAGAGGCCTTCATATGACTCACCTTTTCTACATGAAAGATCCCAAGCTTCATACAAAGAGCTGTTGAAAACTTGTGATTTTCATTCCGTACTTATATTGTGGATCAAAATGGAGCTGGTGCACATAAGTGCGGTAAATAGTTTTGAATAATATTTTTTTCCATTAACATTCGTTCATAGATTTCAGTTAGATATAATCCATTTGGTGTTTTTGATCAAATTTAGACATAATCCTGAGCTTTTGTCGCCATTATCTTGGCTAATCATGTGAAAATTGTAATGTTATTGTTATACATGACTATGATTTTTAAAACATTGTATTTTTTTTTACATATCAGTGCTGTTTTAGTCTTTTTTTACTGTTTGAAGTTTCTTTAATAAAGATATTGGTCAAAAAAATATATATATTCTATATGACCCCAACACCCTTTATATCTCAGGACGCAAGTAGAGGAAGTATTTAATGTTTACATTTTCAGAGCTCTTTTAGTCTTTTTTTACCGTCTGAAGTTCCTTTAATAAAGTTTGCGGTGTAAAAAAATATTTAAAATTTTATTTTTATATAGAACCCGAACACCCTGTATATCTCAGGACGAAAGCGGGGGAGGAATAAGGAGTTTTGAGTAATTATTTACTACCACTTACAGAGTCTGTATACAAAATTTCAGCTAGTTCTGAAACATTTAATGTTTTTGGTCAAAAGCCTAATACCCCTGAGCTATATGGGTTCCTTAGAGAAAGTTGTTTGTTATCATGAGCACATGCATGGCCTTTTGTATCAAGAACTAATTTAAAGTCACCCTATATTTTACATATTTGAATTTTTAGACCCCCCCCTCCCCCCTAGTGATACGTGGTGAGGTTTTATACTACCTCCCCACCCCTACCCAAAATCACGTGTATTTTTTTGGTACAAAATATTATCTTTAAACATAGGTATAATGTAATTAAATTCTGGAAAATTAAACACCGTGACAAAAAAATCCAGACAGACATTAAGGTTGCAGGTTGTTTCTGACTGCCTGAAGCCGTTTCGAACCTTGGAAAGAGTTAAAAACAACATAACAACAACAGTTCGACGTTTGGAAATTACTATAGAAATCGCGCAATTAACGAAAAATAAATACACATGATATCTTAGTACACCCCCCCCCCCGGGGGTGATTTTTTTCTGAACTCCCCTCCCCCCTTTTGAGCCTCACGTAATTAATGGACGATCTCTACTTTAGTGTAGGTCACTGCTAATTTCTGTATGAACGAACTATTTCTGAAGTTTTTTTGCCGTTACATATTTTTTAGAATTTGACTACAAGTTTCTGCTATTATTTATCATATTATTCATTACAGAAAGAGAACCCAGAGTTCTGGGAGCTCCAGTTCCCGCGGGAAGTGCCCCCCGTAGCGTTCCTGTTCGGCACGTTCGCGCCCACGCCGCCCGAGGAGAGAGCGCCGCGGCGACGTCAGCAACGCGAGAAACAGCGAGCTGCCGCGCTTAAGGCGCCCGAGACTGTCGACAAGTTAGTATACACTGTGACGTCTTCATCCACAGAGAGAGACAAGTTAGTGCAGACAGCATCCTGACTCCATACTAGTTCATCGAGAGAGACAAGGTAGTGTAGACAGTTCCCTGACTCCATACAAGCCCACCGAAATACAAGTCTACAAAAAGGCAGAGTTTAGTGCACAGTTTTTTTTGACAGTTTGACACTGTACAAGTACACTATACAAGTACACGAAAGAGATAAGTTAGTGTAGACAGCCCTCTGACTCCATATAAGTCCACAGAGAGACAAGTTAGTGTAGCCAGCCCCCTGACTCCATCCAAGCCCACAGAGAGATACAAGTTAGTGTAGACAGCTGCCTGACTCGATCCAAGCCCACAGAGAGAGACAAGTTAGTGTAGACAGCTGCCTGACTCCATCCAAGTCCACAGAGAGATACAAGTTAGTATAGACAGCCCTCTGACTCCATCCAAGTCCACAGAGAGATACAAGTTAGTGTAGACAGCCCACTGTCTCCATCCAAGCCCACAGAGAGAGACAAGTTAGTGTTGACAGCCCCCTGACTTCATACAAGCCCACAGAGAGATACAAGTTAGTGTAGACAGCTGCCTGACCCCACCCAAGCCCACAGAAAGAGACATGTTAGTGTAGACAGCACTCTGACTCCATCCAAGTCCACAGAGACAGACAAGTTAGTGTAGACAGCTGCCTGACTCCATCCAAGCCCACAGAGAGAGACAAGTTACTTTAAACAGTCCCCTGTCTCCATCCAAGCCCACAGAGAGAGACAAGTTAGTGTTGACAGCCCCCTGACTTCATACAAGACCACAGAGAGATACAAGTTAGTGTAGACAGCTGCCTGACTCCACCCAAGCCCACATAAAGAGACAAGTTAGTGTAGACAGCACCCTGACTCCATCCAAGCCCACAGAGAGAGACAAGTTAGTTTAAACAGCCCCCTGACTCCACCTAAGCCCACAGAGAGATACAAGTTAGTGTAGACAGCCCCCTGACTCCATCCAAGCCCACAGAGAGAGACAAGTTACTTTAAACAGTCCCCTGTCTCCATCCAAGCCCACAGAGAGAGACAAGTTAGTGTTGACAGCCCCCTGACTTCATACAAGCCCACAGAGAGATACAAGTTAGTGTAGACAGCTGCCTGACCCCACCCAAGCCCACAGAAAGAGACATGTTAGTGTAGACAGCACTCTGACTCCATCCAAGTCCACAGAGACAGACAAGTTAGTGTAGACAGCTGCCTGACTCCATCCAAGCCCACAGAGAGAGACAAGTTAGTGAAGACAGCTGCCTAACTCCATCCAAGCCCACAGAGAGAGACAAGTTAGTGTAGACAGCCCTCTGACTACATACTTGTCCACCGAAAGACAAGTTTTGTTGTAGTTACAGTATTTTTCCAATCACAATGTTGATTAAAAATTTTATAGCTAAAATCGACCGGTAACAGAGCTTGAGCGGTGAAAATAAGTAGAAAATGATTTCTATGTATTTTACTTATGTGTATGTTCAGTCTCTGTTTCCCATAATACAGTGTATCCTAGTTTGGGGCTAGATGACCGTTTGACATTTGTACTGGCTATTTATGTAATTATTTTAATTTATAGTAGTTTTAGTTATAGTAGTTTATAATAAAACTATTTATTTGACCTACTCGCAAATTAAGATACAAAAAGATCCACAAGATTTTTTCTTTTATCCACAATCACTAAGCTCTTGGCATTATCTCACCTGATTGTAAGTGATGATGAAGCGGGCTTACCAAGACATAAGTATGTTCCGTCAGACTGGAGCGCACAGACGAGGGCTCGGCCGTCATAGCGCAAGTGAAGAGCTTCATCCGCCAAGAGTACAGTCGGCGCGGCAAGCGGCCAATCAGCTACTTCCACCTGGTTCTGGACCCTGACAGCTTCAGCCGGACCGTGGAGAATATATACAGGGTCTCCTTCCTGGTCCGGGAGGGGAACATCTCCGTGCAAGTTGGTGAGATACTTTTTTGTTTTTATTTTTTATTTAAAATATATTTTCGTCCAAAATACCGCAGTTTCAAGACTAAGGTCTGAGTGTATGTTGCCAGTGATGACATATGGAACCGAGACATGGTCGCTTACTATGGGCCTCATAAGAAGGCTCAAGGTCACCCAAAGGGCGATGGAGCGTGCTATGCTTGGTGTTTCCCTACGTGGTGGTATCAGAAATTAGGAGATACATAGGAGAACCAAAGTATGCATAGCTCACAGAATCGCTAAACTGAAGTCGCAGTGGGCCGGGGCACATAGCTCGTAGAACAGATGGCCGTTGGGCATTGAAGTTCTCGAGTGGCGACCGCGCACCGGAAGACGCAGTGTAGGCAGGCCTTCCACTCGGTGGACCGATGACCTGGTGAAGGTTGCAGGAAGCCGCTTTAACGCGGGCAGCGGAAGACCGGTCGGCGTGGATATCCTTGGGGGAGGCCTTTGTTCAGCTGTGGACGACTTTTGACTGACAATGAATCTCACTAATATGTAATTATTATAAATGCGAAAGTATGGATGTTCGTTTATTTGTTTGTTCCGCTTTCACGCTGAAACTACTGAACGGTTTTGAATTTTTGGTAGGTAGATAGATAAAGCACTCGGCTAACACATAGGATACTTTTTATCCCGGAAAACTCAAAGCCTCCTGCAGAAATGGCACAAAAATGAAATTTTTACTTCGCCACTGGATGGCGCTGCCTTAACATTTTATCTCTCTGGCCCAATGCTACAGTCTACGCAGATAAGTCGCGGGCGGAAGCTAGTTATCAAGATAATTATCAGTGATAATTATTGCTTCAAACCCTGCTTGCAGATGAGAAGCACGGGCTGCCATTCGTGGAGCCGGTATCCAAGTCGGAGGGGCACAAGTCGGACGACATCTCCGACGAGAACCAGTTCATAGTCTCCATAGACATGGGACGGTGGCAGGTGAGATGTCTGCTATTTACTTTAAGCATAAAATAAAAAAAATATACAAGGTGTTAACAAATTAGGTGTCATTACTTAAACTGGGGCTTCTACCCATGAAACTGAACAACTTTCCCAAAGGAACCCATAGTGAATTCGCAATAAAAAAAGTGGGCCGATCAGGTGACAGACTTGTTAGAAATGTACAAAAAAATATCGCGAATTGACTACGGGTTCCTTTGGAAAAGTTGTTCAGTGTCACTAGTAGAAGCCCTAGCTTAAGTAATGACAACTAATTTCTTAACACCTCATATGTAAACTAGCCCATAGATATATCGGAACCCCTAAGTTTTAAAACGTAATTCACACTTTGCTTTGAAACACCATCTATCGCTATTTCTATCTGATAAATGTCTGTTGTCTGTATTCCATCCATTGTTATTAAAAATATGGTTTCCTTATAACCTCGTTCTCGTTTTTCTAAAGCTATTAGTTCAATCTTCGTGCGTGACACATGGTGTTACGTGTTAAGGGCGTCACACACTAGCGCGATACTGTGCTATAAAATCCGCCACACTCATAGACGGATGTTCTAGCATGATGCTTATAACTTCACGGTCACTCCAATCCATCCATGAGTGTGGTGGATTTTATAGCACAGTATCGCCATAGTGTGTGACGCCCTTTAGGGGGGGGAGGGGGTTCAGATATCTTTGTGGCTGTCTGTACTACATATAGAAGTTTCACTCAGCAGAGATGTTAAATTAATAAGGCACTGTCACTACACAGCGATAAAGTCCAATCTTGCTTGCCCGTATGCTACGTGCTTTTCATTATGTGTATGTATACAAAATGCGCACCACGCGTACGTATAGGGGATAATGTACCGAATCACAACGTGCGAGAGTTGCTTTTACGCTGAACGCCCAATGTTTCCTTGTTTGTCCCTAGCGCGCTCGTATACAGGGTGATTTAAAAAATCTGGCAATATTTTAACAGTGGCTTCTACTTATTAAACTGAACAACTTTCCCCATGAAACTCATACTCAAAAAGAAAAAAAAATTGGACTCTTCATACAAATCCGTCAGCTGGTTGATGAGGTGAACTTTGTATGGGAAGTCCAAATTTTCTTTTCTTTTTGACCATGAGTTTGTTGGGAAAAGTTGTTCAGTTTGATAAGTAGAAGCCACTGTTAAAATATTGCAAGTAATTTTTTTATCAACCTGTGTATCTTCGTCGAAGTGAGACAGCCCTGCTTTAGGAAGTATTGTACTTAAAATCTTACTTCGCTAGGACCCAAAAGCAATTTAAAATATAAATTTTGAAATAACCGCCTCCTCGGTCCACTCACGTCTCATCAGGAGGTCGTGGGTTCAATTTTGTAGGACCTGATTTGTCTAGTGGTAGGGTATTTTCTAAGCCCGTCTGGCTAGCTACCAACATATTGTCTAAGTCTTCCCGCCAAACACCAATGTTAATAGCATTGATGTGTTTAGATCATTACAATTAAGAATCCCAACGCTTTTTACGATTCCGGTATCCCGGGAGTTTTTGTATGAAAATTTAGGGCGTCCGCTGCGTTAAGCGGGTGCACGGCGCGGGCGTCCGCTCCGGGTGCTGTTTCATGTCATTTCATAGAGAACGCTGCGTGAGGCGGGTCTCTCGGGTCGCGGCGCGGGGTGCGGGCGGCGGAGTCCGCCTCGCGGGCGACGGAGTACGCTCGTGTGTCCGTGCTACGGAGCACACGAGCGGAGCTGTTTCTAGAAAATCAGTGAGCGCCGCTGCGTTATCCGTGTCGCGGGCGCCCGCGACGGGTTAAATTTGTCCGCGACGGAGCACGGCGTGGGTCCCCGCGGCGGACGTCCGCGCCGTGCACCCGCTTAACGCAGCGGACGCCCTTATAAATTTATTCATAAAGGCATATCCATACTATTCTTTCTTGGGAAAAAATGAAATTGCCTCCGAATTTCCGATCACTAAACATCACTCACGCCGTTATACTGCGAAAACCAGTTATCTTGATTTTTTACTCTAAAGGACTTAAAATACATAATCTCATTATTTTTTGTCCTCTTTCGTCTGCGAAAACTGTTATACGCCAATTACATAGTCTCTAAGGTATTACCTCGGAAAATCTATAATTTTGCGTATAACATAAGAAAGAGGACAAAAAATAATGAGATTATGTATAGTTGAGTCCTTTGTAGTAAAAAATCGAGATAATTGGTTTTCGCTGTATAACGGCGCACTAGTAATGTATAAAAAAAGCATCCAGCAAGAAGAATCCTACTTATATAAAATTATAATCATAGAACTTACGCCCTTTTGTTTTCATCTTATTTATCGTTTGTTCCCAGGACCTAGTGCGGGCGTTCAACATCCACAAACCAATGATGGTTTTGCAGCAGTGTTGAGTATTTTGAAACCCGAGATTCTTGTATGGGTTAACATACTGATAGTATTAGTTAACATGAAAAAATACTTTCCGCGAGAAATCCATAGATTCCATACAAATGTCGCGATATAAGTGCCTACAAATGTCGCGATATAAGTACCTACATAGAAATGTGACGTTGTGTTGCGAGGCTTGCGCTAGCAACCGTCACCGGATCTTACCCGCAGGGGGAGGTCGCCTTTAGAGGGGGGCGGGGAGTGACCATCCATACTTTATGTAGTAGTACATTAGTACACATTAGTGTGGCCTTGGGGTCTTTAATTTTTATGAGTGCCAGAAGTTGTTTATAAGTGTCAGTAATTAATGTTAAGACTCTATGGGGAAGAAAACGCAAAGCTGTCTGCAGATGGCGCTACGGACGCTTGACTCATAACAACTTTCAATTAGAAAAAAAAGACGATTTAAAAGTATGTGCAAAACATCTACTTAAATAAAAAACATTTTGAATTTTGAATTTTTTTGAATTTTGTTCCGCGTTTTTTATTATCGAGGTACTATAAATTAGTTTTTTTTTTTCTGTAAAATTGTTAAATGGAAAATGTATGCGACTTTGACTGTTCCTCAATTAAAGGCGAAGTTGAAAAGTACATAATTGAAAACGTAACTTTTCCCACGTCTTCTTCATCCGAGAATCTTTAGGAAATTAATGATTTCCATTATTATTGCAACCAATCGCCACACAATGCGGCATTTTTTTAAATAATTTTATGTTTAGTTCACGCAAACATTTTTTTCTAAACGTTTTGACAGTTAGTATGAGTCAAGCAATATCAGCGCCTCTATCGGCGAGCTTTGTCAGTTTTCTTCCCCATTACGTCCCCACTGCTGGGGCATTTTTTTATTACAGTGACTATATAAGATAGTTTTAAGATTATACGTATTTAGGACCTCGAATATTGTGATACGAAATTGTAAAACCATAAAAACAGTTACTGTACTTTTAAAAAGGCTGTGCCGTAGCAATATGCATTATAGGGGTTTATTTTTGAACTGTTGTTTTTGTACGAGGATACGCGTTATAAGAATTGAGAAATAAATGTTGATTTTTGCATTAACAAAAATATGTTTTATTTTTACCATCATAGACCAATATTGTATACCCGAGGTGTATATTTGAAACAGTATATTTGAATATGTTTTTAAAACAATATTTCCAGTTTTTAAGCCGCCTTTAAGGCCTCTGAAATGTTTTTTTTTTAATGGCTGCCATCTAGTGGTATCAACCGACATCAACAGCTTAACAAGGCATGCGAAGCACGGAATCGGTCGAGATAATTGCCACTAACAGATCTATATCCATTTAAATGACTGAGTCTGTAGCCAAGCCAGTGAACCTGCGTGGTCATTGCGACCATGCAAGCCGCACTGAGACATCGCCGCTTCAATTATACCAAAGGCAAATTATTTATCGAAATGAAAAGAAAAATTGAATGCTCAAAATATATTTTGAATGCGTCCGTCGTCGTTAGACTATTCCCACTTTACAGTAACAGTTAATAATATTTAATAAGGTACATTTTACATAAATTACACAATTATTTGGCTAATATAGATACATACTTAACCCGTACAAAGAACACCCCTGAAAACTTTACAGGGTGTTCTGCTCTTGAAACTGAACAACTTTTCCTATGGCACTTACCAAAAAAATATATATATATTTTCTTACAAACTGATCGGCAAATCAGCCAATTTTGTATGGAGTCTAAAAAGTTTTTGGGAATTTACTATAGGTTCTTAAGGAAAAGTAATTCAGTTTCATTCGTGGAATCCTTTTAATTTGTGGGTGTGACCTTTTTAAACCCAGCATAGCACATTACAAGTTTATACTAAAATATTTTGATCCATCTTGATTTGTCGCGTTTCTTTATCCAGATATGATATTCAGTTTCAGCTTCGAAACATCATTTATCTATCATACCTAATAACACTGCAGTTTTAAACACGTATATGATAGAATATTTTGTAGGTATACCTTAAAATACCTTCGAATTTCCTGAAACGTCGAGTTTACAAGTTTCGCGCGGCATGAAGGTAGAAAAAAATATGACGATTTAGGAAAATGTGTAAAGCTCTTAGAAAACATTTTGATTTTGAATTTTGATTAGTCTCTTTCTGATTGAGATTTAAGAATAAATAATTTATAAACTACGAGTTGATAAGCATTTATACACGAAAGCAGAACCAGAGTAATAACAAACACAAACTTAACAAATATAATGTCCACTCACTCATAAATCAGCAAATAACTAACAGTTATACAGTTAGGCGGTCTTATCGATTAAAAGAGATCTCTTCCAGACAACATCTTACCGATCGCGTAACTGATTTAAGAGGGGATATTTTTTCCCGTACAATTTATGGTATAATATTTTCTGGAGAAAGCTGATCGTGTGTTAGTTACATATACAGGTGTAACAGAAGTGTGTGACAATACTTCAAGGTTGGATTTTACCCATCAAACTGAACAACTTTTGTTCTACAACTTTGTTGAAATCGCAAAAATTTTTTGGACTTTTCATACAAACTTGGTTCGCCAGCTGATCGATTTGTATGAAAAGTCCAAAAAAAATTTTGCGATTTCAACAAAGTTGTAGAACAAAAGTTGTTCAGTGTGATGGGTAAAAGCCAACCTTGAAGTATTGTCACACACTTCTGTTACACCTGTATAGGATACACCTGTATAGGATGTAACAAAATTGGTGTAGGACCTTTTAAATGGGGAATCAACTCATCATTTCTGAACATATATTATATTGTAAGTTAAAATCGCAAAAAGAATTTTGGACTTTTCAGACAAAAACGGGCTAACAGTTGATCAATTTGTATGAAACGTCCAACAATTTTTTCTGCGATTTGAGCAAATTCGTAGAACAAAACTTGTTCAGAATGGAAAGAAAGAAAAATTTTATTCAGAAACATTACAGCAGATAGTACAAGATAGAATGATGAGCAGAATAGCCCCAATTCACGGGTGCTACACCAATTTTGTCAGGTAAAACAATAACAATAGTCTAGCACCACTTACAAATAATCATTATACAATATAGAGTTCTTCTGGAATACTTGAAAAAAATAACTGCGACTTCTATACTCATGAAACTGAACAAGTTCTGGGGACCTATATTTAATAAACCTAAAAAAATGTTATGGACTTAGTTTTTTTGTCAGCTATATCGCCTTTTAAACTTTGGTTAGTGAGTCCAAAATTTATTATTTCTGATCCAGCATAGATTCCTTGTAATGATTGCTCAGTAAAATGAGTGGACATTGGAGATATTGTATTTTTCAGGTATTTTAGAAGGACTACAGTCAAAAATACTGAAAGCATAACAAAATATTAACAATACCTAAACTCAGATTGTAAAAGTGAAAGTGTATGTAACTCTGAAACCACTGAACCGATTCCTTCAAACATAGCTAAGAGGCACAGTAATGAAATCTTTTTCGAATAAAACAATTACATTCAAATCGGTCCAGCCGTTACGGAGCTACAATACGATTTGTGGCACTGATAGACACACATATATGTAGAATTCAAAGTTTCAAAACCCCTCGTTTTCATTGGGGCTCAAAAATAACAATTTCGAATACAATTAAATGCTAGAATTGGAATGCCAAACGAATACTGATTTAAACGCTTAATCAATGCTGAAATAGTGTCACACAATTTCAAAAGAGTATGAAGAAAAAATAACAAAAAATAAATCTATTAGGCGGCATTAGTATAATGAAAAGAGAAATGTTATTTACATATTGTTTGTGACAATAGGTTCAGTTCCGAAATCAGGTTATATTTTCCTGACAAGAGTCAATACAGTTTCGTCTGAAAATAGACACAATCATCCATCGACGAGAGCTGTGGAGATCGCTTCGAGATAACCAGTTTAGAATTTGCCTTCCAAATGAACCGCGAATATATGCTCAAAATATAGTTTTATGTTTGTCTATGAATTCTATCTATTCATTATATTTTTCTGGGTTTGTCTATAAGTCTTATCGTCTATATAATTACTAAATTTTACTTCTTTCCGTGTTCCATCTATTCTACTAATACTAACCATTCCACTTTGTCTTTAATTGATTTGCAAATTCGTTTCTAGTTTCATTTTTCGTTTTCAGTTAATTTTCTGGGTGGATAGTTATTTCTATTCAATTTTTTCTTCTGAGTTCATTCCATTAATATTTTCAGAGTTTTCTATTAGTGCTACCGATTATTATTTTTAAGGTTCTTTCTACTATTTTCTTCCAAGTACATTTATCTACTGGGTCTTTTTTGTTCTCCTACTATTTCAATTCCCACGTATCTTCACTCATTCCATAAATAATTTCACCGTTTACATTATTTACATTAATTAATTATACATTAGACTGGATAATTAGTATACATTGCGCTATTCTTATCTACAATTTGTTTGAGAAACTACGTATTCATTTATTAACTTCGGTGGAGTTCTTTTGGCCTTTTAACCTCGCTATTTCTTCGCCTAACGTATCCATGTTTTCCTGAAAATAATGAAGTTATTAGTTTATGTAATATGTAGGACACTGATCCAATAAAAGCAACTTTATTGAGCTCTAAAAATTGTTGTACCAAATAAGTAAAAGTAAATTTTTGGGGTGCTTTTTTATGGAAACTGATTTTCCGAAAATTTACCTTTACCTATATTTTTTTACTACGGCCAATTCAATTCAGTTCTTTATTTGCCAAGTAAAAATGTAACATTACTTTTAGCCACTTATGAAATTGAACACTTAAATTGAAACAAAAATAACAATTTCGAATACAATTAAATGCTAGAATTGGAATGCCAAACGAATACTGATTTAAACGCTTAATCAATGCTGAAATAGTGTCACACAATTTCAAAAGAGTATGAAGAAAAAATAACAAAAAATAAATCTATTAGGCGGCATTAGTATAATGAAAAGAGAAATGTTATTTACATATTGTTTGTGACAATAGGTTCAGTTCCGAAATCAGGTTATATTTTCCTGACAAGAGTCAATACAGTTTCGTCTGAAAATAGACACAATCATCCATCGACGAGAGCTGTGGAGATCGCTTCGAGATAACCAGTTTAGAATTTGCCTTCCAAATGAACCGCGAATATATGCTCAAAATATAGTTTTATGTTTGTCTATGAATTCTATCTATTCATTATATTTTTCTGGGTTTGTCTATAAGTCTTATCGTCTATATAATTACTAAATTTTACTTCTTTCCGTGTTCCATCTATTCTACTAATACTAACAATTCCACTTTGTCTTTAATTGATTTGCAAATTCGTTTCTAGTTTCATTTTTCGTTTTCAGTTAATTTTCTGGGTGGATAGTTATTTCTATTCAATTTTTTCTTCTGAGTTCATTCCATTAATATTTTCAGAGTTTTCTATTAGTGCTACCGATTATTATTTTTAAGGTTCTTTCTACTATTTTCTTCCAAGTACATTTATCTACTGGGTCTTTTTTGTTCTCCTACTATTTCAATTCCCACGTATCTTCACTCATTCCATAAATAATTTCACCGTTTACATTATTTACATTAATTAATTATACATTAGACTGGATAATTAGTATACATTGCGCTATTCTTATCTACAATTTGTTTGAGAAACTACGTATTCATTTATTAACTTCGGTGGAGTTCTTTTGGCCTTTTAACCTCGCTATTTCTTCGCCTAACGTATCCATGTTTTCCTGAAAATAATGAAGTTATTAGTTTATGTAATATGTAGGACACTGATCCAATAAAAGCAACTTTATTGAGCTCTAAAAATTGTTGTACCAAATAAGTAAAAGTAAATTTTTGGGGTGCTTTTTTATGGAAACTGATTTTCCGAAAATTTACCTTTACCTATATTTTTTTACTACGGCCAATTCAATTCAGTTCTTTATTTGCCAAGTAAAAATGTAATATTACTTTTAGCCACTTATGAAATTGAACACTTTTCCTCATGGAGCCTATACTTAGTTGGCAAAAAAATGGGACTTATCATACCAATTGATCAATGGCTCCCCGAAGCTTACGAGTATATAGGAAATCCAACACTTGTTTTTGCGAAATGCGTAGGAATCTTCCTTGGAAAAAGTTGCTCAGTTTCACGAGTAGAAGGAACTGTTAATTATTTTTTTAGGTATTTTATACTCAGACAATCTTTATTATTGGCACCATTAATAACATTTTAGAAGGAATACATAAAGTGTGTTACCTTGAGCGTGATGTTCTTAAGTAACGCATCTTCCAGCACCGCTTGCAGCCTCTTGTTCATCTCCAACGACAGTTCCAAAGTCATGCCGTTGGGATCGCCGCCCCACACCGCCGCCATCGCGCCCCCGCCAAGTCGCGCTATCTCTTTCTGTCACATGAAAAACTGTAAATTACTATCCCTTTTACGCCTTTTAGAGAGTAATGAGTCGCGCTATCTCTCTCTGTCACATGAAAAACTGTATATTACTATCCTTGTTACGCTATTTACAGATCTTTACGCGACTGCGCCAGAAGGCGGGTAGTTTTCGAGTGTATGTATGTAAATTTCTTTGGCACGCTGATGGATTTTGGCTTGAGCGGTGTCGTTAGATTAGTCTTGATCCCGAGATTGACATAGGATACATTTTAATGCAGTCGGGTTAGGGTGCATTTCCACTGAGGCGGAGCGTCTCCGCACGTCTCCGCTCCGCTCTGCTCCAGTGGCGTTAATTAAAAAAAATATATGGTTAGGTTATCATAGTGCTATCTATTTGTAAGATTCTGTAGACAGTACCTTGGTTAATTTCCTTTTCGGCTATTCAATGCAGCGTGAAAATAATAAATTCGGTTTTAAAGATTTAAAATGTTAGTCGAGAAAGTAACGAGTAATTTTTATAATATGTATATATTTTTTTAAATATAAAACACAGCCCAGTGGCGTAGCGTGGGTTTTCGCCGCTCGGGGCCGATTGGAAATTTGCCGCCCCTTTCTATTTTCATCATTAGTAAAAAAAAGTCAAATAAAGCAGCCAATATATATATATATATTCATTTCATTTCATTTCCAAATTCTGTAATCAATTAAAAATGTACCTACTCTTCGTGTTTTTTTTAAAGTAATTTCGATGTGCATGTCACGTTTGATAGCTTATTTTTGGTAATAATGCGCGAGCGAAGCGAGCGCGAAAATTTTTAATACATATAATAATTATATCTAAGAATATTGATTGATGTTAAACTAACGCCTTGCACGCCTGCTTGCGGTCGGTCTGCATATAGTCAACGTTAGGTAACGTAACGTTTTTAATTAACTGCAGTTTAGAGAAGCTTCTCTCACAACTAAGTTTGGGTCTGTTGGAGCTACAGAAGCCCAAAGAACACGCTCAAGTTTGAACTCTTCCTTGTTAATATCTTAAGGAGCGTGATCTAAGTCCAGTTCATCGACGCCTAATAACACTGTTGCAAAAAAAAAATGCGGCGCTCGCCGCCCTCCATGTGCCGCCCCTGTCCATGTGCCGCCCGGGGCCATGGCCCCCCCGGCCCCCGCCACGCTACGCCACTGACACAGCCAACGTGACCCTTTTACTAAGGCGGATAACACACTGCTCCGAAATCCGCTCCGCGGTGCGGCGGTTTTTTTTACTATAATATGTAAAGTGACCAGTTAAACCGCACATCGGAGCGGATTCCGTAGCAATGTGTTATCCGCCTAAGCCTCCATTGCCTGTCCGTCGGTTTGTCTGTCAGCGGGCTGAATCTCATGAACCGTAACAGGTAGACAGTTGAAAGTTTCACAGAGTGTGTATTTTGCTGCCGCTATAACAACAAATAATTAAAATAAATTAAAAATTAAAGGGGGCGCGCCCTCACTACAAAAGGAATCCTTCATACGCGAGTCCGACTCGCACTTGGCCGTTTTTTTGTTTGCCTACACCAGTTGAAACTGGCCATTTGTTATAAAAGTACAAAATGTCTATTGTAAACGCAGTGTAGTCCTGTACCTTGTTATTCTTAACTTGTGCTCGTCGCTGTGCTGCGAAGCGACGGCGCCGCCGGGCAGCGAGCACAGCAGCTGTCGCAGTAGCTTGTTCTTAGCCCGCAGCTCGTCCGTCAGCTGTTTCGCGTGTTCCCTAGTGACCGCAGTGTCGTCGCATGACCTTGTTACCAGTTACCTTGTGCTCGTCACTAGTTTGCGAGGCGACGGCGCCGCCGGGCAGCGAGCACAGCAGCTGTCGCAGTAGCTTGTTCTTAGCCCGCAGCTCGTCCGTCAGCTGTTTCGCGTGTTCCCTAGTGACCGCAGTGTCGTCGCATGACCTTGTTACCAGTTACCTTGTGCTCGTCACTAGTTTGCGAGGCGACGGCGCCGCCGGGCAGCGAGCACAGCAGCTGTCGCAGTAGCTTGTTCTTAGCCCGCAGCTCGTCCGTCAGCTGTTTCGCGTGCTCCTTAGTGACCACAGTGTCGTCGCATGACCTTGTTACCAGTTACCTTGTGCTCGTCACTAGTTTGCGAGGCGACGGCGCCGCCGGGCAGCGAGCACAGCAGCTGTCGCAGTAGCTTGTTCTTAGCCCGCAGCTCGTCCGTCAGCTGTTTCGCGTGCTCCTTAGTGACCACAGTGTCGTCGCATGACCTTGTTACCAGTTACCTTGTGCTCGTCACTAGTTTGCGAGGCGACGGCGCCGCCGGGCAGCGAGCACAGCAGCTGTCGCAGTAGCTTGTTCTTAGCCCGCAGCTCGTCCGTCAGCTGTTTCGCGTGCTCCTTAGTGACCACAGTGTCGTCGCATGACCTTGTTACCAGTTACCTTGTGCTCGTCACTAGTTTGCGAGGCGACGGCGCCGCCGGGCAGCGAGCACAGCAGCTGTCGCAGTAGCTTGTTCTTAGCCCGCAGCTCGTCCGTCAGCTGTTTCGCGTGCTCCTTAGTGACCACAGTGTCGTCGCATGACCTTGTTACCAGTTACCTTGTGCTCGTCACTAGTTTGCGAGGCGACGGCGCCGCCGGGCAGCGAGCACAGCAGCTGTCGCAGTAGCTTGTTCTTAGCCCGCAGCTCGTCCGTCAGCTGTTTCGCGTGCTCCTTAGTGACCACAGTGTCGTCGCATGACCTTGTTACCAGTTACCTTGTGCTCGTCACTAGTTTGCGAGGCGACGGCGCCGCCGGGCAGCGAGCACAGCAGCTGTCGCAGTAGCTTGTTCTTAGCCCGCAGCTCGTCCGTCAGCTGTTTCGCGTGCTCCTTAGTGACCACAGTGTCGTCGCATGACCTTGTTACCAGTTACCTTGTGCTCGTCACTAGTTTGCGAGGCGACGGCGCCGCCGGGCAGCGAGCACAGCAGCTGTCGCAGTAGCTTGTTCTTAGCCCGCAGCTCGTCCGTCAGCTGTTTCGCGTGCTCCTTAGTGACCACAGTGTCGTCGCATGACCTTGTTACCAGTTACCTTGTGCTCGTCACTAGTTTGCGAGGCGACGGCGCCGCCGGGCAGCGAGCACAGCAGCTGTCGCAGTAGCTTGTTCTTAGCCCGCAGCTCGTCCGTCAGCTGTTTCGCGTGCTCCTTAGTGACCACAGTGTCGTCGCATGACCTTGTTACCAGTTACCTTGTGCTCGTCACTAGTTTGCGAGGCGACGGCGCCGCCGGGCAGCGAGCACAGCAGCTGTCGCAGTAGCTTGTTCTTAGCCCGCAGCTCGTCCGTCAGCTGTTTCGCGTGCTCCTTAGTGACCACAGTGTCGTCGCATGACCTTGTTACCAGTTACCTTGTGCTCGTCACTAGTTTGCGAGGCGACGGCGCCGCCGGGCAGCGAGCACAGCAGCTGTCGCAGTAGCTTGTTCTTAGCCCGCAGCTCGTCCGTCAGCTGTTTCGCGTGCTCCTTAGTGACCACAGTGTCGTCGCATGACCTTGTTACCAGTTACCTTGTGCTCGTCACTAGTTTGCGAGGCGACGGCGCCGCCGGGCAGCGAGCACAGCAGCTGTCGCAGTAGCTTGTTCTTAGCCCGCAGCTCGTCCGTCAGCTGTTTCGCGTGCTCCTTAGTGACCACAGTGTCGTCGCATGACCTTGTTACCAGTTACCTTGTGCTCGTCACTAGTTTGCGAGGCGACGGCGCCGCCGGGCAGCGAGCACAGCAGCTGTCGCAGTAGCTTGTTCTTAGCACGCAGCTCGTCCGTCAGCTGTTTCGCGTGCTCCTTAGTGACCACAGTGTCGTCGCATGACCTTGTTACCAGTTACCTTGTGCTCGTCACTAGTTTGCGAGGCGACGGCGCCGCCGGGCAGCGAGCACAGCAGCTGTCGCAGTAGCTTGTTCTTCGCACGCAGCTCGTCAGTAAGCTGCTTCGCGTGCTCCTCTAGGAACTCGCAGCGGTCGGCGCGACGGGCCGCCGCCCGTTGGAGCGAGACTATGCGCTCGACTAGAGCCTGCCGGTCTGGCTCGCGCACCTATCGACATCGATATCACACGCTTGAATGAGTGTTTCTCCACTGGTCGGCAAGGCGTCTGATACAGACTGTAAGTTAGCCGTGCCTCATATTTTAATCAGTGCTTCTACCCCTGATTCTGATCAACTTTCCCTAAGCCAAGAAACTCAAAGTCAAAGCCCAAAAAAAATTTCGGAGTCTTCTAATTTGGCCGCTCGGCTGATCGATTTGTATGAAGAGTTCAAATGTTTTTTTGCGATTTGAATATGGGTTCTTGGAATCTTGGGAAAGTTGATAAAAATCAGTAGAAGCCCTGATTAAAATTTGACGCACGACTAGATTTACAACCTGTATTTTCAAATACATATTTTTTATGCGTCCAACAACGATAAAGCTCTGAAATAGACTCCTCGTACGGATAAGATATCAGTACGAGGAGTCTATTTCAGAGCTTTGTCCGTTTTAGAGGTATCTTCCGGAGGCGACTCTTACTAGGCCAGCTCAATAGCTTCACACTAGAGAAACTACACTGAATACTTGATAATTTTTAACTCTCCATACAAAATTGGCTGACTGGCCGATCAATTTGTATGAAAAGTTAATTATTTTTGCGAGTCCTGTGTAGGCTACATAGGAAAAGCTGTTTAGTTTCACATCCAAAATTATTTTATATTTGCAGCCAACTAGCATTGTAGGGTGTTTTTTAAGGTAATCACATTATTGAAATTATACATTTTTCCCCAACAAACCTGTACTCAATAAGAAAAAGATAGACTTGTCATACAACTCGACCAGCAAATCAGATTTGTATGGAAAGCGTAGGCTTTCCATACAAATCCGCTACTATGAGTTTCAGTTTCATATGTTAATGGGTCCTACATTTTTTTTTAAATCGTCTATACAGGGTGTAAGGGACAGGTTTCCGAAAACTTTAAGGACTTGCTCAGTAGACGAAACTGAACAACTTTCCACAAGATTTTTTTTCAGGAAACGAAAAAAAATTGGCTTCTCCATACAAACTGTCCAATCAAGTTTATAATTTTGTATGCAGAAGGCGATTTTTTTGTTCGTTTCCTGAAAAAATGTTTTGTGGAAAGTTGTTCAGTTTCGTCTACTGAGCAAGTCCTTAAAGTTACACCCTGTATGTTCAGATTTGTAAATAAAATAAAAACCACAAGTATTTACGACTAAATTACGATAATAAGTCAACCATAAAAAAACACTATTTAATAAAATTCTACTAGCTGCTGGTCTAACCTTCGTCACATTGAACATTTTATCAAAAAGGCTCGGGATTTTTATCTGAAACAGTAAATGTTACATCAGAATCCTAACTCGCTAAAGGTTCTTACCGTTTTGATTTGCGATTGCTCCTGAATGCATGAAAGAAAATGTGTTTTTCTTTAATGACTATAATGTTCAGTGATCGGAGTAGGTAGATTGATTTTTGGTACTTACATCGTGATTTTATAACATGGATAATCCTTTTTTCAAGAAAGTTTCGGTATTTCCGGGTTGAGTTGAGTATTATTAAAGTAAAATTGGTTCAATCAATTAATTCTGAAGGAAGCAATATATTTATATGTAAAACAACAGAATAAATATTTGTTTTTGTCTTTAAAAAAATGTTTGACTCTCGGAATCCGCGCGGCATGTCCATATACGTTTGCGGTCATTGGCCCTAATTCAATCTACCTACTCCGATCACTGATAATGGTAAATGCTTTAGTTAGATCTTCTTCGAGTCGGCGGCTGTCGGAAGACTAAATATGTTGAAATTTATTTCTTATCGTGTGGCACAATTTGACCGTGCTATCCACAAGGTATGGACGGCGCTTTCCTTGTTTTGCACTTAGCATCACCTGCGGTCACGTGTAGGGCATTTATATTTTCACCTACTGGTGGCGCAAGTTGATTTGCCAAGTCAATTCACGGTCATCGAGGAGATTGGTTGCTGGGAGTAGACTCTCCATGCCGAAACTATTCTATTTGTGTGAGCTATTTTGTCAGAGCTGTCAAGAAAGTGACTTGGAGAAACTGATTCGGACCCGCTAGACTGAAAAGAAAGCTGTTCCGCAAAGAAAACTCTAGAAAATCTGCTCCGCAAAGAGAACCCTAGAAAAGGAAAACCAGCAACGAGAAACGGGATTGGCTTGGTAAGTGATTCATTGCTTTCCTTTGTAATACAGGTTGTGCTCGACAATTGGGAAAATTATGGTATATGGGAAGGCGGAACTACCGCCCCGGTAATAGTTTACACACTTTACCTATCACCTACGGACGTGTACAGCGCGACCTTCATACATAATCATATGTTGAGCTTATGTTGGAGCTGTCTCACTAAGCGCACACTATATCCGATTAGTCAGTATAAACTTGTAAGACAGACAGTTCCTCCAAGTATGGCCAGTCCGTATACAGACTCGCGTATAGACGTATTATATAAGTATTTTGCTTATGTAGTAATAATCCTCTAGACCGCCTACATGTATAACTTTATTTTCATTGATATTGTTAAAATTTTCCATGCAATAAAGTGTTTTCATTCATTCATTCATTCCTCTTTCCTTGTTTCGTAAATGTATTTGCTAGTGTGTTGTTCTCAGTAAAATGATGACTATTCTATGTGAGGACGATATAGGTTGTTAGTAAACAAGGGGTTTGGGTTGTTAATTGTACGCAAGTAACAAACAGACAGACATACCTGTATATCGGGCAGTGTTTCGCTGTGGCCGTTCTGTAGCCTCTCCTCATTCGGTGCGCTCTCTCCGCTACTCAGAGACGACACTGAGCCTGAAGACAATAATGTAATTCGGTATTTCTAAAAAGTAAATTCAATTTCAATTTGCCTTCGGTGGGTAGGTAGGTAATTTTTTTGATTTAGATATAGGAGGAAAGGCTCGGAAAGAAGTGAAAGGTATTTTGAATTAACAAACACGTTTTTATTTCTCCAAAAAGCACCGTAATTGCCATCTTATGATGACGTCATTCGCTCTCTCGCTCACACATCCGTTCACTCTCTCATTCAGACAACGTTCAAAATCTATCATTCCCACATAGATATCTTCAAATTGAATTTACTTGAAAATTTCGCTGAAACTAATTAAACTATACTGCTTCTACTCGTGAATCTAAAACCTTTCCCTGAGAATATTAGATTGGATTTTTTTAAATTTATTTAATTAGTATAGTATGGAGATCGATGAAAGCTTGGAGAATAAAAACAGGTAACTCGAAGTACAGTCTCGTACAACTAAAAGTATACTGCCAAGTAGAGCAAGCAGCACTAGATGGCACGGCTACCCTGTATAGTTTTACTTTTAGGTGCACAGGACTGTACAAATTCTTCTCCGACGTAGTGGCGGGCAGTTAGCAGATATACAGTTAAGTTCCCTCACCAGTCCTCGTGGAGTTGGTATCCGGGGGAGGCAGCTTAGCCTCCAGCTGCTCGCATCGCTTCAGAGCGCGCTGCAGCTCGCGGTTCAGCTCCTACACAAACAGACAAATCAGCAATCGGACTAAATCACACCTCATCCACATCAAGAAAAAAGACCGCAAAGTACATGGAGTTTCCATACACATACACAAAGAAGTCCGCATTCTTTCTTATGAGGGCAGATCTGTCCGCACTTTTCCGCATCGCCGGTGCGGACACCACTCGTATTCTCTTTTCGCTCTAGCGAACGATGTTTCTGAGCGACAGAAAAGGATAGCGCTACGGGAAAACGCGATTCCGTGCGGACAGATATGGTTCATCACTGCAGTTCTTAAAAACCTAGTTTTATGAAATTTTAAAGACACTAATCGATTAATTTTAACATACGTGTTTCTTAAAAAAAAAAAAACTGACATCGAGTGATAGCTAGTAGAAATGAATCAATATTTCGCCGACGGTACAGACATCGGCTATACAATAAATGTAGATTTGTAACAAAATACCGGGTGATTATAAAATGTCTGGCAATATCTTAACTGTGGCTTCTACTCGTCAGACTGAACAACTTTCCCCAAGAAAGTCATGGTCAAAAAGCAAAAAAAATGTTCGACTTCCTATACAAAGTTCATCAACCAGCTGACGGATTTGTATGAAGAGTCCATCATATTTTTTGCTTTTTGAGTATGAGTTTCTTGGGGAAAGTTGTTCAGTTTGATGAGTAGAAGCCACAGTAAAATATTGCCAGTCATTTTTTTTATCAATAGTTGTAGGACCCGTTAACTGAGGATTCTAGTCATTATTATGAACAACTTTTGTTCTTTGTCAAATAGCCAAAAATAATGTTGGACTTTTCATACAAATTGATCACCCGTTTGACCATTTTTGAAGGCGGTGAGTGATTTATTATTTATTCAAACTCAAACTGTTTTTTATTTAAGTAGATGCTTTACACATGCTTTTAAATCGTCAATATTTTTTTCTACCTAGTACAAAGTCCTTTACAAAGTACAAAGTATTTGTTTATTAAGTGAGCCTACCTTGATGGCACTCGCGTGTTTCTTCTTCAGCACCAAGTTCTCGCCTTTCTCCCATTCCAGTTTCTTGTTCGCCTCCGCCACTTCCTCCGTTAGCTCTGCAACCTAGACAAAAAAATAATACACATCCAATGCTATCTTTTCAAATCAAATCAAAATTATTTATTCGATAGCACTGTACGTGGTACAATTTTCAAGTTGCTATATTGTCCAATTTAATTCAAGGGTTGGCTGGAAGGGATGGTTTGAAAGCGAAAAACAGAAGATTGATGGAATTTTCAACGATTTATTCAGCGAGACGAACTGTATGTTACAATTACAAGGTCATTACAACAAGAGAAACGCCATATCCAATAGACGTAAGACCATAGACAGTTACTTTTTCGTTTACAATGTCAATAGAAAGAGATCCCTTTATTTAGTGAATTCGCGTTCGTACTTGTTTTTTTTTTGTATGTACATATCTGTGACTTTTTAGGTACAATTAGGGGTGTGGGGGTTCTTCCGTGGTTGTGTCTCTGTGCCTACGGGGTATGATATCGAGGGTTGTATGAAGGAAACTTCCGAATATCAGTTAATGTTATATTGTGACGTCACATAAGTATTGGACCTGCCCGTCGCGCCCGAGATTAGCGGAGTGACTGACTAGGCAGCGGGCCGCATGGCAAAACTGCTGGCCTAAACGCTACTACATTGTCGCTACAGGGGTATATAAACAAAAACCAATACTCGTATTACCTTTCGAGCCAGCATCTTGTTCTCCTTGTTCCGCCGCTCTGTTTCTTCGCCGAGCGCCTCTCGTAACTTGCCGCACTCGGCCTCCAGCTCTGAGACGCGTTCCCGAAGCGCGGCGTTGTCCAAACTTAATGCTTGGGCCTGCCACCAAAGAATAACAACTGAAGTTGATCTCTGAATCTCAAACTCAGTGCTTGGGCATGTCACAAAAATGATAACAGATAAGATCTCAAACTTAATGCTTGGGCCTGCCACAAAAGAATAACAACTGAAGTTGGTCTCTGAATCTCAAACTCAATGTTTGGGCATGTCACAAAAATGATAACAGATAAGATCTCAAACTTAATGCTTGGGCCTGCCACAAAAGAATAACAAGTAAAGTTCCGAACTCTGAAACCCAAACTCAGTGCTTGGGCATGTCACAAAAATGATAACAGATAACCTTAGGCTACAAAATTATTTGGACCACTGACATGTCAATAATATAAATTTGAGCCTATCTAGATAGAAACGAGACATGTTCGCTTACTATGGGCCTCATAAGAAGGCTCAAGGTCACTCAAGGGGCGATGTCGTAATGGATGTTTGCTGTTGAATAAGTTTTGTGACTTTAAACTCAGAAATGTGCATTTATTAGGCACTTATTCAATCTGCCCAGAAACCCCATCTATAGTTCCGCGGCTGACGTCGTTCTCGGCCTGGGCGTCGTGCCATTACAACTACAAATACTAGGAGGGAAGACAGATGCGTCGGGAAGTGTATCAGTCCGGCAGCCACGGCTGACCTTATAATATACATATAATAATAATAATAATAATTCTTTATCTGCTTCTTAAAATTAGATACATATTTTGTGCCGCTCTAGTTCTCCCACTAGGATTCCCTGTGTCGGGAGAAATAGTCTCTTCCATCGGATACAGAAAAAAGAAATGAAAACATTCTATAAATAAGTTTACAGAAACACAATAAGAAATGATAGCAAAAAGAAGAAAAAAAAAAAGGACAATAGATATTGTACATATTAGAACATAGGAACAATTTACATTTAGAAATGTCTGAGTGTGAATGTATGGTGTGTGTATGAGTGTGTGTGTGTGTGTGTGTGTGTGTGTGTGTGTGTGCGTGCGTGCGTGCGTGCGTGCGTGCGTGCGTGCGTGCGTGCGTGCGTGCGTGCGTGCGTGCGTGCTTGCGGGACTATTATGCGGGAATATTATGCGGGACAAATCACACACGGTCATCTCGCCCCAAGCGTACAAATCTGCTCTTCACAGAAACGTTTTCCCTGGGCCCCACGACTCTCGGATCTATTGATCTATTGACTATTGTCAGGCGCACTAACTACTGACCTTGTTCTCGCTGTCGGCGTCCCGCTGCCGCCGCTGCACGTGTTGGTGCGTGAGGCGCGCGGCGTGCTCCAGGGCGGCCGCCTCGCGCCGCGCGCAAGTTTCCGCGCGCGCCCTCTCGGCAGACAGAGCTGCCTCGGCTTGGGACGCGCGCTCTGACTCCCTATATACTCGTACATATTATAGAGGCTGTAAATCTAGTCGTGCGTCAAATTTTAATCAGTGCTTCTATTCCTGATTCTGATCAACTTTCCCCAAGGAATGCATAGTCAAATCGCAAAAAAAAATGACCCGGACAGCCGAGCGGCCAACTTAGTATGAAAAGTTCAAAAAAATTTTGCGATTTAACTATAGGTTCCTAGGAGAAAGTTGATCAGATAATAATAATAATTATAATAATAATATCTGAGACAAATCACACATGGTCATCTGGCCCCAAACTAGGATTCCCTGTATCTTGGGAACCAGAGACTGATATGCATACACATATACTTTTTAAATACATACATATATAAATATGTTACGGGCAGCCGATTATCTTGGCATTGTACTTATATGTATATGTATGCAATAAGCAATAGCTAATGACTTGCACTTGAATTTTATTGAAATTGTTTAGAATGTGTGTTAGACTATATCTAACGTTAGAGTGAGACAGTGTATATGTCGCCAGTTGTCGATCTCCTCTAATCGTTGGAAAGGGATAAAAGATATCTTGTGTGCTATTACTGCTCTAGCAGGGAAAATTGTTAAATGAATGAATAGCTCTGTAATTACGATAGTGTCATTGATGTAACTTTGTATGTATGTCCAGCTTGTTAGCGCCCTCAGTATATACATGTTTTTTGTTTCGGGCGATAGCTAGTTTTGTTGGTATTCACTTTGTTCGTGAATTTGCTTATAGAATTGTTAGTTTTACTGTTTTTAGGGTTCAATGTACAATGAATGTTTGTGTTTGGTATTGTATAATTGTAGAACGTAGGGAATTCTATTAGGTGGAATAAAGTTTGATAGGTAGAAGTTGTTAGTTTTGGAAATAATTAGAGATTTGTGTGTAACTTTTACGAAAATATGTCTTTTTTGTATGTATTTGTGAATTTATTAGTATGTTGGCGGTATGTAGCCTAAGTAAGCATTGTTTGTATAATTGGAGAATGTTGTCAGCTTGTATAATGTAAAGTCGGACTGTTTTGTATCGAGTAGTTTAGGAGATAGGAAGAGGAAATGGAAAACTCAAAAGGGAACTTTGGGCCGAGGCCAAGTGAGTGCCTGGTGGTCGCCTTTACAGCATTGCCAAGGGGTATAAAATGAAAATTAGGTTTTTTTAGATAATTGCTCGAAATGTTATACTACCTTGACGTATATCGTATAGATCGTAAAAATAAGTAATAGTGTTATTCGTAGTAATTCAAATAGAAAGTTCAGCTTCTCCATTGTCTCGATTGTGTTATTATTTCTTCGTGTATTCTTTGAAAGTGTATTGTGTTTGTTGACTTGAAGTGTTGTTTAGTACATTGGTACTTAACTTGTGTTGTGTTTTAGTGTTATTAAATTGTGTTTATACCTCGTTACTTTGGTGTTTTCGTGGGCTTGCCTGAGTGTCTTCTATCCTATTGAACCACCCTATGGTGAATGTTTAACTGTTGTGTACCGTTGTGCTAGGACGTGCGCAACAGTTTGGTCCTTCAGATCCGGATAGATAAGACACTTATAAGTTACCATGTCGAGAGTAACGAGGAGTGCGAAGAAGTTGACGGAGGAGCAAGCTGAGCTCACTAAAGACGACTTGAGAGATGTGCCTGCGGACTTGGAATTGTCGGTGGATGCGGACGGGGCGGCGGCCTTGCAACGAACGATCCCGCCGTCGTCATCGCTCGTGCCCACTCTTCCGCAGGGACGAATCATTGATCATCGGGATCAGAAGGAGCCCGATGAAGTCGATCTTCAATATGATCAACGGCCGCCACCACTGCGGATACCCGGGGAACCGGAAGGCAGCGTGCTGATTGATCCTCGTGGATTCGTGCTACCACACCGACCAGTGGATGTGAAGAGCACCTTGGGGAGCCAGGCTTCTCGCCGCAGCCATAGAATGGCCTTGGATGCACAGCGGCGACAGCTTGAGCTGGAAATAGCGATGGAGAAAGCGAAGATATCCATGGAAACAGCCAAGATAAGGGAGGATGTCTTAAACAAACAGTTGGCAGCCAAGATGGCCAACATCGAAGCTGCAGAAGCTGCAGCTGAGGAAGAAGCTGAGGAACGACGCTCGCTGACGCAGGTTGCGACAAACCAGCGAGTGGAAGAGTGGCTGAGTCGAACGCCGCGTATGGAAGAGGTGCCTCGTGAACGTGGACTACCGCGCCCTTCTGCCGCCGATGTGAGGTTCGACGATACGCAGCCGCGTGCATCGACGCTAACGCCGAGGAGGGAGCGGTCAGAAGAGCGCTCTCGTAGGCGGACTGAGGGAATAGATAAGTTAGCGGATGCGATAATAGGTATGTCTAGGCCTAGACCGCGGCAGACATACGAGTTACCAAAGTTTGATGGTAACCCAGCTGACTGGATCACATTCAAGCGCACCTATGAACGCTCAACGGAAATATACAAGTTTGAAGCGTTCGAGAACATGGCAAGGTTGCAGCAAGCGGTTGTGGGACCAGCGAAGATTGAAGTGGAGGATATTTTGAGAGGTGCAGGTGATCCTCAAGAAGTTATGTGTACTCTTGAGGAAGTATTCGGTCACCCTGGTGCGATTTTGGATTGTGTCTTAAGGAAGATTAAGACTTTACCGCGTGTGACCGAGAGTGGCAAGGAAATGCAAAAGTTTACTTCAGTTGTGAGAAATTGTGTGTCATTGCTGAAGAACATCAAGGCTGATGGGTACTTGAATAACCCTCAACTGGTGTGTGAGATACTGAACAAGCTTACGCCACTCCAGAAGCATTTATATAGTGAGTTTTTAAAGTGCAAAGACAATGTGTGTAGTGTGGACTTACGTGTGTCGCCAAGCTTGGACATTTTACTTGAATTCTTGGTTGAACGCTCGCGATCGGCATCGTTTCTGGTAGCCACGAACATGGCTGCACCCTCGGTTAGTGCGACTTATAACGCACCGCGTCCGCGAGTGTTACCTGTACATCGTAATGTACACAGAGTCGCGTCTCTAAGCTCCGCACCGGTTGCGTCGAGGAATGCACCGCGAAATGTAAGCTCCAGAGCAATAGCGTCAAGGAGTGTGCCGCGAACCGTAAGCTCCGCACCAGTAGCGTCGAGCAGTGCGCCGCGAGTAATGTGCGCGATGTGTGATGGCAATCACGTGCTGCCAGTGTGCAGAAAGTTTATAGCACTGGACAATAGTGAACGATGGAACGTGGCCAAAGACAGTCGACTGTGTTTCAAGTGTTTGTGCACTCGGCACAACCGGGAGTTTTGTCGTGCGAAGCGTTGTGAACAGTGCAACGCCCCTCATCATTCGCTACTCCACTTCAATGGTGTGCCGGCTGAGGAGCGCCCACCCGAGTTGACGCCCTCGGCTCCTGAAGCTGAAGTGAAGCGGGCCTTTAGTGTCGGAGGTGTGTGCACTAAGGCCTTGCTGAAGATGGTGCCAGTCTCTATCAAGAGAGACAACTGCGTGACACAGACTCACGCCTTGTTGGACGATGGTGCTACAGTGTCACTAATGGATAGTAGTTTAGTGACCAGTGATGTTGGAGAGCCGTGCCCTCTCACAATAGTGACTGCGAATGGACAAAGGGTAACGGACAGAGAATCACGGAAAGTGAACATTAGTGTTTGTGGACCTAATGGACTGGAACATTGTGTGAATGTGCGTACTATGGCTCATTTGAATCTGCCTACTCAAACTGTACCAGTGTCGGTGTATGAGAACGCTCATCTTAGTGATTTGTGTGACACCATGGATTGCAGTGAGGATCGCAAGGAGGGAGGGGAGACGAAGCCGCTGCTGCTCCTGGGCCAGGACAACTGGGAGCTCATCGTCGGCAGGGAGATCCGAAGGGGTAAGTCCGGTCAGCCGATCGCTTCTCTTACTCAGTTGGGATGGGTAATCCATGGCCCCTTGGGATACTGTGCATCCACTTCCTCTGATTGTGAAACAGTCCATTGTACAGCTTTAGTTAATAAGAGTAGGTTACATAGGGATTTACATAGTTTAGTTAAGGCACAATTTGAATTAGATAGCATAGGTATAGCTGAGGTCGAGCGCAAGAACGCGGATGTTGAACGAGCAAACATGATTTTAGAACGCACTAGTCGCCGGGTCGAAAGTGGATGGGAGTGTGGTTTGTTATGGAGGGATGAAAACCCTATCTTTCCTGATAACTATAATCAGGCTTTAACGAGGTTAAAGGGAATTGAACGGCGCATGGATAAAGATCCGTTATTTGGCATGACGTACGAAGCTCAGATCGACAGGCTTCTGAACGAGGGTTACGCTGAAAAGGTACCAGATGCATGGGAAGTAAACCCTAAGTGGTACTTGCCTCATTTTGGGGTAGTGAACCCTAAAAAGCCTGGAAAGCTTCGTTTGGTATATGATGCTGCGGCTTCATATAGAGGGGTTTCGATGAATTCGAAATTGCTCAGCGGACCCGTACTACTGAACTCGCTATTCGGTGTGTTAACGAGGTTCCGATGTGGTAGGATCGCCGTCAAAGGTGATATAGCTGATATGTTTTTGCGTGTGAAAATTAGGGATGAGGATAAGGGGGCTCAGTTGTGTTTATGGCGCGGGCAAGAACGAGATAGACACCCAGATCTCTACGCCATGAACTCCATGATATTCGGAGCCACATCCTCGCCTTCGATGGCGATGTGTATATCGAATAAGAATGCTAGGGATTTGGCCGACAAATACCCTAACATTGTAGAGCCTATTGTGAATGAACGTTGTGTTAATGACTATTTGAATGAGATATTTGATGAGCCTGTTGTGGATGAACATTGTGTGGATGACGGTTTGAACGAATTAGGATTAAATGTAGATATTTTTAACTGGACTGATTCGCGAACGGTGCTGAGGTGGATAGCGTCAGACTCTAGGGACTATCGGAGTTTTGTTTCGCACCGTCTGAGCGAAATCGAATCAGGGAGTGATGGAAGCGATTGGCGCTGGCTTGCATCGGCGGATAACCCGGCCGATGAAGCGACCATGTTGGGCTGGCCTCGGGAAAGAAGCATGTGGTTTTCGGGGCCCCCCTTTCTGCGTGATCCTCCGTACCTGTGGCCGAACGCAGTCACCGAGGAAGTGCCTCAAGTTGACCTTGAGCTGAAAGTCAACGTGACAGCTCAGGTGCAGGAGCTTCTGATCGATCATAGGCGGTACTCTGCATGGGAACGAGTGATGAGAGTAACGGCGAAAGCATTGGCCTTCGTCAGTAAATGCAGAGGACGGAAGATTGACGCCTTAGAACGAGATGATCCCAGAAACATGGAATGGATATTGAATCCTCCGGCAGCTCCTCGCATGGGAGTATGTTGGAAGAGACTCGTGCGCTCGATAGAAAACGCGCTTCGAGTCACCTTGCGCCAGAAGGCGCCTCGAGAGGAGGTACTGCATACCTTGCTCTTGGAGCCCGAGCTGACTGTTAACAGCCGGCCGCTCAGCTGCGTGCCAGAGGAAGACACAGCAAGTCCCACCGTCCTCACGCCGAACCATCTCCTGATGGGGACGGGACCGGGCGCCGCCTCATTCGAGCCGTCGTGTTCGGCGGACTTGAATGTCCGTCGACAGTGGAGGCGTGCAAACGCACTGGTGGATGTCTTCTGGCATCGTTGGCGGCGGAAGTATCTGCCGTCGCTCCAGCGACAAGTGAAGTGAAAGTGACTCAGTGAGCGTGTAAGTAGATGATGTGTAGTCATTTGCAATGACTCACTCACTGCCACGCAATTAGTCGCCTAAGGGGCAAATTTGTAAAAAAGTGAAGTGTATCCCGATAGAGACGGAAAAGTGCGTGTGGTAGTTGTTAAGACTGGTTAGGGTCTATTGAGACGACCAGTAGCGAAAGTCATCGTGCTGCCCACCGCCGATATTGTCCTAGGATAATTTTGAATTGTATAAATGTATCCTCGTACGGGGGGTGGAATGTTACGGGCAGCCGATTATCTTGGCATTGTACTTATATGTATATGTATGCAATAAGCAATAGCTAATGACTTGCACTTGAATTTTATTGAAATTGTTTAGAATGTGTGTTAGACTATATCTAACGTTAGAGTGAGACAGTGTATATGTCGCCAGTTGTCGATCTCCTCTAATCGTTGGAAAGGGATAAAAGATATCTTGTGTGCTATTACTGCTCTAGCAGGGAAAATTGTTAAATGAATGAATAGCTCTGTAATTACGATAGTGTCATTGATGTAACTTTGTATGTATGTCCAGCTTGTTAGCGCCCTCAGTATATACATGTTTTTTGTTTCGGGCGATAGCTAGTTTTGTTGGTATTCACTTTGTTCGTGAATTTGCTTATAGAATTGTTAGTTTTACTGTTTTTAGGGTTCAATGTACAATGAATGTTTGTGTTTGGTATTGTATAATTGTAGAACGTAGGGAATTCTATTAGGTGGAATAAAGTTTGATAGGTAGAAGTTGTTAGTTTTGGAAATAATTAGAGATTTGTGTGTAACTTTTACGAAAATATGTCTTTTTTGTATGTATTTGTGAATTTATTAGTATGTTGGCGGTATGTAGCCTAAGTAAGCATTGTTTGTATAATTGGAGAATGTTGTCAGCTTGTATAATGTAAAGTCGGACTGTTTTGTATCGAGTAGTTTAGGAGATAGGAAGAGGAAATGGAAAACTCAAAAGGGAACTTTGGGCCGAGGCCAAGTGAGTGCCTGGTGGTCGCCTTTACAGCATTGCCAAGGGGTATAAAATGAAAATTAGGTTTTTTTAGATAATTGCTCGAATTGTTATACTACCTTGACGTATATCGTATAGATCGTAAAAATAAGTAATAGTGTTATTCGTAGTAATTCAAATAGAAAGTTCAGCTTCTCCATTGTCTCGATTGTGTTATATTTCTTCGTGTATTCTTTGAAAGTGTATTGTGTTTGTTGACTTGAAGTGTTGTTTAGTACATTGGTACTTAACTTGTGTTGTGTTTTAGTGTTATTAAATTGTGTTTATACCTCGTTACTTTGGTGTTTTCGTGGGCTTGCCTGAGTGTCTTCTATCCTATTGAACCACCCTATGGTGAATGTTTAACTGTTGTGTACCGTTGTGCTAGGACGTGCGCAACAATATATAATACACCCAGACTCAGAGCAAACAATTCTGCTCATCACAGAAAAGTTTGCCCTGTGTGGGGATCGAACCCACGACTCTCAGATCAGAGGTCAGGATCGCTAACCACTTAGCCACCGAGTCAGTCAAATTAAAGTCAAAATAAAGATCAGGAGTAGAAGCACTGATTAAAATTTGACGCCCGACTATTAGATTTACATCCTGTAAATAAATAAGCCAAAATCATCATCAGCCAAAAGATTTCCACACCGACCGGAACTGTGTGCTGCGAGCAGCGGCTTCCCACAACCATCACCAGGTCATCGGTCCACCGAGTGGGAGGCCTGACTACACTGCGTCTTCCGTACGCGGTCACCACTCGAGAATTTCCCAAAAGACGTCCACTGCTTGACAAAGGTCTCCCCCAAGGATTTCCACAACGACCGGTGTTGCGCTATCCGCATCCAGTGCTCGGTGCTCTTAAAACATTTGCCGGGGCCAGCTCAGATGCAAGCAGATATTTCCGATTTTTTTTTCTATAACGTACATGTGTATTGTGTATCGTTTTAAGTAGACTAAAAATGGCAATAGAAAAGTGTACAATGCTATCTACTTCGAATAAACATAATTTCATTGGATCACCTCTCAAGAAGGGATGTTGCGGATGCAGATTTTTTTTTAATCCGCGGATGCGGATGCGGATCTTAAGATTTTTTAAAGAAAACTTTTATGGGTGCACATAAAAAAAAACTTATTCCTAACATTTTTATTCAAGAATTAAACAGTAATTAAAGTTAAAAATTGGTCCATTATATTTAATAATAATTGACCACGCTGAATACGTTAAAAACAACCGACTTCAATCGCAACAACTCCAATTTTGCTATGTTTTTGTTGATTTTCTCAAAAACCGCTGAATCGATTTCGATAAAATTTATATGGGACCACCTGTGAAGTATACCCTTTTAAACAAAAAAATATTTTTCCGAATCGGTTCAGGCGTCTTCGAGAAATCGGGTGAACATACATTAAAAAAAAAAAAAAGATTCCGACGAATTGAGAACCTCCTCCTTTTTTTTGAAGTCGGTTAAAAAGGAGCTTTGATGCCTTTTCTGGTTCCAACCTGTTTCGCTGCGATTCGTAAATCAAACCTGCACTGCTACACAATTGCTTACTAGGAACACTGTCATAGCGGGATTCTACTTGAGAGTTAAGAATAAATGTTGTTATAACGTGAATCCTATTGTTGACTGATTTTTACTTTAACCTACAGTATGATGTATTTTGGTGCTTAGTTGAAAATAATAGTGGTAACTAAAATTTAATGAAAAAAATCTTATACAGGGTGTAAGGGACAGGTTCTTGTGGAAAGTTGTTCAGTTTCATCTACTGAGCAAGCCCTTAAAGTTTTCGGAGACCTGTCTTTTACACCCTGTATACTTTTTTAAATTAATTTCGGATGTTAAAAACTTCAAAATTTATAAAATTTAACTCCTAAAACGAAATATGTATTACAATTATTAGCTATACTACCCTACATCCGCATCCGCATGAATATCCGCATTAAATATTGCGGATGCGGATGTCAAAATTCATGCGGAAGTTCTGTTTTTGCGGATGCGGATATTCGCAACACCCCTGCTCTAAAGCAATCGTGGCTAGTTTAACTGACTACAGACACGGTCATAACTTGGATGGGTTTGACTGTTAGTGGCATTTATCTCGACCGTTTCCACGCTTCGCATGGCACGTTAAGCCGTTGGGGGCTTGAGGCCGGCTGCTGTCACTAGATGGCAATCGTTAAGCCATGTTGGAATTATTTATAGGCGGCATGAAAACTTCTGACACCAAGATTGACCACTAGTCTCACAACCTCCACCAATCTGAAGTTGGCCCCCGTGTTTGAAGAGACCGAGATGTGGGAAGAAACCAGTGTTCATGCAGTGGGGACGATATGGGTTGTCCTAACCTCCCCGAGGTATAAGAAGAGACCCGTGCCCCTGCAGTGGGGACGATACGGAACGTTAACTCACCTCTGAACCTGGGCGGCTAGCGTGTCGGCTAGCGCGGCTTGCGCGCGCAAAGCCGCTAGTTCGGCCGCCTCCTCTTCAAGCCTCAGGTTGCTTTCCTTCAGCCTCTCCACCTGGACACCGTGACCAAGTCTCTTTTACCATATGATCGATCATACGATCATCAAGTTTTTTATGATCATCATCATCATCCAAAAGACGTCCACTGCTGGACAAAGGCCAAGGATTTCCACACCGACCGGTCCTGTGCAGCTCGTATCTAGCGGCCTCCCAGAACCTTCCCCAAGTCGTCGGTCTACCAAGTCGGAGGCCTGACTACACTGCGTCTTCCGGTGCGCGGTCGCCACTCGAGAGCTTTACTGCCCCAACCGCCATCTGTTCTACGAGCTATGTGCCCCGCCCAATGAAACTTAAGTTTAGCGATTCTGTAATTTTTTATGATAATAATATATTATAAACTATATAGAGCTTTTAATTACAGTGACGACTTCTATAAAGAACGTTATAAAACCAAAGATAATATATTTATAACTAGCTTTCGCCCGCGACTTCGTCCACGTGGACTTCAGAATTGTGTCCAGAAAGAAAATGTTAAGATAGCGCCATCTAGTGACGAAGTGGAAATTTTGGGTTTTTAAGCATTCCTAAGGGAACCCTTATGTTTTCCGGGATAAAAAGTATCCTATGTGTTAGCCGAGTGCTTTATCTATCTACCTACCAAATTTCATCCAGATCCGTTCAGTTTTGGCGTGAAAGCGGAACAAACAAACAAACTGACAAACAAACAAACATCCATACTTTCGCATTTATAATTTATTAGTGAGATAAATACTGAAAATCTCAAATAACGTAAAAATACTAGATGGTGCTATAACATAAACAACTATTTACTAAAAATAAAGTAAATTAGGTCATCGTTCGCCCTATATATAAGGTGCTACTTTATTAGTGCCCGATATTTTAGTCAGTGCTTCTACTCCTGATTCTGATCAACTTTCCCCAAGGAACCCATAGTCAAATCGCAAAAAAAATTTTTGAGCTCTTCATACACATCGATCAGCCGAGCGGGCAAATTAGTATGAAGAGCCCAAACATTTTTTGCGATTTGACTATGGGTTCCTTGGGGAAAGTTGATCAGAATCAGGAGTAGAAGCACTGCCTAAAATATCGGGCACTAATAAAGTAGCACCTTATATAAGACGACGGTCTCCATAACGAAGGGTATAAGACTTGTAATTCAATTCAATTCAATTTTTTTTATAATGGCAACTACTGCATAAGACTTGTAATGAAGAACTGAATTTGTGCAATGACTTATTGAGGACCAAAGTATAAAGGGAACCCCCCCTTCCTCCCATTTATCAACGTCTCAAACATGAGCGAGAAGATTATGTATTATGTTTATGTTTTTATTTTCCTGTTTTGTTGTGCAATAAAGTGTTTTCATTCATTCATTCATTCATTAAACCAATGTCGTTCTAATCTTCTAAGACAATAAGTGCTTATAATGATGATGAAAACAACACACACACACTCTCTCTCTCTCTCTTACTTACCTCTGCAGTAGCGGCAGCGAGGTCGGCGCTAGTGCTGTCTCGCTCCCTCTTGCAAGCTTCCAGCTGCGCGGTAGTTCCGGTCAGTCTTCGCTCCAGGTCTTCTTTCTCGTGCCGGCACAGTATGAGGGCCGCTCGGCATTCCTTTAGGTCTGCCTCTGTTAATAAATAAGTACATATAGACATTTAGAAGCAGTCGTGGCGGCTGCGTGGTCACGTCGATCACGTAGGTTAACTGACTACAGAGACAGTCATAACCTGGATAGGTTTTTTATCCCGACCGTTTTCGTGCTTCGCATGGCACGTTAAGCCATTGGTGCCGACTGCTATCTATCGTTAAGCCATGTCGGCGGCCTCATAGGCGGGGAGCTTGAAAACTTCTGGCACTAGGGTTGGCCATTAGTCCCACAATTTCCACCAAACCGGACTTGGCCCCCGTGTGTGGAGTATGGCCTAACCTTCCCTATGTAGCGGAAGAGACCCGTGCCCCTGCAGTGGGGATGATACAGGTTGTTAAGATATAAATAACTTTAGATCTTTAAATATATCGATATAAATAGCTCTCAAACAGCTTAAGACCAATAAGGCACCGTGTGATGACGATATTACGGCTGACCTCCTGAAAGCACAGCTCCTGAGCTCAACCGGTATTACAACCAAAAGGATGTCTCGCTATTCAAGCCATGGAGGCAGTTAGATTTAGTTAGTAGCCAGATCGTAGAATTGGCCAGATCAAGGTTAGGTTCGGTTACTGGTGTACCAGTAGGGTTGCCAGGTGTGGTGCAAAAAAAAACCGGACAAGTTTTTTTATTTTTATTAATTTAACAAAATAACCAAATTACAATAAAACTTAAAATGTTTTGTCCGGTTTACCAAGGTTTTCTTGACCGGACAGACATAAGGAAAACCGGACTGTCCGGTCGGAAACCGGACTTCTGGCATTTGTCTAACTCTAAACATAAAGGTCCCCTCGAAGCGGGGCTATGCTGACTTTGTTTTGTTGGGGCACCTCGACGATATGGCTAGTCAATTCATGATCTGGCCAATAGGGTTTTTCACCATTTTTTTAAAAGTATCTCAAATTGATCATTAGGTAAGAAAAAGTAAAAAAAAAAATATTTTTATTTTTTAAAAATACATTTTAAATTACCATTGCCAATTAGCGCGCGAAAACGATAGCCGCCATGATGCTTAGGTTGTAACGTCATTTCAGGAGTAAACAAAACAGCTCTGTACTAAAATTTTGACACATATCGCGAACAAAATGTCATTGTTTACCACTATTGTGACGTCACCTGACAACCAGCATGGCGCTTGTCGTTTCAGACATTTGAATAACAGATTAAAAAACTTGATTTTTGTAAATCAAAAATAAAATGTTTTTTCTCATTTTATTGTATAGAAATCATATTAAATCGATTACATATTACAAATACCACAGTAAATAAGCAGTTTTAGATTTTTTCTTGTATAGAGTAAAATAATATAACATACCCAGCTGCTTGGCTCTTGCGACATCGCCGGCATTCGTTAGAGCTGTCTCTTTAGCAGCTTCCAACTCTGTCACCTGTTTAGACAGCTGTTCCGCTCTCTCAGCGCTTTCCTGCAAGAGAAAAACAATATACCTACGACTTCTTGTATATCTATTGCGGGTTACTGTTTAAAAACACATAAAGCGTCGGTGGCTCCATGGTAGTGACTCGGACTTCCTTACCAGAGGTCTCGTGTTCAAATTCTGGTAGATTTACCAATGAGTTTTTCAAAACATACGTATATTTCGACCGCTCATTAGAAGATGTAGGGTAGACGCCATTATGAAAAAAAAAAAAAACTGGTATTGGTTCTCAAGTGGCGACCGCGCACCGGAAAACGCAGTGTAGGCAGGCCTCCGTGGACCGATGACCTGGTGAAGGATGCGGGCAGCCACTGGATGCGAGCAGCGCAGGACTGGTCGGTGTGGAAATCCTTGGGGGAGGCCTTTGTCCAGCAGTGGACGTCTTTCGGCAGATGATGATGATGATTGTAAAAGGACGCTATTCACTGTGGCTCTGCCTTGCGCACCTTGTAAGCATCCATCTCCATGCGAAGCTTGCTCTGCGTCCACTTGAGACGGCCTTCCAGCTCACGCATCTCTTCGCGGACCTTGGCCAGCTCGCGTTCACTGGTCGCTAGCTCGTGGCACTGCGGGCAATGGGAAAACGAAAATGAAAAATATTTTATTCCCAGGAAATAAATATAAATAAATAATTATCCGGGAACTTTGATGCCCCAATGGCCATCTGTTCTAGGACCGGTCGGCGAGAAATCCTTGGGGACGTCTTTGTTCAGCAGTGGATGTCTTTTGGCTGATGATGATGGTAAAATATCCGGGACAAATCACACACTATAAAACATTGATGTTTGGCGGCAACGGGCCTTACTTTGTCGTCATACAGCTGGCATATCCTGTGCTTCTCGGAGTGCGCCGACTTCAGTTTGTTGTTCATTAGTTCCATCTCGACGACGGCCGCGCGCTCCGCCGCCGCTGCCTGTAATAAGAAGTTATTTCCAATTTCTGACGCTGAATATTTCCATACTAATCTAATTTTCTTACATATAGTGTTGGTGTTACGGGCAGCCGATTATCTTAGCATTGTACTTATATGTATGTGTATGCAATAAGCAATTGCTAATGACTTGCACTTGAATTTTATTGAAATTGTTTAGAATGTGTGTTAGACTATATCTAACGTTAGAGTGAGACAGTGTATATGTCGCCAGTTGTCGATCTCCTCTAATCGTTGGAAAGGGATAAAAGATATCTTGTGTGCTATTACTGCTCTAGCAGGGAAAATTGTTAAATGAATGAATAGCTCTGTAATTACGATAGTGTCAGTGATGTAACTTTGTATGTATGTCCAGCTTGTTAGCGCCCTCAGTATTTACATGTTTTTTGTTTCGGGCGATAGCTAGTTTTGTTGGTATTCACTTTGTTCGTGAATTTGCTTATAGAATTGTTAGTTTTACTGTTTTTAGGGTTCAATGTACAATGAATGTTTGTGTTTGGTATTGTATAATTGTAGAACGTAGGGAATTCTATTAGGTGGAATAAAGTTTGATAGGTAGAAGTTGTTAGTTTTGGAAATAATTAGAGATTTGTGTGTAACTTTTACGAAAATATGTCTTTTTTGTATGTATTTGTGAATTTATTAGCATGTTGGCGGTATGTAGCCTAAGTAAGCATTGTTTGTATAATTGGAGAATGTTGACAGCTTGTATAATGTAAAGTCGGACTGTTTTGTATCGAGTAGTTTAGGAGATAGGAAGAGGAAATGGAAAACTCAAAAGGGAACTTTGGGCCGAGGCCAAATGAGTGCCTGGTGGTCGCCTTTACAGCATTGCCAAGGGGTATAAAATGAAAATTAGGTTTTTTTTAGATAATTGCTCGAATTGTTATACTACCTTGATGTATATCGTATAGATCGTAAAAATAAGTAATAGTGTTATTCGTAGTAATTCAAATAGAAAGTTCAGCTTCTCCATTGTCTCGATTGTGTTATTATTTCTTCGTGTATTCTTTGAAAGTGTATTGTGTTTGTTAACTTGAAGTGTTGTTTAGTACATTGGTACTTAACTTGTGTTGTGTTTTAGTGTTATTAAATTGTGTTTATACCTTGTTACTTTGGTGTTTTCGTGGGCTTGCCTGAGTGTCTTCTATCCTATTGAACCACCCTATGGTGAATGTTTAACTGTTGTGTACCGTTGTGCTTGGACGTGCGCAACAGTTTGGTCCTTCAGATCCGGATAGATAAGACACTTATAAGTTACCATGTCGAGAGTAACGAGGAGTGCGAAGAAGTTGGCGGAGGAGCAAGCTGAGCTCACTAAAGACGACTTGGGAGATGTGCCTGCGGACTTGGAATTGTCGGTGGATGCGGACGGGGCGGCGGCCTTGCAACGAACGATCCCGCCGTCGTCATCGCTCGTGCCCACTCTTCCGCAGGGACGAATCATTGATCATCGGGATCAGAAGGAGCCCGATGAAATCGTTTATGAACATGATCAACGGCCGCCACCACTGCGGATACCCGGGGAACCGGAGGGCAGCGTGCTGGTTGATCCTCGTGGATTCGTGCTACCACACCGACCAGTGGATGTGAAGAGCACCTTGGGGAGCCATGCTTCTCGCCGCAGCCATAGAATGGCCTTGGACGCACAGCGGCGACAGCTTGAGCTGGAGATAGCGATGGAGAGAGCGAAGATAAGGGAGGATGTTTTAAACAAACAGTTGGCAGCCAAGATGGCCAACATCGAGGCTGCAGAAGCTGCAGCTGAGGAAGAAGTGGAGGAACGACGCTCGCTGACGCAGGTTGCGACAAACCAGCGAGTGGAAGAGTGGCTGAGTCGATCGCCACGTATGGGAGAAGAGGTGCCTCGTGAACGTGGACTACCGCGCCCTTCTGCCGCCGATGTGAGGTTCGAAGATACGCAGCCGCGTGCATCGTCGCCGACGCCGAGGAGGGAGCGGTCAGAAGAGCTCTCCCTCGTAGGCGGATGGAGGGATTGGATAAGTTGGCGGATGCGATAATAGGTATGTCTAGGCCTAGACCGCGGCAGACATACGAGTTACCAAAGTTTGATGGTAACCCAGCTGACTGGATCACATTCAAGCGCACCTATGAACGCTCAACGGAAATATACAAGTTTGAAGCGTTCGAGAACATGGCAAGGTTGCAGCAAGCGATTGTGGGGCCAGCGAAGATTGAAGTGGAGGATATTTTGAGAGGTGCAGGTGATCCTCAAGAAGTTATGTGTACCCTTGAGGAAGTGTTCGGTCACCCTGGTGCGATTTTGGATTGTGTCTTAAGGAAGATTAAGACTTTACCGCGTGTGACCGAGAGTGGCAAGGAAATGCAAAAGTTTACTTCAGTTGTGAGAAATTGTGTGTCATTGCTGAAGAACATCAAGGCCGATGGGTACTTGAATAACCCTCAACTGGTGTGTGAGATACTGAACAAGCTTACGACGCTCCAGAAGCATTTATATAGTGAGTTTTTAAAGTGCAAAGACAATGTGTGTAGTGTGGACTTACGTGTGTCGCCAAGCTTGGACATTTTACTTGAATTCTTGGTTGAACGCTCGCGATCGGCATCGTTTCTGGTAGCCATGAACATGGCTGCACCCTCGGTTAGTGCGACTTATAACGCACCGCGTCCGCGAGTGTTACCTGTACATCGTAATGTACACAGAGTCGCGTCTCTAAGTTCCGCACCGGTTGCGTCGAGTAGTGCACCGCGAACTGTAAGCTCCGGAGCAATAGCGTCAAGGAGTGTGCCGCGAACCGTAAGCTCCGCACCAGTAGCGTCGAGCAGTGCGCCGCGCGTAATGTGCGCGATGTGTGATGGCAATCACGTGCTGCCAGTGTGCAAAAAGTTTATAGCACTGGACAATAGTGAACGATGGAACGTGGCCAAAGACAGTCGACTGTGTTTCAAGTGTTTGTGCACTCGGCACAACCGGGAGTTTTGTCGTACGAAGCGTTGTGAACAGTGCAACGCCCCTCATCATTCGCTACTCCACTTCAATGGTGTGCCGGCTGAGGAGCGCCCACCCGAGTTGACGCCCTCGGCTCCTGAAGCTGAAGTAAAGCGGGCCTTTAGTGTTGGAGGTGTGTGTACCAAGGCCTTGCTGAAGATGGTGCCAGTCTCTATCAAGAGAGACAACTGCGTGACACAGACTCACGCCTTGTTGGACGATGGTGCTACAGTGTCACTAATGGATAGTAGTTTAGTGACCAGTGATGTTGGAGAGCCGTGCCCTCTCACAATAGTGACTGCGAATGGACAAAGGGTAACGGACAGAGAATCACGGAAAGTGAATATTAGGATTTGTGGACCTAATGAACTTGAACATTGTGTGAATGTGCGTACTATGGCTCATTTGAATCTGCCTACTCAAACTGTACCAGTGTCATTCTATGAGAACGCTTACCTCAGTAATTTGTGTGACACCGTGGATTGCAGTGAGGATCGCAAGGAGGGAAGGGAGACGAAGCCTCTGCTGCTCCTGGGCCAGGACAACTGGGAGCTCATCGTCGGCGGGGAGATCCGAAGGGGTAAGCCCGGTGAGCCGATCGCTTCCCTTACTCAGTTGGGATGGGTAATCCATGGCCCATTGGGATGCGGTGCTTCCACTTCCTCTGATTGTGAAACAGTCCACTGTACAGTTTTAGTTAATGAGAGTGGTGTAGATAGTGATGTACATAGTTTGGATAAGGGTGTGGTGAGCCCTAGTGAACCTGGCAGGCTTCGTCTTGTGTATGACGTTGCTGCTTCTTATAAGGGAGTTTCGATGAACTCGAAATTGCTCAGCGGACCCGTTCTACTGAACTCGCTGTTCGGTGTGTTGACGAGGTTCGGATTTGGTAGGATCGCCGTCAAGGGGAACAGGGATGAGGATAAGGGGGCTCAATTGTGTTTATGGCGCGGGCAAGAAAGTGATAGACGCCCAGATCTGTACGCCATGAACTCCATGGTATGTGGAGCCACATCCTCGCCTTCGATGGCGATGTATATTTCGAACAAGAATGCTAGGGATTTGGCAGACAAATACCCTAACATTGTAGAGTCTAGTGTGAATGAACATTGCGTTGATGACTGTTTGAATGATTTAGATTTAGATGTAGATACTTTTGACTGGACTGATTCGCAAACGGTGCTGAAGTGGATAGCGTCAGACTCTAAGGACTATCGGAGTTTTGTTTCGCACCGTCTGAGCGAAATCGAATCAGGGAGTGATGGAAGCGATTGGCGCTGGCTTGCATCGGCGGATAACCCGGCCGATGAAGCGACCACGTTGGGCTGGCCTCGGGAAAGAAGCATGTGGTTTTCGGGGCCCCCCTTTCTGCGTGATCCTCCGCACCTGTGGCTGAACGCAGTCACCGAGGAAGTGCCTCAAGTTGACCTTGAGCTGAACGTCAACGTGACAGCTCAGGTGCAGGAGCCTCTGAACAATCATAGGCGGTACTCTGCATGGGAACGAGCGATAAGAGTAACGGCGAAAGCATTGGCCTTCGTCAGTAAATGCAGAGGACGGAACATTGACGCCTTAGAACAAGATGATCCCAGAAACATGGAATGGGTATTGAAACCTCCGGCAGCTCCTCGCATGGGAGGAAGTTGGAAAAGACTCGTGCGCTCGATAGAAAACGCGCTTCGAGTCACCTTGCGCCAGAAGGCGCCTCGAGAAGAGGCCGAGCCGACTGTTAACAGCCGGCCGCTCAGCTGCGTGCCAGAGGAAGACACAACAAGTCCCACCGTCCTCACGCCGAACCATCTCCTGATGGGGACGGGACCGGGCGCCGCCTCATTCGAGCCGTCGTGTTCGGCGGACTTGAATGTCCGTCAACAGTGGAGGCGTGCAAACGCACTGGTGGATGTCTTCTGGCATCGATGGCGGCGGAAGTATCTGCCGTCGCTCCAGCGACAAGTGAAGTGAAAGTGACTCAGTGAGCGTGTAAGTAGATGATGTGTAGTCATTTGCAATGACTCACTCACTGCCACGCAATTAGTCGCCTAAGGGGCAAATTTGTAAAAAAGTGAAGTGTATCCCGATAGAGACGGAAAAGTGCGTGTGGTAGTTGTTAAGACTGGTCACGGTCTATTGAGACGACCAGTAGCGAAAGTCATCGTGCTGCCCACCGCCGATATTGTCCTAGGATAATTTTGAATTGTATAAATGTATCCTCGTACGGGGGGTGGAATGTTACGGGCAGCCGATTATCTTAGCATTGTACTTATATGTATGTGTATGCAATAAGCAATTGCTAATGACTTGCACTTGAATTTTATTGAAATTGTTTAGAATGTGTGTTAGACTATATCTAACGTTAGAGTGAGACAGTGTATATGTCGCCAGTTGTCGATCTCCTCTAATCGTTGGAAAGGGATAAAAGATATCTTGTGTGCTATTACTGCTCTAGCAGGGAAAATTGTTAAATGAATGAATAGCTCTGTAATTACGATAGTGTCAGTGATGTAACTTTGTATGTATGTCCAGCTTGTTAGCGCCCTCAGTATTTACATGTTTTTTGTTTCGGGCGATAGCTAGTTTTGTTGGTATTCACTTTGTTCGTGAATTTGCTTATAGAATTGTTAGTTTTACTGTTTTTAGGGTTCAATGTACAATGAATGTTTGTGTTTGGTATTGTATAATTGTAGAACGTAGGGAATTCTATTAGGTGGAATAAAGTTTGATAGGTAGAAGTTGTCAGTTTTGGAAATAATTAGAGATTTGTGTGTAACTTTTACGAAAATATGTCTTTTTTGTATGTATTTGTGAATTTATTAGCATGTTGGCGGTATGTAGCCTAAGTAAGCATTGTTTGTATAATTGGAGAATGTTGTCAGCTTGTATAATGTAAAGTCGGACTGTTTTGTATCGAGTAGTTTAGGAGATAGGAAGAGGAAATGGAAAACTCAAAAGGGAACTTTGGGCCGAGGCCAAGTGAGTGCCTGGTGGTCGCCTTTACAGCATTGCCAAGGGGTATAAAATGAAAATTAGGTTTTTTTTAGATAATTGCTCGAAATGTTATACTACCTTGACGTATATCGTATAGATCGTAAAAATAAGTAATAGTGTTATTCGTAGTAATTCAAATAGAAAGTTCAGCTTATCCATTGTCTCGATTGTGTTATTATTTCTTCGTGTATTCTTTGAAAGTGTATTGTGTTTGTTAACTTGAAGTGTTGTTTAGTACATTGGTACTTAACTTGTGTTGTGTTTTAGTGTTATTAAATTGTGTTTATACCTTGTTACTTTGGTGTTTTCGTGGGCTTGCCTGAGTGTCTTCTATCCTATTGAACCACCCTATGGTGAATGTTTAACTGTTGTGTACCGTTGTGCTTGGACGTGCGCAACAGTTGGTTACTGGCAGATCTACCAATCTGGACTTGGCCTTCCTGTGTGGAGTATGCCCTAACCTTCCCGAGTTATGGGAAGAGACCCGTGCCCCTGCAGTGGGGACAATAGGGGTTGTTAACGAATAAAGATAATTATCTATTTAGAAACTATTTAGATAGATAGATATACTCTCTCACTATTTAGTTCTGAATATGACTGAGGCCTAAAAAAACCAGACTGAGCCACTGAATCAGTTGAACAAGTCATCTCCTCTTACATTCAAAACTTAAATGTCATTTCAAAGCACTTCCAAGAGAGTGACAACAGGAAAGCCTATTTACAAATCTCTTGAGTGTGAAAGGGTCATGTTGTGTGGAGTACCTTGTCGGCCGCTCGGCGCGCTTCAATGGCCGCGCACTCGACACTGGCGTACCGCATCACCGCCGCGTCCTTCTCGCGCTGGGCTTGCTCTGCGCGCCTGCTCATCTGTGGTGGATGGCACTTATCACTGACCAAGACAAAATTAACTGACATGCTCTTGTCACTGGTAGATAGATAGATATAAGTACTCTTTATTGTACACACAAAAAAACAACAAAAGGTATAATATTAAAGGTTTTTCACTAATTAGATTCGTATTGCAATTTTCTTTTATCCCTTTTCAATATTTTCTTTTATATACAATATAATATTTTATAGACAATATTATAGCATTTGTTGCAAGGAAAATAACAACAATATGTAATAAAAAATACATATAAGTACTTATCACAAATAAATATCAAAAATAAAAAATTATCAATTCTCACCAAATCCAACTTGACTTCTAACTCCCTAAACGTCTGGTCTTTTGCCTGCATTTCGTCTACTTGCTGCTTCACTCTTTCTCTTAATGAGGTGTTCTCTTTCCGTTGCTCAAACAGAACTCTCTCCAACGATTCTATTTGTAGCTTGAGAATGTCCAATTGAGGATCTGCTTCTGTTTCTGATTTGTCAGTTTCCAAAGAGGTTTTCATCTCTGTGTTTTTAATTTTAACCTCATTTGCAATTTCTGAAGTTTCTGCTGCATTTGTAGTTACTTTTGGCTTTTCTACAACTTGATCTTCAAATATTTCTTCCATGACTCGTCCATTTGTGACAGGTTTCATGACCTGTTTGATCGGTTGCTTTGGAATAGTAACTCTATGATTGTATGCACTTTTTAAGCTCCCACTTACAGATGAGAATATGCCATGTACATTTTTAACTATACTGCCTAGATTTTCTTGTGAAAGTAATTCTTTTGGTAGCCGCGAGTATCTAGCATCCGAAATGGACACAGTGTCATTTTTAGGTGTTCGATCTGGAAACTCTGGTATTTTTTGTGTGGCTGCAACTTTATTTTTTTTATTAGTAAATTGTGATAGAACTGCATCTGTGTTCAAGTCTTTCGTACTAGAATTTAGGTTTGTTTTATTAGTTTCTTCAACAACTGATATATTTTCAGCGCTTCTACTGTATGGTGATTTACTTATAAGATTCTTACTGACCAAGTCTTTCTCATTCAAGCTTGCTGTGGACATCGCTAAGTTTTTACTCAAAGTTGTCTCTACTTCAGACTTTGAGATGTCATGGCTAGAATAATTAGATTTATTTATTTGGTCTGACACTTTAGTATCATGCAGAGGTACACCAGCCAAATTTACTTCCCTGGTGTCTTCATAAGCAATACCTGGTTGAATTTCGGGTAAATCAGCAGAATCTTGGGTTAACGAAATAGATTCACTATCATTTACAATATCGAATTTGTTGAATGATGCATCATCAAAACTTAATAGATTCTCTGTGGAGTCTATATTTTCTGGGGATGCTGAAATGGGGCTGGAATTTGAGACACTGCCTCCAGAATCTTCATCCTTCTCAGCTACTTGGATTAAACCTAAGGGAGTTCCCCCAAATAATGCAGTTGAAATATCTTTGCTTTCTCTAGCGCTCCCGCGGTTTTCCGAAGGATCGGATGATAGAGTCAAAGACCCACATGTAGTGAAGCTCGCATCGGCCTCAGATACAGCCATATCGAAGCCAGAATCGAAAGTTATTTCACTTTTACTACCATTTCCTTTCGCTGAACTGTCGTAGTTGACGTCAACACCACTGCTTTGCTCTTTCTCGGGACTTCCCTGATTTTCTGCAGACATTGCGTCTCATTTATATTATGAAATGTAATTATATTCGATTCTGAATTACCTAACACATTCTAATGCCATTTAAGTACCAAAATTTTAATTTTTAAAACACAATAACAAACATCGACGACATTTGACGTTTTCGCAATGTATTTGGATGGGTTTTTCGTTTGACAGATAATCTCAGGATAATCTGGCGTTATTGTTACAGGATTTTTTAAAGCTTTTCTTTGACTCGAAATCATAAAAAATAAATATCAAAGTAAGTAAAAAAACATCATAAAGTAATATTGGTGAGTTTTAATACAAAATATGGGTAAAAGTTAATGATAAATCTTCATTAAATATATTCTGAAAAATGTGTGCACTGTAAAGTACCCTCTTGATGGAATCCATATGGAATCGGAGGAAGATGTTGCCAGTGCTAAATCAGCGGCAAAGAGTAGTAATATTCTCAGTGCTCTCAATATGTAAACAAAATCCGTCGATCCTTAAGGCTTTGCCACACCAAAGGCAGGTCAGACGCGGAGCAGGTCAGTAGCAGCGCGGGAGACGGCACACTGAATGCAGATGGCAGTTCCAACGCGGTTTTAACGCGGGCCCGCGTTAAAACCGCGTTCAGTGTGACGTTGACGGGTGGAGGTTAGTTGGCTGCAAGATGTCGAACGGATTCTTGCTGCTTTTGGCTCTAAGTCAAAAAAGAGAATTTTACTTGAATGTTACATTTCTATAATATTTGTCTCGAAAATCGTATATATTTTTGTTCCCACGCATTAATTCGATATTTTTTTCGTTTAAATCCATCAAGCGGTTGTAAAAAAATACAACTGCTGTGTAACCGCGTCGCCGCGCTGCGCTGCACTGCGACCGCCCCGCCCCCGGTGTGGCATGCTAACATGGTTGCCATAGTTATACAGAAGCGCGGGCCCGCGATTAAACTGCGCCGCGCCGCGCCGCTCCTGCGCTGCTTCTGACCCGCGCTCGAGCTGCCCGGTTTGTCGTCCGGCAGTTGCAGAGCGGCGCGGCGCAGCGCAGTTTGAGCGCGGGCCCGTGTTCAAATTAGGTGTGACGTACTTCATATAATTTCTTGTATTACAACATGCGCGGGCCCGCATTTAAACTGCGCTGCTACTGACCTGCTTTTGGTGTGGCAAAGCCTTAAACAGCAACAGTATAGAGTCTGGCAAACGAAAGCGTAACCTGGAATTTTATTAAAAGTTTTTATATGGCAACAAAAAGAAGCTGTCACTGTTGAATGTTAGTATGACCGTCAATTATTGATACTTGTTGGCTGAATATTCATATTTATTATTTATTGTATTGTTGAGCCATCGACGTAGAAACAAATGGACTTCGGGTCAGCGCTCAAAAGTGTCCGAACCAAAAGAGTAGTAAAACGCAAAAAGAGTTGTAATTTCGCGCCAGTCTTCATTTGGTCGGCCGGCTGACTGCGCGTCGAAAATGGCGTACTGCGTCGTGAAAAATTGTAAAAACTATTCAAGTAAAGTGAAAAAACAGGATGGAGTATCATATTTCCGGTAAGTAAACTCTTACTTTATCATTTTAAAGTATTGTTTTGCTAAGAAAAACAGTAGTTTATTTTAATTTGAATTACGCATTTAGTAAGTAGTTACTTCTCTGTCTTCACTCGAAGTTGCGTAAGGTGAAGTACGTTCCAGTCGTAGCTTCGTATGGTGATAAATTGTTGCAAACAAAAATCAACTGTAATGCAATGACACACGATCTAAATTCAAATGTGTTGTTTCTATGCATATAACTACGTGTGTATAGGTTAACTTCGGACGCTTTTTCGTGAATTATGTACTAGACCCGTCGTCCATTTGTTTCTACGTCGATGTGTTGAGCGGAAGAAATGATATAATGATATTATTTGTAATGTCTCTAACAACTAGAATCACTTGTCTTTTTAAGTCGTTTGATTTAGATTACATTTTTTTGGAACCAACAAGAAAAACAGATACTTCTGCAACTTGCATAGATAACATATTTTGTAACTGTAAATTTGTAGAAAAAAAAGTTATAAATTGCTTAAGATCTGATCACAGCGGATTGGTGGCTAGCTTCCCTGTGAGATTTATTAAAGAACAAATAAAAGTTCAAACAAGACCTGTCACTGTTAATCGAATAGAAAATTTTAAAACAACACTAATTGAAAAGCTGCCCATACCAAATTTTGATAAACACGTAGACGCGAATAGTTTTTACAATGATTTTTTCACAGTGCTTGACAGAGAATTTCAAGATATATTTAAAACAAAATCCAGAAATATTAATCATCAATTCAAATTTTGTGAGTGGGCTACTGTAGGTATTTATAAAAGCCGACAAACTTTGTTTGATCTCTATGACAGAAAAACCTATATTTTTGATAATAACTTTAAAGAGTACGTAAAAAAGTATTCGAAAATCTTTAGACAGGTATGCCGTGCAGCAAAATCGAATTACTTAGCCAGAAAAATAAAATTATCAGATGATAAAATTAAAACTGTTTGGAATATTATAAACAAAGAAACCGGCAAGGTCAAACCCCGCGATAATGAATATGTTTTGCAAACAGATCAAGGTAAAATTACAACAAATGCCGATGTAGCCAAAGAATTCGAAACTTTTTTCACAAATATTCCACTTAAGACCACTGAGGCCTTGAATTCGTCACCTGTGCATGCTAAACAATTGTTAGAAGATAATGTCAGTATTTGTAATGAAAAATTCTCCTTCAGAGAAATTGAACCAGACACTATTGTCAAAACTTTTAAATCTCTTAAAATGAAAAGAACTGAAGACCTTTGGGGACTATCAGTAAGTTTAATTAGTAATGTAATTATGACTTTAGCGCCATATTTAGCTTGTCTTTTTAATATCAGTATTGATAGTGGCGTATTTCCGGACCTAATGAAATGTAGTAAAGTGATACCCCTATATAAGTCTGGTAACAAAAGTGATCCGGGAAATTACAGACCAGTTTCTGTACTACCAGTTCTCAGTAAAATTTTTGAAAAAATTATGCTCAACCAATTACTACAACATTTTAATGAAAATAATCTTCTGCATAAACAACAGTTTGGTTTCACAAAAGGTCGATCTACAACCGATGCAGGAGTATCTCTTATTCGTAACATCTATGATGCTTTTGAGGAATCACAGAATGCAATAGGAGTGTTCTGTGATTTATCTAAAGCATTTGATTGCGTTGAACATCATACATTGCTTATAAAGTTAAAGCATTACGGTGTCGAGGACGGGGCCCTCAGTCTTCTTAATTCGTACTTAAGCAACAGAACGCAAAAAGTCCAAGTAAATGGCACAAATTCATCCGGCTCTAAGGTTAAAATGGGTGTGCCCCAGGGATCTATATTAGGCCCTTTTCTTTTTCTTACATATATAAATGACTTGCCATATATGGTGCAAAATTTGTCAAACATTGTGTTGTTTGCTGATGACACTTCTCTTATTTTTAAGATTGACAGGAAAGATAGCAAAATTGACGAAGTAAACAACACTCTTTCAGAGATTCTAAAGTGGTTTACTGTTAACAATCTACTCTTAAATGCAAAAAAAACAAAATGCATAAAATTCTCATTACCAAATGTAAAGAAAATTGAAAACAGTGTAATTGTAGATAATAATGTATTGGACTTTGTAAATAAGACCGTTTTTTTAGGTATAACTTTAGATGCTACACTGCAATGGGGCCCACACATAGAAACCTTAGCGGGACGGCTTAGTTCAGCTGCATATGCTGTTAAGAAAATAAGACAGTTGACAGATGTAGGTACTGCGAGACTAGTGTATTTTAGTTATTTTCACAGTATAATGTCTTACGGAATCTTACTCTGGGGACATGCGGCTGATATTGAAACGATTTTCATTTTGCAAAAAAGGGCGATTCGCGCAATCTACCAGATGCGATCCCGCGAGTCGTTGAGGAATATGTTTAAAGAAATTAATATTCTCACTGTTGCTAGTCAATTTATATACGAAAATATCATGTATGTACGTAAAAATTTGCACTTGTTTCATAAAAACAGTGACAGACACAATTTTAATCTAAGAAATATTAATAACATAGATGTTGCCTATTCGAGACTGAGTAAAGTTAAGAAGTCATTTATGGGGCAGTGTGTAAAATTTTATAACAAAATACCCGAAAATGTGACTAGTTTGCCAGAAAACAAATTCAAATTGCATGTGAAAAATTGTTTATGCTCTAGAGGGTATTACAAAATACTAGATTATGTAAATGATAATGATATATGGACATGTATAGATCCTCCAGCTCACAATTTTATTGTTGACATGAATTGTAATAGAATTTAAGATTTTATTTAAAAAATGTGTTGAAGCGAGTTTCTTTTGGGCTCGACGTTTCTTCTCGCTTCGCAAACACTTCCCGAAACGTTGAGTGTACAAGTCCCGCGTGGTAGGGACTTTGTACTAGGTAGAAAAAAATATTGACGATTTAAAAGCATGTGTAAAGCATCTACTTAAATAAAAAACATTTTGAGTTTGAGTTTTTGAGTTTGAGAATGGCCATTCGTAAATGATAGATTTTATGGTAATTTCAGATTTTTCAGAGCAGAAATAAACTGCAGATTATCAAAATCTGTTTATAAAGTAGACTGTTTTTATGTTTTTAGATAAACAAGATGTACAAGGAATCAATAAAATTGTAAAAAGCTAATTGTAAATTGTAATTTCAGCTAGTATAAATATATTATAATAAAGATTTATGACACAAATATTAAACAGATTTTTTCCTGCTATTGGTTGGTGATGCCACACGAAGATTTTTTGGATTTGCCACGCTTTCGCAAGTTACGCTTTCATTTGCCAGACTCTACATATTATGAGTAACGTCTTCAAAATAGGAATATCACGCTTCATCGATGTGGAAAGCTACATAAATGTAAAAAAGTTATTGCATCATACATACATCAAGAAAGTTTGTGATCACTTTATAAAGAGAAAAAATTAGGCATCTCGTTTTTTTTTTGATAAGACGATGCGATTTACATAAAAAAAAAGTTTAATTGTTTGTATAAAATTTAAGTTATTTAATCCCTATACAAAAATGATGAAAATGAAAACGAGGATTTAATAAAAAAAATTGAGGATTGAATTATCGAAGAGTATTGTTCTTGTGGTAACCTGTGCCATTAATTAATAGCGGCTTTCCTAATCTCTCGCTGCAACAATCTGCAGCGGTGGTTGGCGAGTAAAAACGACTCGCTTAAGTACCCCACGCGAGCTCGAAAAAGGTTTAGGTTTGGCGAGCCAACAGGCCAGTCTAGCACATTGAATGCCAATCCCGCTCCGGGGCGGGGAAGAGATACCGCGACAGGAGGCCGACCCCGCCCCAGAGCGGGCTTGGTGCTAGCCAAATTCTAAAAGCGGCAGTCAATGTGCTAGCTAGTCGCGTGCTGTTGTAGGTACTCTCGCAGAACAGCGTTCAACCGTTGAGCCCGATGTGCTGACGCATTATCTTCGACCAGCACGAATCGGTAACCAAAAAGAATGAATGGAATACCATTCACCCAAAGATATGCTGCCAAATCGCTGCAACATGAAGTCAGAATTCAGAATCAGATTGATCATTGATCTTCCTTATGGTAGATTCTTGAATTTGGAATTACAACACTGGTTCCGTCATTCTTTAATATTGCCAAATGTACGGTTACATTGCCTCAATATGCAGGTATTTTATAGAACGTATTAACTTTCACTTGTTATCTTTATTGATTGTAGATTTTCAAACCTCCATCTTTTTAATATTTTTACATTGTTGTATTTTATTCGCTTGTAAATTAACAACAAGTGAATATTTATTATTATTTTTCTTATTGGATTTTAAGGGGAATCAAACACTTTTTGGGGTATAAAAATATAGATCTGTCAACACCGTAACTATGATGTCATTTCATTTTCAAATGGAACTGGAAAAGTAGGTCGTTCGAGGCCGTGAGTATTGATTTTTACCTAATTTTCGACAAACAAAGACGTTAGTGTTGCATTAGTGGACTAAAATAAATGTACAGGAGTGCATCCTGAAGAGAAGCCGTCAAAATGCCTGTAAGTTCCTCGCCACATGTCCAGTTGTTACACGTTCCATGAAAACGTGCTATTCGATTTCGTAATCCACATTTTCCTTTCTGCAACGCTTTTTCACTTTTGTGTCGCAACGTCTATTGTTCAATATTTGCATTTATTTTCACTTTCAGACGTTGGCAAAGTGCTAATCGCGTTCCATAAAGGAGTTTGTACGTTTTTGGGTTATCTTTTTCTGGTTATGAGTCATGGAGCTGTTCGTCGGAGTAATTCTGTTCAGGGTCATTCGACGCGTATTACACGACATCTGCTAACTGCGCATTCGTTAGAAACCTTGATACCTACTTCAGTCACGTGTACGCTTTCTTTGTTCAACACTCCGATTTGACTGAAATGTTCAGTGCTGTGCTGACACAATGAAATCAATAAAGTTTTTTTCGTATGCAAGTGTTAACTTCGTCGTAGTGAAGGAGTGTTTTAAATGTACCTGTCGCAATAGATCATCTATGTTTAAGTAAATGTAAGTAGGTACCTGGTTGTACATATTTTTGGGTATCGCGAATAGTTCCTTTGCTATATTGTGATCGTTAGAGCTAAAATTTTTTTTCATTTGTCTCACAAAGTTCACAATATTTATTATCATTATTATACTTAAATTTTATTAAAATTTAAAATTCTAAAAAAGCATCCTTTAACAAGAAAAAGACTAATCGTATTTCGATGTTGCTTTACATAGATGTATTATACCTACCTACATGGTTGCTGTAATCAACATGTGGCAACCAGTTTGTAGGCCACACCAAAGAAAATAGGTCATGTGATGCTCAAGTAGGTTACCCAGCAGTGAATCAGCATCCTTCCTAGGAGTTGGTCACATTTTGTGTTGCATCTAATAAATTGATATTAATAGTTAGGTGGGCAGCATATTTTAATTAAAATAGTTTTTTATAATTTGATTTCAATTTTTTTTTGTTGTGGTTTATTTAAACAGGATTTCATTTGTGCTGTGGGAGTTTTAAGATTTCAAGAATTTTGGTTATTAAAACAAAATACTTAATTAATTGTTTTGTGCTGTACAATACAAATAATTAAAAAAAATGTATTATCCAAACAAATTATTAAATAATTCTCTGAGAGTTTTAAGCATTATTTTTTAATAACTGCAGCAAATTATACACATATTGTGAGCATGTACGTAAGCCAGTACAATTCAAAGAGCTACTTGGTTTAAAAGGATGCAGAGCTGTCGGCATCAACCGTTGAAAATGTGCGAGTGGTCGTCCGCGTCCGTCCCATGGAGCAGCGGGAGAAGCTCGAAGGAGCCTCCAGCTGCGTCTCCGTAGACTCCTGCAATAACACTGTGGCCGTCACAAAGAACTCCGAGCCTCCGCGCATATATGCTTATGATGCTGTCTTCGATACAGACACCTCTCAGGTATGTTCTAGGGATTCTGTTAAGTCATTAGTCATTTTCTGCATATGGCGAATGCAATCACGTATTTTATTTCACTGTATGAAAAATAAGTTATTCAATATTATTTTTTGAATACTTTTCCTCTTAGTATTCTAAGAGGTTGTTAAATATTTTAATCGGTTTTTAATTTTTTATGTATTTTAAAGAAATCACTATAGTGTTAGTTCAGATAATGATGTCACATGAACAATTCTAATAAATAACTTATTTAATATCTCTAAAATTAATTGATTGTTTTTCTATTACTGAAAGAGAGAAAAATATTTAGGGGGAGAGGGGGGCTGTTTATTTACCAAGAAAAACTCAAAACAAATTATCCAAATTTCATTAAACAGTCAAATCTATTTCTAAAATAAAATATAAATTAAGCAGAATCTTTAATATCTACGAATAACATCAAACAATAAATCAACCTAGTTTTTCGTAGCAACAGACATTTGACCTCATTTCTACAAACTTGAGTGACTTGGCCTTCTTACAATAGATTAGAATCATTGTAAGTAGGTTACTGTAATAATTGAGCAGTCTGTGTGTTGGTGTGAGAAAGATTCTTTTTTTTTATTATTTAACAATTTTGGTCTTTTGTTTTTAAACTATGGCAAACTTACAAAAAAAAATTTAAAGGTTTTAAGAGTACCTACATGGAATAGATTGGTTAGCCAGTGTGAAGGTTGTTTTGTAAACAACTTAAAGAAAAGAACAATGTAATTGGACATTCTCTCTCGTCTGAAACATATATGTTTTTATCCTTAAGCCCAAGAGTTTTAATGAACTTTCAACTGGATCAACAAGGATTGAAGAAATATGAAGAAAAACTAATGTATTACGTGTCCACCGTTTGTCTTGACTGCTGCTGTTCCACGCATCAGTCTTGTCGAATGGTGGGTGGGTTCTACATGCAGTCATCATCGCAAGTCTCCACCGGCTAAGCTCTGTGATCAGATCATCGAAGACTATATTCCATTTTATACCAATAGACATAAGAAGGATGAAGAAGCAGAGGTAGTAAACATTTGGCATAATGGCACTACAGCAGGGAGCATTGTATGCCAGTTTTTATAGCTTATCCTATCCCAAAATAAGGGTATATGTATGAGATTGAATGTTTCTATAATAGTGCCTGTAGTCAGCGCTTTAAGGATAGTGTGACATGTTCTAAGATTCTACTTAATCCCAATCTTACTTATTCAATAATTTAGTTGTGGTCAGTGATGTAATAATAGGTGATAGATAACTCATAGATCATGAGATCATCTTAAACCTAGTCGGGCACAGCTTCTAAGAGAGGAGAGGATGTAACTATATTATACCTTATAACTTTGTTAAACTCTAGTAAAACTAAACAGATACCAGCACTTTTTCACTTACCATCAGATGAGATGATGTCATCATCGAGCTAATCAATTGAGGATAAAAAGAAGATAGTTTCCAATAAGAGTAAATTGTTTCCAATCACTATTTTTCTTTGTAAGTGTATATTGTTATAATTAATTCCAAGATGTACCTACCTATTCTTTTTTACTAACAACATTAACACAGGATGTTTGAAATTGGCGCAACGTTCTTAATGCATCTTGCGTTACGCCAGAGAGCGATCTCGGTGCGTCGATGCAAGTGGCAAGACATTAAGTCACATTAATGCTTTGTGCGTGGGGAATATTGCGCCAAATATCCACATGGACGAGAACCAATCAAGACTCTAACCTTAATTTACTAATTAGTTGAAACTTTCTGTATATAATTAGGTGTTATTTAATGGCCTTGACATGATGTGTTAAATGTTAGCAGTAAGATAATTATGTATGTTTTTATAAACGTTTTGCCATGTCATAAAGAAAAAAAATCTCTAAATCATACATAGATAATACAATACTCGCATTGAATCTGTTCAACATCAGCCGAAAAAAGTTCACTTCATTGCAGAATACGTGCAATTGGCTATAAATGGGCTTCGCTGAAAACCAGCGCTGCACTGTGTCACCACAGTCGCAGCTCATGCTGAGTCGAGGGCCATGTTTTAGCACAAATTAGACCTTAGATACTTTATTTTTTACAATATTTGTCTATTTGTGTTTAGTTTTGTCGTTTTATAATCTAGTATTAATATTATTACTATTTGTATGTTGGCTTTTTTGTGTTAAAAATAAACATATGTCTATGTCTATGCTTAACAAAGGCGGCCCCCAAGGTTTCCACGACGACGGACAACCGGTCTTGCGCTGGCTGCCTGCATTCAGCATTTAGTCTATTTGAAAAAAGTTTGCTTATAAGTAGGTAGGTAGGTCTTGAACTGTGCACTAGGTAAAACCTGTGTCGCATTAAAAATAAATCTTGTCAGTGTATTTGCCCTTTGTCCTTACCTGCTCCCTCAAGGTTTCTATGTAATCTTATGTCCTATGTAATTGGGATAAGTTTAAGGAAATTAATATTTTAACGGTTGCTAGTCAATTCATATATGAGAGCATTATGTACGTCCGCAAGAATCTACATTTGTTTCGTAAAAACAGTGACAGGCATGATTTAAACTTAAGGAATATAAATAACATTGATATTGCCTATTCGAGACTGAGCAAAGTTAAAAAGTCGTTTGTGGGGCAATCTGTACGATTCTATAATAAAATACCAGAACATGTAACAAATCTGCCTGAAAACAAATTCAAAACGCATATAAAAAAATGTCTGTGCTCAAAAGGTTATTATAAGATAATAGATTATGTGAATGACAAAGACATTTGGAAATGTATTGCTCTTCCTGATAACTGTATTATTGATAACAAACATTGTATTAGTAATTAAGTATTATTTTAAAAAATGTGTTGAAGCGAGTTTCTTTTGGGCTCGACGTTTCTTCTCGCTTCGGAAACACTTCCCGAAACGTTGAGTGTACAAGTTCCGCGTGGTAGGAACTTTGTACTAGGTAGAAAAAAAGACGATTTAAAAGTATGTGCAAAACATCTACTTAAATAAAAAACATTTTGATTTTTGATTTTTTTTTTTGATTAATATTTTATATGCGACATAAGTTTACGTAGGTAATTTATTTATTTACTTGTTATTATTTCTACAAATTATGATAATTATTAGCACACTTGTTTGTGCTAATTCCAACGTACTCGCCTGAAGTACCGTTATTCATTTTAACTATCGCTGTTACTATCCGGAAAGTATTAGCTAGGTACAAATTAGATGCCATAGAAATGAGTTCGTTAAAATTATCGCCATTAAAAATAATTTTCCTTGTACGTAACTAAGTGGGGCCGTCTACTAACTGGGTAACGTGAAATGAACTTTTGATTAAGTACCTATAAGATTTCCTGTTCGAAACTTTGATATAATTAAAGGGAATCCAACCAAGTCCAAGAAGTAAACTTTTAATAATAGCAACTCGGATAAAATAATCTGAGAATGGCAAATAGTTGAACAATTACAGGGAACAGGGAATACAGGGAATCCAAGTTTGGGGCCAGATGACCGTGTGTGATTTGTCCCAGATATTATTATTATTTGTTTTTGTTGATTTTTTGAATAGATTTGAATCAATTTGGATAACATTTATATGGGATGGGACCACCTCTGAAGTATTACCTACCAAACAAAAAGGAATCATCGAAATCGATTCATAATTGGCGGAGTAAGAGTAACATACATACAAAAAAAAAACATTATTGAGAATTACAAACAGAATTATTGAGAACCTCCTCCTTTTTTGAAGTCGGTTAATTATCTGAAAAAACAATGTTATTGCAGCTTCCACTCATGAAACTGAACAACTTTCCCCAAGGAACCAATATCCAACACTGCCTGAATATCTTACATACGTTAATTTTGATACAGTAACATTTGAGCTGTTCATCCAACGTACATACCACAGCACAGATTGTCAAAGGCGAATAATGCAGCCGCACGCATAAAACTTACGTTATTTTAACATAAAATTGAAATATGATTAATTGATAATCCTGCAACATATTTTAACGTATCATAAATTCATAGTGCCAGCCGTTTTAGCTTCCAACACGTATAGGTGTGTTTAAGACACGTGCACGACCACGCGCGATGGCCGTGGAGATATGATAATTCAGATACCATTGCTAAAGCTCCTCGTCTATATCACAGCAGGCCTTGGTGCCTTTATTAGAAAAGGCTGTTCATTAGTTTCTCGACTGTAACAGAAAGAGGCTAAATGTTTTTGGGAAGAAACACAAATTGTGATACGACGTTGCAACGTAGAAATCTGCGAGGACATATCTACTATTATAACAGATATTTACCCATCTTATACTGTTTCTGCGTCACGATTTCGCATCGCACCGCGCAGTTTTGTGTTTGAGACCTTTCGGTTGTATGTATCGTCTCGTTGTTATCATTAAAGATACAAACTTTTTACAAGGTCTGTAAAGAGGAAGATTAGGAAAGATTTTTGAAATAGACCTATAAGTAGGAGAAATTCGGCATTAAAGTTTGTAAGAAAAATTGTATTTATACCCGGGACGAATGACGAGGGATGTGTTATCTGAAATATACGAGGGGAAGTCGCGTGCCTCCACTAGTTTTTAATAAAATTACGTTACTCTATGTCTTTTTTTTCGTCCCACTGACCTATATTTAATCAATAAGTAAACGTTCATAGTTTATGAAGCCATAAAAAGTAAAACATAACATAATGAACATAATAAATATGTAGTATAAATACTGGAGTCGATGTTGGATCTGTAATAAATAAAAAAATTAAAATAGGTATCTTCTTGAATACTCGTTGGAAGTTGGGATAAGATTTTCCTCACAAGAAATGTATTTCAGTTTGGATTGGACTCTCGAATTTAATTAATACAAAGTTTACAAAACAGAAATACCTAAAAATTGAAAAATTGAAAAACTTTATTTCGAATCACAGAGAATTCATATAAATGGGTTAGTAAAACACACAAAGAAAAGAAAGAAAATTGGGGTTAGTTAATCAAATTATTTTTGGGTTCCGTGTTATTTTTACTTCACTTGAACAGCGAGCAAACCTGCGGGCGAGCATATTACACCTAACTGCCAAAAAAATTAAGGAATCACTACTTTGGTAGTCATGTCTACTAAATACTATTTATTCTAAACATTCTTTTGTCTTTAGAGTTCTTCTGACGTAAAATCCTTCAATGATTTCATTTTTCTTATAGGATTTTTTTCTTTTTTATAAGTCGTATGCAATTGCATTGCATTAGTATGTCGTAGACTTCTGCTCAAGTCTAGAACAGATCCACCGCGCACCCCTCTAGTCTTTTTAGTGTTCTTCTGACTCTCAAAACTCTTAAATGATTCCATTTTTCCTATGACATTTTCATTTCATTTTTATAAGTCATATGCAATTCTTAGTTTAGTATCATGTAATAGATGTCATGTGCTTAAGTCTAGAAAAGATCCGCCCCGCATCGTCCGATAAACAGCGCCCCCGTCCCGAGCCCCGCTGGCCAGCGGCAGCGACCACGCCCAGTCGGCTCACGGCTCACGGCTGCAATCGATAGCGTGCAGCGCGCACCCCGCCCGGTCGCCCGGCGCCGGTGCCGTCACCCGGCACCCGCCAACCGCCCGGCGACCCACTGGCCTCAATTGGGCCGACCCAGATAGCGCATTAGCGGATGGTGTCGTCCATAAGTCTGTCGTTGCTGTTGAGAATTGATGTTTCAAATATTTATCCCCAACATTTATGTATGTATTTTGTAGATATACATCTACAGCTGGGAACAGATCCGAGTGAAAAAAAATAGTTTCGGCTCTATGCATCCGTATTCCCTGGGTGTTACAGGACCTAAAGAAGTAGTACATATATTTTTTAAATTAGATATTTCTCTTTTTTTCGGAGTATAGGGAGCTGTATAGGGTTAGGGTAGTGAAACAGCTTTAAACACTAACTAACTAGGTTTTAAGGCGCCTTGAACCACCTTAAACGTAAGATGCCTATGCCAACTGTGTAACCTCTAATTTAAAAAAAATGTGCACTGACTGGTCCATACCCTTATGGCTTGCTACGTATACGTTTAAGGTGGTTCAAGGAGCCCAAAAACCTTTGCCGAGGAAAATAATATGTGCTCCGGCATGAGGTTAAGATAGCTAGTTCCCTATTGCGTTGGGGAATCTTGGTAAGCCCCCTTCCATCTTCGGCATCATCATCAATTACCATCAGGTAAGATGATGCCAAATATTTACCAATTAAGAATTTAAAAAAAACTTGTCTAATAATTAAAAAGTTTAAAAATTGTGGTTGTTTTATTCTTGAATATCCTATAAAGTACACACGTAAAAAAATGATTTTAAAATTTTAACATGTCATTTTGTATCTCCGTTTAAATGATGAGTAGAGTAGAGGCTTTACTAAGATTGCCGCTACCTTCGGAGCTGATGGCCCGTCCTCACAATATCAAGACTAAGAGACGCGAAATAGAGGAAAAAAATATCCTTACGTCCTTACAAAGTTAAAAAAGAACCGGCCAAGTGCGAGTCCGTCTCGCGCACCGAGGGTTCCGTATAAAGTCATAATTACACATGTCTTGAACTCTATATCAAATTCTCAGGTCTGCAATCCCTTGAAGCTGTGAAAAAATCACACTTCTATGCCAACGCAATCAAGAGATACGGCCGTCGCATATTTGGACACTAGCATGAGAATCAAAACCTATAGGGTACTTCCCGTTCGTCTAGATTCTAGAATATCTTGATTGCGTTGCGTTGGCATAGAAGTTAGATTTTTTTACAGCTTCAAGGGATTACAGGCCTGAGTATTTGATATAAATTTCAATTTCCTACCTCCACGGATTCCTGAGAAAAAGGGTCTTGACAGACAGACAGACGGACGGACAACGAAGTGATCCTATAAGGGTTCCTTTTTTCCTTTTGAGGTACGGACGGAACCCTAAAAATTAAGACTCCATGTAAATTGGCAAAGTTGATTAATTTGTATAAAGAGTTCAAAATTAACTCTGTATGTTTATGTTAGTTGCATTGTTATCGTCGTCGGAGTCAAAATGGCGTGACTGATTTTGGTGTGCGACGCGTTAGTTTACCATATTAACATATGTTTTTATTTTAAGCAGCCGTGTTTTCAATTCTCTACCTATAATGCACCTATTTATAAAGGCATCATATTTTCGATAAGTTCTACGGTGCTACCTAAAGAGAGCCTACCTACACAATCTACTCAAATACCGAGACGTTTACGAATATTCGAGACTGGGCGTGACGTCACACAGTTTTTTACACAGGCTGGGCACAAATCGTCCGATATCAAATTCATATTATTTACGTAGCTAGGTGGGTAGGACCTAATCGATACGCTATGGTGATAGTGGGATCAATTTAGCTGAAACTCTACGTATGTACGTATGTATGTATATCTTCCAGAGAACGGTTGACGACTGAAGCACAAAACACATAGATACAGAAGGTCCGCTTAATGCGCTCACTAAAATCCTAAGCATATACATGCTTATAGACGTATACGGTCGTTGTAGGCAAGATCACGTACTGTGCGATCGTGACCTTGTCTCGAACGACCGTATATTTCTATTAGCATGTATATGCTTACGATTTTAGTGATTTGTATTGAGCGGACCTTCTGTGTCTATTTTGTGACTGAAGTGTGTAAACAAGTACCTAAACAAGATGTACCACAGATTTAATAAAATAACTCCACGACGGTTTAAAAATATTCCGTGTCACAGAGGATAAAACTCGATGGTTTAATTATAACATTTGACACTCGACAGATACAGGTCGTAAGGAACCATCACATACGCTGCCCGAAATCCATCCATCAAGCTGTTTAAGGCTTTAAGCTCAGTTTTTGACCACCTTGTGGCTAGTGCGGTCGCTTTACATCAGGAGCTCGCGGGTTCGATTCCCGGCGGGGTCCAACATGTAGGACTTTTTTTAGTTAGTGGTAGGGCATTTTCTGAGCCTGCCTTGCTAGCTTCATTTCAATTCAATATACTTTATTGTAATAAATATCAAATAATATACAAAAGCCATAGCTTCCCCCATATTATCTAAGTCTTTCCGCCAAAATTAATGTAAATAGCATTGCTGTGTTCCGGCATAGAGAAAAGATAGCCGTTGAATCTTGGTAAAGCCGCTTCCATCTTCGGCATCAACAATCATCGGGTGATATGATTCCAAGGGGCTCCTACCATCGATGAATAAAATAAAGCAAAGCAATAGGACATATACAGGGTGTAACAGAAAGGTGTGATAATACTTCAAGAGGGGCTTTTACCCATCAAACTGAACAAATCTACAACTTTGTTGAAATCGCAAAGAAATTTTCGGACTTTTCATACAAACTTGGTTCGCCAGCTGATCGGTTTGTATGAAAAGTCCAAAAAATATTTTGCGATTTGAACAAAGTTGTAGAACAAAAGTTGTTCAGTTTGATGGGTAAAAGCCCACCTTGAAGTATTATCACACCTTTCTGTTACACCCTGTATATATACAAACACACACGGAAAACATTACTCTCTATTTCTGGGGCAGTCGGTCAATTCTTTATTCAGTACATATTTGACTGCATTAACAAGAAATAAATGCACTAAGCTTAATATACGGTCACTTGAAGGGCATTTTGGATATTTGTGGAAATGAAAGCTAAACGGGGGATAAAACAATACTTGCATTTCCATTTACATTTCCCCAAGTGGCACCCAGTTATGTGGCCACATTTTAATGTTTGTTTGTTTAAATTGTTTTATATTAAGATAATATTTAAAATTATATTAATATTGTATAATTAATATTTAAAATTATTAATATTGTATACCTAGGTCGACTTTGTTAACCCAAAGTTGCAGTGCCCTGGTCGGGTGTCATATACCTACATTTGTAATAGGATAACTAAGTACATTTAAGACCTCTTGTACTGTATATGACAGCAATAAAGTATTGAGTATTGAGTAATGCCGCTGCAAAATGTAAAGATCTGAGTGAACAATCAGAATTACATACTATAACTCTCCAAGTACCATAATAAAATAATTAAAATTGATTCTGTAAGAATCATAGAATCGAAGGCTTCGATTTCAAAGATTACCTATAATCAGTTTTCCTTTCGCGTCATAATTAGTAATAAACAAAGAGCTAACAAATCAGTCTATCTTCCATACAATTTATTATGATCTTTTGAACTTACATTCATCAATTCACTGAAAATATTCCCAACTATAATAAAAGTCTGAGGTGATATCAGGCCGCCATATTTATTTACTACTTACTGTGATGTAGTAAGTATAGATAAATAAATAGGTAGGTAGATATATTAATTTCGAAGTTTTGCATAATATTATACAAGTGAACATTCATGTAAAAATGTGGCATTTATCGGCGTAGCAGTACAGCGAGCGTAGCATGTGTTAGTTTGGAATGACCTCGCTGTCTATCTGTTTGTACTACGATAACTCGAAAACCCCTGATACGTACGATGTTGTGTCATGCCGTTTTAGCTCTTCCGTGCTCCGTTTGAGAGTTTAAATTCGTTCGCTTGGCGATAGTCACTGAAATGTATGTCAAGTAAAGACCTTCGCCCGCCCGCTGCTGGATTGTGTGGGCGATTATCAAGGTTTTGGCTCTAGTCGCAGAAAACTGAATATTACTGAAGAAAAGCGTATTTAAATCATGATGCCAAATAGCATGTTATCATATGATGAGTATTTTAGGGTTTCTTGATAAGCTTGATAGATATTTCCATGTAACATAAGGATTTATCTTCATTCTCATACGAAAAATATGAAAGCACTACTTCATATTATATTATGTTTAGACTTATGCTATGCAGTTTTGTTTAATTAACTTTCTTATGATTTAAATTTTTGATTTACATATTAAATAAAACTGATCTGTAGTAGTCATCTCTATAAATGTGAACATCAGTTATAAATGTATAGTTTTTAGCTACTTACAGGATTCCGACCGACGCTTTCAGATGTCGTCGGCGTCTTAGGCAAGTCGGTAATTACTTTTTATCAAATGTCAAAACAACAGTTTGTTCAAAATGAATTGAAATTTTAAATTTTAATTCTCATAGTTGTTAGCATATTTATAGCGATTTTTTTATAGAAAAATGTATGTGGCGTTTCGCTAGTTTAAAGGAATACGGTACAAATCTAACTTTGAGAATATCAAAAAGTTGTTTCTTCTTACTCACCGCCGCCGCCTTCGGGTCATTTGCAAGTATAGTTTTCTTGTGGTTTTCTTTGAAGCTGTGCTGTTTGCTAGCTTAAAGGGCCCATGGATCCATTGTTTCAGGCTTTAGCAGAGTGCTTGATGAGTTAGTGCACTTGCAGCTAATTATTTTCGTTCGAACACAAATTATGAACGGCCGCGCTCCGCCATTGCAAAAAAGAGACAGTGGCGCTCCCTTGCGGCTACTTGTTAGTAGTTTCCGTCGCAGGACGGCAACATGGCGGCGGTTTAGCGGGTGATTTGAAATCTCAAAGTTTGTATGAAAACCCAACATTCCCCCCACCGAAATCCACCTGGATTTCACAGTTACGAGAGCTTATAAAAGTGGACTGTATTTTATTTAAAATATATACTCACATAAACAAAAGGCTAAGTTATTACAATTTTAAAAGTTTATGTGAGAAAAAGACTAAAATTATTAATTTTTAAGCAGAGTCCTGCTCCGCTGGGAGAGGACTGAGTTTAACTACTGGACGTATAAACTCTTTATCTTTTGTTCGCACAGTGACCACACGCACTGCGCCATCTGGTCCAGGATGTACTTTTAATACCCTAGCGAGACTCCACTGCAAGGGAGGAGTATCCGCGTGTAAAAGCACAAGATCACCCACTTTGATATTTTGTGAATTCCTACACCACTTGTCACGTTTTTGAAGAGTGTGGAGGTAATCTTGTCTCCAGAGTTTCCAAAAGAGTTGTGCTACTTGTTGTACAGCCTGCCACCGATTTAGTCGGTTAGGGTGTAAATCCGTCAAGTCATACTCCGGGACACTAAGAATGTCACGACCTATTAGGAAATGCGAAGGCGTAAGAACCTCGAATTCGCTAGGATCGTTAGACAGAGCACAGAGTGGGCGTGAGTTAAGCACCGCCTCTACTCTTGCGAACAAGGTGGTAAGTTCTTCAAACGACAGTACTCGGTTACCCACTGCTCGTTTTATGTGGACTTTAGCCGATTTGACAGCTGCTTCGTAAAGTCCTCCGAAGTGACTTCCCGCGGGTGGATTATGTTTCCATTCTACTTGTCGCGATGTCAAACTAGTAGTCAGTTTGCCCTGGTTATGATTTAGAAATTCGGTTATTTCTTTAAGTTGTTTGCCCGCAGCGACAAAGTTTGTGCCGTTGTCGGACACTAAAAGTTTACACAGACCTCTCCTAGCTGTAAATCGGTCGAATGTCGCCAAGAAGCACTCGGTACTTAATGAAGATAGAACTTGTAAGTGCACAGCTCGTACTGCACAGCACACGAAAACGCAAAGGTACGATTTCGAAGATGGTGCATTCCTACGTTTCGACTCTTTAGTTAGAAAGGGTCCGCCTATGTCAACGCCTACCGTATGAAATACGTGAACGTCTTGCGTGCGGAATTTAGGTAACTCTCCCATAAGACGTTGACGCTGGGAAGGAGATACTTTAAAGCACGGTATACACTTCAGAGTTCGCGATCGTATGGCACTTCGTGCTGATATGATCCAGTACTTCTGGGAAATGATGCCTTGCAGGGTACGTGGGCCAACATGCAGATGCAGCTTATGAAAGTGATCGACCAGAATATCAGTGAAGTGAGACTTCTTAGGTAGAAGAAACGGATGCTTCTTATCAAAAGTCAGGGTGGACTGCGACAGTCTACCCCCCACCCTGAGAAAACCAAGGGGATCTAGAAAGGGGTTAAGCTTGCGCAACGACTGACTGCAGGGGTTACCTTTGGACAGAGCTACGAGGTCGTCCGAAAAGTAGTGACTTTGAATTGCTTTTATAATAACATCATGCGCTTTTCTAGTTTCGATGACTGTGAGAGATCTACGCTCTTGAGGTTTAGATCTTGCGTTGTGGATGAACAGAAGACATCGAGCGACAACATTCACCACCTTACTGAAGCTTGAACAGCGTTCAGTTAGTTCGACAATAGGATTAGATTCAACGCTATCAGTTGACATCAGAACTGTAGCTGTTTTAAGCTCAGGTGGAGATTCATCCCGAAACTCATCGATAGTCCTTACCGGCCACTGAGAGCGATCCTGCGTAAGCCATTGCGGACCATGCAGCCACTCAGGCATCGCCAGTAACGCAGAGGGTAACGCTCCGCGAGAACAGACATCTGCTGGGTTGCATGCGCCGCTAACATGATGCCAGCACTCTATAGGTTCCTTGTCTGCGATGGACTCTACGCGATTAGCGACGAAGGTTTTAAGCATATAGCTTGGTGTGTTCAGCCACGCCAACACTACAGACGCATCAGTGAACATCAACGTCTCGTTGATCTGAAGTCGACTAGTTAGAATGGACTTGACATATGAGACCAACTTGGCAAGAAGATGAGCAGCCAGAAGCTCCAACCGAGGGATGGTAACTGTTTTCAAGGGCGCTACTTTGGACTTTGATATGAGAAGGCTAACTTTGCTCTCACCTTTCTCATTTTCAGTGCGCAAATACACGACTGCTGCATATCCGAGTTGCGACGCGTCGCAGAAACCTAGAAGCTGACAGTAGATAAAACCAGCGACGGTCACGTGACGTTCGTGCTGAATATTGGAAAGTAATGGCAATTCTTCAATATATGTTTTCCACTGTGTTTCCAGATCCGCAGGCAAACTCTGATCCCAATCGAGTTTCAGGGCCCAAAGTTTCTGCATGAAACACTTGGCGAAGAATATGCATGGAGCGACGAATCCGAGTGGATCGAACTGACGTCCTATCTGTGACAAGACAGTTCGTTTCGTGACTACAGGATTAGCCTGTGAAGTGGTGAATGAGAACGCATCGGAAGCTGGCAGCCACTGAAGGCCGAGAACCTTAATGGTCAGATTGGCATCATCGTCGAACTGGACAGGCAACTCGCGATAATCCTGAGGCAGCTGCTCGAGTACCTGTGGACAATTGCTGGACCACTTTCTTAGCAAGAACCCTCCGCTGGTTAACAACGACGTCAGCTCCTCCTGTAACTGAATAGCGCTCTCTACCGTCGGCATCGACCACAAGAAATCGTCCATAAAAAAAGCCTTTTTTAACACTTCTGCTGCCGCAGGGAACCGCTCCGCTTCATCGTCAGCCAGAGTGCGCAGGACTTTAATAGCTAGGTATGGACTAGTAGCCACCCCGTAGGTCACTGTGTTGAGTTCAAACACTTTGATCGGTTCGTCTTGTGAGCCACGCCATAGAATATGTTGATACGGTCGTTGGCTCTTATCAATCAATATTTGTCTGTAACATTTACAAATGTCTGCTGACAACCGTACAGGATGGATACGGAAGTTGATCAGGATTTCGTTAATGTCAGACTGTAGCTTAGGGCCGGGATACAGAACCGAATTCAATGAATTCCCATTCGACGTTGCACATGAGGCATCGAAGACAGCACGAAGCTTCGTGGTAGTGCTGGATGGACGCAAGATATAGAAATGGGGAATTATATTTTTCGACTCGACTGTACCTAGCTCACCGAGGCAAGTCATATGACCTAAGTTTACGTACTCAGTCATGAACTTATGATATTCTTGTTTGACGTCTGGAAATCTATCTAGCTTCGCCTCTAAATTTAGTAGTCGACGCTCAGCCTGTGGACGCGAAGCACCGAGTTCGAACCCAGGCTTGAATGGGTACTTAACTGTGTAGCGACCGGTGTCGTCTCGACTATGTTCCGCTTCAAAGAACTTGTCTACGTACAAGTCTTCAGAGGACTGAGGTACGTCACTTTGAACATTCTCTATTTCCCAGAACGAATTCATGATTTTATCGATACTCGCTTGTGTTACCAACAGAACAACAGCTGCCTGAGTAGGCGCATCAGTCATTGTCGCGTCGACTGTACCAGTTGAAGCCGAGTCGTCCTTGCGTTTGTCACGGTTAAAGGCGGCTTGGCCTGAAATCACGTGACCGAAGATTGAACTCATGGCTACTGGCATCCCGTGCTCACGCGGCAATACTTTTTGGCCGTCGTAGATGTATGGAAACACATCAGCGGCGAGTAACATATCGACTGGACCCGGTTTGTAGAATTGAGGATCCGCCAACTTTAGATTTTGATACATGTTAATGATGTCGTTTGACAAGGGGACTGTAGGTAAGTCGCCTGCTATGTTCGAAACGATTACCGCATCGGTTTTCAGAACGGGACCATCACTATCACGCGGCTTTATACTACAAGTCGCTAAGCCAAACTCTCTGACAGGGTTGCCACCTAAACCGACAGGTTCGAAGTTACATTTGCGTCGCGGCAGCCCTAAGCGCTTCGCACAGTCTTGAGTCAGATAGCCCGTCATGGCGCCGCTATCGATCACCGCACGTACGGGCTGGTACCTGCCCCAGCAGTCTGCGACGTGGATGACGGCGGTGCCGAGCAAAACCGTGGAATTGGTAGAGCATGTCAACGCGACAGGGTTTGAAGATGAGTTTGGTACCGATTCACTTGATTTGACTAAAGCCGAATCGATATGCAACATGTGGTGGTGCATGTTTTTGCAGATAGCACAACGCATTTTTGAAATACAGGCGTTTACGTCGTGGTTATCACGCAAGCAATTTTCACAAAGTTTAAGTTGTTTTATTTTTTGCATACGGAACTCTGGTGTGAGGTCACCGAACGCATGGCAGCGATAGATAGAATGAGGTTTGTTACAGACTGCACATTCCATCGATTTACGCGACTCACAACTACCCTTATCGGCCGTGTTCATAACAGCTGATGCCGCAAGGGAAGTTTTTTGAGAGTGATTTTTGTTTGAATAAGTTTGAGTTTTTGAACCAGTGTGCGTTTGACTTGTACTGGTTTTGTTCTGAGTGTACTTGAAACTGCCTACAGCTTTAGCCGGTTTACTCTCGGACATTTCCAAAACGCGCACATGATTTTCTACGAAACGTATGAGATCGTTAAACGTAGGTATTTCGCCTTGTTTTACAGTTTGTTCAAACTCGCGCCTACTAACACCGTCAAGGTTACGCAGTGATAAATAGAACAGAATGAAACCCGATAGGTCAGGGATATTCAGCTGTTGTAGCGCCTTAACACTTTCCTGATAAGTCTGTAAGAAAGTATTTAGACCAGAGACGGACTCAGTGTTCATCGGTTTAAAATTGAAAAGTTTATCGAGGTAGGTGGTAGCTAACGCGCGTTTGTTCTCATATCGCGACACCAGCTGACTCCATACAATGGGGTAGTTGTCAGCAGTGACTGGCATGGACTTCGCTATCGTCAAAGCGGGGCCACTGAGGGCTGACAACAAGTAGTAGAACTTTTCGACATCAGATATATCTTCATTTTTATGAATTAAACTGGTGAACGTATCTCTGAATGTAGGCCAGTTCTCGAGATTACTGTCAAAGGGAAATATTTCTAACTTGGGCAACCTTGGCCTTGCATTACTTTTTGACTCGCGGCTGCAGGTCTCAGACTTTACTGTTTTTTGATTCAGTGTTTGTTCGACGTGTCGAATTTTGTAATAAATCTCATCAAATGTCACTATATCACTATAACTTATCGGTATTTCGGGGTAATGATTTTTATTTAGCGTAAAAATAACACTAACCGCTTTTTCGTACGAAGTTTTTAGATTTGACAAGTCCTATAGACGAGCATTGAACTCTGGAACTAACTCGGGATTAGTTAACACTTTTTTCGACAAATCGAACAAAGACTGTAGCCGAAGGAAAGCTACTTCTTTATTTGTTACATGGGGTGAAAGCAACAGCTCAAATTCTTCATTACTAATTTGTTCAGCCATTTTGTCGCCGCAACAGCTTTCGACTTGAACCAGATAGCGCAAACGCAAAGTCGACGTATTACGAACTTACAAAACACTCGGAACTGAACAATTATTACTCGTAAAACATTAAAATGCAAGCAACTGTGAACGTTGACTAGTAAAAACAACACAATTACGCACTTTTGAACAAGTTTTTTACGAAATTCTAACACCGTAGTACGCGGGGTCAATGACCTCCGGCTTACCACGTTTTTGCTTGAAAAACCACTTAAAACAAATTTCTACTTAAAAATAACTGCACGAATCGATTATTTATGTTAGTTGAATAGTAAAAACCACACAAATACCAGGTACAGGTCTTTAGTTTCGAAAATATTATGTTGACTCTGAAAAATGGACGCTACGAAGTTACGGCGATTTATTAAAGTTTTTACTTGAAAGTTATAGACTCGTAACCGCAAAATCCGGGCCGATTGGACCAAAAATGTGGCGTTTCGCTAGTTTAAAGGAATACGGTACAAATCTAACTTTGAGAATATCAAAAAGTTGTTTCTTCTTACTCACCGCCGCCGCCTTCGGGTCATTTGCAAGTATAGTTTTCTTGTGGTTTTCTTTGAAGCTGTGCTGTTTGCTAGCTTAAAGGGCCCATGGATCCATTGTTTCAGGCTTTAGCAGAGTGCTTGATGAGTTAGTGCACTTGCAGCTAATTATTTTCGTTCGAACACAAATTATGAACGGCCGCGCTCCGCCATTGCAAAAAAGAGACAGTGGCGCTCCCTTGCGGCTACTTGTTAGTAGTTTCCGTCGCAGGACGGCAACATGGCGGCGGTTTAGCGGGTGATTTGAAATCTCAAAGTTTGTATGAAAACCCAACAATGTACATGAAATGAAATTCAAAGCGAGTAAGTTTTTCTGCAATTTCAGTGAAAGATTTAGCGAACTGAACACTTTTTCATAATTTACTTTTGATACAGTCGCCTACCCTATTTCTTAAGTCCAAAATTTGATGGATTTCAGTAGTCGTAGAAGAAAACGTGTTCACTTTGATGAGTACAAGTCCTTAAAAGCTTTATGTCAGGAGCTACATCACCAGGGTCCTACACCAATTTTTAACTGACTTTCAGAAAGGAGCAGGTTCTCGATTATACAATTTTTTTGTGTGTAATGTTACCCGGTATCTTCGCCAAATTGTGAGAACACGCCTTGCAGCACACATTGCGTAAATGTACCTATTACATAAGAGAAATTATAGAACTCTAGGTCTATATAAGTACTAAATATTTTTTAGCAACTGAAGTGAAAGTTGTTTGTTTCCTAAATAAAATAAATAAATACAATAACTCGTCTGTAACAGACGTACAAGACCTATGATGATGATGTGACAAGATTTTAACGATTCTTTTTTTATTTGATCAATTATGAATTTATGACTAAAGGGTGGTCTCATGTTCGAGTAATTTGTATAAAATAAATTCAGTTTCGGTACAAACAAAAACAGGAAAACTATTGTTAGGATTGAAGTCGGCTGTTTTTATGTATTTAACGTTGTCAGTAATGTCAGGCCACGTATATTAGATACTCAGCAGTACAATGCCATATACTGTTGCCGCAGGCAGTTGCTCGTGTAACTACATTCGTCACTGCAGAACGATATCTGATAAGGAAAACATTTAGTTTGTATAATTGACCACGCTGAATACGTTAAAAACAACCGACTTCAATCGCAACAACTCCAATTTTGCTATGTTTTGTTGATTTTCTCAAAAACCGCTGAATCGATTTCGATAAAATTTATATGGGACCACCTGTGAAGTATACCCTTTCAAACAAAAAAAGAATTTTCGAAATCGGTTCAGGCGTCTTCGAGTAATCGGTGAACATACATAAAAAAAAAAAAAAAACGACGAATTGAGAACCTCCTCCTTTTTTTGAAGTCGGTTGAAAAGGGCTTATACTTACATTTACAAAACTTTATGCAGAATGATATTATCTTTGAATTGATTGATAACGTGACATGATTAAAAAAACGAGGTGACTTTTAATTATTCTTATAATAGTCTATGTTAACTCATACTTTGTAATTTTTGTTCTTCTACCATTTTGTAAATAAACTATATTTTTTTGAACTCAACAAATCCCACTTATGTATGGAGAATAAAAATAAAAAAAGATTTAAATAGTGGCAGAACGAAAGTTGTCAGATTTGACCCGAATAATATAATGCTATATTTACACAAACAGAAACGTACGAAGATACATAACATCGTATCTAGGCCTAAAGACATCTACATCCTAATATAATAAATAACGCATATTATAAATTTATAATATTATAGCCTGAATATTTTCAGTAAAATGCCATTTATGAAAATTTTTATAAGTATTATTTTATAAGTATACTTATAAATTAATATTAATATTTTTATAAGTATACTTATAAAAAAATTCCCAGTGAACTTTGCGATTGTTCTTAGCAATATTTGATGAAAATTCGTTCAGTGGTTTTCAAATTAAACGAATTTTACCGTCAATTTTCGTTTTGTTTTCTAAGGTATATTTTGATGAAAATCTGTTCAGTGGTTCCCAGATGATTTGCGTTTAACTATTAGGGTCGATAATATATTAAGTTAAAAACATTACCGCCAAATTGAAGAATTTTGTTAGATGATTGCTAAAGCATTGTTTTTATAGTATTTTATATATGTATTTCTATGCGCCTTGTGCCTGAAATAAACGGATAAAAAATAAAGCTTTCTTTTTCACTTTTTCACAAACTTGTCCACAGATGGACATCTACGTCCAGACTGCGAGCCCCATCGTGGAGCAGGTCCTGAAGGGCTACAATGGGACCATATTCGCGTACGGGCAGACGGGCACCGGCAAGACCTACACCATGGCTGGCAGCAACTCCGCGCCGGAGCTGCGCGGAATCATACCCAACTCGTTTGCGCATATCTTCAGCCATATAGCTAAGGCTAGCGATGATGAGAAGTGAGTATTTTATAAATAAATAAATGAAATCACTTCGAGAAAGAGATCAATCGTCGAATCCAACTCGGCTAGGCAGCGTTCGGGAAGCTCCGCAATATCTTCACGTCCAAAATACCGCAGTGTCCCAAGACTAAAGTCTATAACCAGTGTGTTGCCGCCAGTGATGACATATGGATCCGAGACATGGTCGCTTACTATAGGCCTCATAAGAAGGCTCAAGGTCACACAAAGCGCGATGGAGCGTGCTGTGCTTGGTGTTTCCCTACGTGATCGAATCACAAATGAGGAGATACCAACGTAGGAGAACTAAAGTTACCGACATAGCTCTTAGAATCGCTAGACTTAAGTGGGAGTGGGCGGGGCACATAGCTCGTAGAACAGATGGCCGTTGGGGCAGTAAAGTTCTCGAGTGGCGACCGCGCACCGGAAGACGCAGTGTGGACAGGCCTCCGACTCGGTGGACCGACGACCTGGTGAAGGTTTTTCTATACAATTTTTTAAATGGCTTAATACATCAAAGTAGTAAGTTTTTGAGCTATTCTATAAATAAGGCATGCTATTTAGAGAAAAGTTATTTACAATTTACTTTTGACGCTGTCAAATATATTCTATTGAAAACAAACATTTCGTGAAAAGGCACACGCTGTAGATAGACAGCCAATAAAATCAAATTGGTGCATTGAGTGAGTCAAGTGAAGAATGTTTCATTGTGGGGACTACAAAGAATTTTCAGTGATTGTGGCTACAGTACCTATAACTACGAGTACACATGGTCATGTTGTTGACGCAACCTACTTAAGGCGCTAAGTATAGCCAAATCGCAATATTAAATTCAAATTCTTGAAAAGCTTAAAAAGCTTAAAGCTATCACCATGGAAAAAATATATAACATACTTAAAACAATAAAAAACAAATTGTCTTGAACAGAATCATAAAAATCACAAAAACTATGATGAAAAAAAAATCCTGTAAACCCTGTTTTTTGTATTAATTGCAAATTCGCTCGGAAACAAAATATTTGTTTATGTTTAAACCAACACCCAAAAATCGGCCATTTTAATACCTTCAGTTTAAGTTGAACGGATTTTTTTAACTTATTTGAAATCCAAGAAAAGTAATAAAAACATCGAAATCTCGAGAATTTTGCGTTCGGCCTTGACGTTACCGCCGCGATGGTACTCGCACTGATCTGAACTTAAAATGAGTGGCGTTACGGTCGATATTATATTATCATGCATCGACCTTCTCAGATTGAGTGCACTTCCCCCCTTAATACCACTTGTAAAGAGTGGCCATGCGTGTACCATGTATGATTAATATGAATTTTTCATTGATTCAATGTTTCGTCAACAACCCATGTCGACCCATTAGGACCGAATTATTGTTTTGCGAATTAGGTAATGGCTTCTTGGGGAAAACCCAGTTTCATAAGTGGAAGTCACAGTAAAATTATTTTTTTCGGTTTACTCAAGCAATCTTAAAGGCGATTGCAATCTAGTGATAGTAATAGCGACCAACGATTTAAAACGTACCTACCTTGCGAAGCGGTCAAAATAAATGCCACTAACAGTCAAACCCAAACAAGTAACCTAGCTGATTTCCCAACTTTTTTATGGGAAATCGAAAAAAAATGTCGTCGTAAAAAGTCGTAGATCAAAGTATAGCAGTCATTTTGAACACCCTATATTATTCCCCTTTGCTTCGCCGCAGATTCCTCCTTTGTGTGACGTACCTGGAGATATACAACGATTGCAACAAATAGGACAATAGCAAAAATATTGAACACACAATATTATTCCGCAATGCTTCGCCGCAGATATACAACGATTGCAACAATTAGAACATCAGAAATATTGAATACCCTATATTATCCTCCATTGCTTTGCCGCAGATTCCTCGTATGCGTGACGTACCTGGAGATATACAACGAGGAGGTACGTGACCTGCTCGGCAACAACCCGCACCAGAGCCTCGAGGTCAAGGAGCGCCCCGACATCGGCGTCTTCGTGAAGGATCTCACAGGTAACTTTAAGTTAAATGAGCCCTGAGAAGAAACTTGCGCACAGTATATACTGATTAGATTAGAGCACCCAAAGATAACCTGTCAAACGTCGAACGTCTAAAAACTACATTTTGTAGAATTGGTCGAAAAGGGAGAAATAAAAAAAATTGTTGTTTTAGTGGTTGAGTTGGTTTTTGGTAATCGGCATTTTCGCATTCAATCGAATATTAGTTAAAATACAATGTATGAGTTATATCGAATATTAGTTAATCAACAATAGTTGATTGCTAGTATCATCTGAGTTCCTTTTTATAAAATGTCAGAAGCGTTTTTTTTTTCTAAAAATGAACGATGATATCACTATTCAGTATAGTAGATTGCATACTTATTACGGAAATGTACCATCGTAGAACAGATGGCCGTTGGGGCAGTAAAGTTCTCGAATGGCGACCGCGCACCGGAAGGCGCAGTGTGGGCAGGCCCCCGACTCGGTGGACCGACGACCTGGTAAAGGTTGCAGGAAGCCGCTGGATGCGAGCCGCACAGGACCGGTCGGTGTGGAAATCCTTGGGGGAGGCCTTTGTCCAGCAGTGGACGTCTTTCGGCTGATAGATAGATAGATAGATACGGAAATGTTGCGCAATAAGTCATTAATTCACATATTAAGGATAATCTTGTTGAATCCCTTTAAGTTTGTTGAATCCTATTGAGCCCTTAACACTCCCCCTCCCCCCAGGCTACGTGGTCCACAACGCCGACGAGCTCGAGAAGATAATGGCGGTGGGCAACAAGAACCGCCATATCGGCGCCACCGCGATGAACACGGAGAGCTCTCGCTCGCACGCCATCTTCTCCATCACGGTGGAGAACAGCAAGCGGGGGGCCGACGGGAAGATGCACGTCAAGATGGGGAAGCTGCACCTTGTCGACTTGGCGGTAAGGTTGACTATTCATTAACAGGGAGAGCTCTCGCTCGCACTTCATCTTCTCCATTACGGTGGAGAACAGCAAGCGGGAGGCCGACGACGGGAAGATGCACGTCAAGATGGGGAAGCTGCACCTTGTCGACTTGGCGGTAAGGTTGACTATTCATTAACAGGGAGAGCTCTCGCTCGCACTTCATCTTCTCCATTACGGTGGAGAACAGCAAGCGGGGGGCCGACGACGGGAAGATGCACGTCAAGATGGGGAAGCTGCACCTTGTCGACTTGGCGGTAAGGTTGAATATTCATTAACACGGAAAGCTTTCGCTCGCACGCCACCTTCTCCATTACGGTGGAGAGAAGCAAGCGGGGGGCCGACGGAAAGATACACGTCAAGATGGGGAGCAGCTTCCCCATCTTGTCGACTTAGCGGTAATGTTAAATGTTCATTAATGTAATTGCAACTTTTGGAATTAAGTCACAATATTAATACACAAATGAATAGGTCCTGTAAATAGGACATTATCCAGACGTGTCCCTGGACTTTCCTGCACCAAAGTAGTCTTTTGGAATTAAGTTACTCGAGGACATTATTAATTCCATTCCAAAGTTTTCTTATGGCACGGTATATTAAATAGTACATTACAACACGGTCACTGCCGCTTTCTGAAGGTGACCTCACCCTCTGTGGAGACCCGGGTAAGACTCCTACGTGTTAGAAAGAGAAGTAGGTAAATAACTCGGTTCATTTGTATGAAGAGTCCGAAATTTGCTTATGGTTTTACTCGACTGTAAATTCATCTATCTACTCGCACCGCCTACTCGGCCAAACCTAGACTTGGAGACCTAATATAGGGTGTTATAATTTACTTAGATAAATCTTCCAGGGATCCGAACGCCAAAGCAAGACTCAAGCCAGCGGCACTCGCCTGAAGGAAGCGACCAAGATCAACCAGTCGCTCTCGGTCCTTGGCAACGTCATTTCAGCGCTCGTCGACGGCAAATCCACGCACATTCCCTACCGGAACTCTAAGCTGACAAGACTGCTTCAGGACTCACTTGGAGGCAATTCTAAGACTGTTATGGTAAGCGGTTGATTGGAAGTAATTAAGAGTGTTTTATGGTAGCAAAGCTACGGCAGTGATACTTGTATATCTTGGTCTTCGGTTGCGTTCCCTGCAGAAATTCTAAGCATGCAGACTCCTTTGGCAAGACTAGCTTTTTGTTCTTTTGAATGAGATTTAAAGCTGTTAGTTAAGAATAAATACGGTATTTTGTACCTACATACATCAAATTAGGTACTTTCATCACATTTCAAAACCCTCTTGTTGTGAAATTGTTTTTGCTCGCTTCTCCTCCCGCGTGGGTATCATTTTTATGATTGACTTTGAGGGTGCGCAATGCGCGAGCTGCATGCGGCTAGCGAGCATAGATAAGGTTTTCGGTTTAAAACTATTCTACATGATCTATGTACATCTAAGCTCTTTGCCGAATTTCAAAAAAACGTAATATATAGTAGTAGTATAGTATAGTAGTTATATGTAGTAATCAAAGGCGTTGCTTTTTTGGGTGTCCAATGTGGTTCCCAAGGGAACTTGATATTTTAATAGGCTAAAATCTAGCCTAAGCCTATGTCACTTCCTATCACTACCTCAAAATCTCTATATATCTCAATAACTCAAAATTTGGTCGATCCGTTGCTCTATTGCGACGTGAAAGAAGAGCAAGCTTACCTTTACATTTATAATATTAGGATTTTATTAATTTATTTGCGTTAATTAATCTTATCCTATTTCAAAACCAACCAGAGTTCCTCCTTTGACACTGTCGATGTCAAAATAATTTTTACAGCTACTTATTTAGCTACATATTTTGTATTTATTATTTTTACATTTAATTTTATATTAGGCATAAGAGTTAATCTTTTTATATGAATGTTATATTTTTCGTTGGAATGTCAACTGCTTCCGTTCGTGACAAATCTACGTTGGTTGGTAAACAAGGCTTTTTATTACAAGAAAATCTATATTTTCCTATTACGGTTTAGTAGGATTAGCAAGCTGACTTTATTTCGATTATATGATAAAGTGTTTCGTATTTTTATAAAATCGTTGAATTATTTAGATTGCAAACTTCAGGATTTTGATTAATGTCTGCTTGCTTTAAACATGGCGTCAAGTAGCGCGCTAAGTGCCGGCGGGTGGGGTGAAATAGCCTGCGTACATAGACATAAACATTCCAAGCCCAAGGATCCGAAAGGCACTGATAAACCGCTCAACTAGTTGTGCTATAAGGTCGGGAGTGCCTTTCTTGATTTATAGATGTCCATAGGCTGCAGAAACCTCTTTTCATCAGGACATAAAATATAACTTGAAAACTAAATTCACCCCCTCACCCTTGAAACAGATAGCAACAATAGGGCCGGCGGACTCCAACTACGTGGAAACTATCAGTACCCTACGCTATGCTAACCGAGCTAAGAACATCGAGAACAAGACTCATGTGAACAACGAGCCGGGCGACGCGCTACTGACGCGGTTCCAGCAGGAGATTGACCAGCTGAAGAAGCAGCTCGAAGAGAGCGCCAATGGTGAGTGATGTCAATGATAAGGGTGGCGCCATCTAGTGACGAAGTGGAATTTTTGAGTTCGTAAGCATTCCTTCGGGAACCCTTCGGTTATCCGGGATAATAAATCCTGTGTGTATGCTATGTTGTGTGCTTTATCTATCTACCTAGCAGAAGTTTCTGGTTGTCTGGAAGAAATCGCTTTTAGCGATAAGACCGCCCAGATTGTCGATTTGTTTCTTGTTATTGTGTTATTATATGTTTGTATGTTTTTTGTATGACAATAAAGAGTATTTGATTTGATTTGATTTGATTTGATTTGAAGTTTCATTCGAATCCGTTCAGTAGTTTCGGCGTGAAAGTGGAACAAACAAACAAACATCCATACTTTCGCATTTATAATATTAGTGAGATGAGATTTTACTTATTATAATTTGATTGTCCAGGCGAGGTGGAGGAGGAAGAGGAGGAGGAGAGCGAGGAGCTCTCGGACGACACTCTGACAGAGTCGGAGCTGGACGCCGACCTGGATCCGGAGGAGAAGAAGCTGCGCCGCCGCATGAGGCGGGAGGAGAAGGTCAGTCCAACGATAGGTTCTATTCATTTATCCAGTCATTTTCATAAGAAGGCTCAAGGTCACCCGAAGGACGATGGAGCGTGCTATGCTTGGTGTTTCCCTACGTGATCGAATGAGAAATGTAGAGATACGTAGGAGAACTGAATCCCTAAACTTAAGTGGCAGTGGGCGGAGCACATAGCTCGTAGAACAGATGGCCGTTGGGGCAGTAAAGTTCTCGAGTTGCGACCGCGCACCGGAAGACGCAGTGTGGGCAGGCCTCCGACTCGGTGGACTGACGACGAACTGGTGAAGGTTGCGGGTAGGCACTGGATGCGAGCAGCACAGGACCGGTCGGCGTAGAAGTCCTTGGGTGGGGTGGGGGGCTTTGTCCAGCAGTGGCCTTCTTTCGGCTGATGATCCGGTCCGGTCAATGCGGCTTGATAGCGGCGTCGACCACACAAGTTTTTTTTTAACCCACAATTGGTAAGCCTTTGGCATCATCTCACCTGTTGCTGTGGTGCCAATATTCCCCAACGCAATGAGAAACTCGCTATCTTCTCTTCTTACCCAAATGGGTTGTGTACTGTTGAAGAAAAAATTATAGGATTATGAGATTAGATTAGATTTTGTGATTATTTTATTATAATTAGATTATGTAAAATTATAGGTAAGTAATTACATCAATGATACCCACGAGACAGGCTTAGCCTGGTGTGGGATCAATGTTGATTATTCGTATATGTATATTGCTGCATTGTATTCGTTGGTTAATATTTTTTTTCTTATCATATTTACATATTGATGTTTGGCGGCAAAAATATCTTCGTTTGCAAAACTATCTTCTTTTGCCTTGGGCCGATTTACGTATTAGCTTCTATAATACTGTTTCATGTTCGAATTGAAAGTATTTTTCAACCGACTTCAAAAAAAGGACGAGGTTCTCAATTCGTCGGAATCTTTTTTTTTTTTTTTTTTTTTTATGTATGTTCACCGATTACTCGAAGACGCCTGAACCGATTTCGAAAATTCTTTTTTTGTTTGAAAGGGTATACTTCACAGGTGGTCCCATATAAATTTTATCGAAATCGATTCAGCGGTTTTTGAGAAAATCAACAAAAACGTAACAAAATTGGAGTTGTTGCGATTGAAGTCGGTTGTTTTTAACGTATTCAGCGTGGTCAATTATTACCATAATATATTTGTTCCAGGAGAAACTGAATCGCGAGAAGGCGCACCAGGCGCGCAAGGTTCTGGAAGAGAAGAAGGCTGAACTACAGAGAACCAAGTGAGAATTTGTCCTTAAATATTGTTTTTTTTTAATCTTTAACTGTAGGTACAGACAGAAGCGGTCGTGGCTCAGTGCGGCTTGCGTGGTCGCGTCGATTACGCAAGTTAACTGACTACAGACACGGTCATAACCTGGAAGGGTTTGATTTTTAGTAACAATAATCTCAATCGTTTCGTGCTTCGCAACGTACATATGTTATTAGATAGCAGTCGTTAAGCCATTTCTGATATATAGGCGGCTTGAAAACTTCTGATGCTGAGGTTGGCTACTAGCCCCACAACAAGCCGGACTTGGCCCCCGTGTGTGGAGTATGGGAGGTGTTGCGCACGTCCTAGCACAACGGTACACAACAGTTAAACATTCACCATAGGGTGGTTCAATAGGATAGAAGACACTCAGGCAAGCCCATGAAAACACCAAAGTAACAAGGTATAAACACAATTTAATAACACTAAAACACAACACAAGTTAAGTACCAATGTACTAAACAACACTTCAAGTCAACAAACACAATACACTTTCAAAGAATACACGAAGAAATAATAACACAATCGAGACAATGGAGAAGCTGAACTTTCTATTTGAATTACTACGAATAACACTATGACTTATTATAACGATCTATACGATATACGTGAAGGTAGTATAACATTTCGAGCAATTATCTAAAAAAATCTAATTTTCATTTTATACCCCTTGGCAATGCTGTAAAGGCGACCCCCATGCCCTCACTTGGCCTCGGCCTAAAGTTCCCTGTTGAGGTTTCCGTTTCCTCTTCATATCTCCTAAACTACTCGATACAAAACAGTCCAACTTTACATTAAACAAGCTGTCAACATTCTCCAATTATACAAACAATGCTTACTTAGGCTACATACCGCCAACATACTAATAAATTCACAAATACATACAAAAAAGACATATTTTCGTAAAAGTTATACACAAATCTCTAATTATTTCTAAAACTAATAACTTCTACCTATCATGCTTTATTCCACCTAATAGAATTCCCTACGTTCTACAATAAAACAATACCAAACACAAACATTCATTGGACATTGAACCCTAAAAACAGTAAAACTAACAATTCTATAAGCAAATTCACGAACAAAGTGAATACCAACAAAACTAGCTATCGCCCGAAACAAAAAACATGTAAATACTGAGGGCGCTAACAAGCTGGACATACATACAAAGTTACATCAATGACACTATCGTAATTACAGAGCTATTCATTCATTTAACATTTTTCCCTGCTAAAGCAGTAATAGCACACAAGATATCTTTTATCCCTTTCCAACGATTAGAGGAGATCGACAACTGGCGACATATACACTGTGTCACTCTAACGTTAGATATAGTCTAACACACATTCTAAACAATTTCAATAAAATTCAAGTGCAAGTCATTAGCTATTGCTTATTGCATACATATACATATAAGTACAATGCCAAGATAATCGGCTGCCCGTAACATTCCACCCCCCGTACGAGGATACATTTATACAATTCAAAATTATCCTAGGACAATATCGGCGGTGGGCAGCACGATGACTTTCGCTACCGGTCGTCTCAATAGACCGTGACCAGTCTTAACATCTATCACACGCACTTTCCCGTCATTTCCGGGATAAACTTTCACTATTTTGCCTTTAGGCCACTGATTACGTGGTAGTGAGTCGTCAAATATGACAACGACATCATCTACTTTCACGTTCACTGGGTCACTATTCCACTTCACTCGACGCTGGAGTGACGGCAGGTATTCCCGCCGCCATCGATGCCAGAAGACATCCGCCAGTGCGTTTGCACGCCTCCACTGTCGACGGACCTCCAAGTCCGCCGAACACGACGGCGCGAATGAGGCGGCGCCCGATCCCGTCCCCAACAGGAGATGGTTAGGCGTGAGGACGGTGGGACTTGCCGCATCCTCGACAGGAACATAGCTGAGCGGCCGGCTGTTTACAGTCAGCTCGGCCTCCAAGAGCAAGGTATGCAGTACCTCCTCTCGAGGCGCCTTCTGGCGCAAGGTGACTCGAAGCGCGTTTTTTATTGAGCGCACGAGTCGTTCCCAAATTCCCCCCATGTGAGGAGCTGCCGGAGGATTAAATATCCACTCAATGTTTCTAAGAGTTATGGCTTCGGCAAATTTCTCATGATCAAATTCTTTCAATGCCGCTCGCAGTTCTCTCTCGGCTCCAACAAAATTAGTTCCTCGGTCACTTCTGATGGTCTGTGGTTGACCTCTGCGTGCGATTAGTCTTCTCACAGCCAAGATTGCCGAGTCAATGTTCAGGGATGTTGCCAATTCCAAGTGCACCGCCCGTGTAGATAGGCAGGTGAACAATACACCCCATCTTTTCTCCCGTCTTCTTCCAATCGTCACCTCCATCGGTCCGAAGTAGTCGATGCCGCAATGTACAAATGCGCGCCTTGTTGACCGCACGCGTGAAGATGGGAGATCAGCCATTTTCGGTACAACAGGATTACCACGTAAATGTTTACACGTTACACATGCTCGTATCAATTTCTTTATTGTACTCCTTATATTCGTGATCCAAAATCTCTCTCTTACTGCATTCACAACATGTTCCGTTCCAGCATGCGCAGCTTTGTGGTGGAAGTACTTCACTATCAAATGTGCCGCCCATCCGCGGCCATCAATGATGATAGGGTGCCTTTCGTCAAATGACAATTCTGTTGACGCACCAATCCGACCTGTCACCCTCAACAATCCATCTTCATACAGCATCGGATCCAAAGCCTTCAGCTTGCTGTCCGCTGGTAGGTTTTTACCAGCTTGAAGTGCCTGGATTTCTTTATCGAAATGCTCCTTTTGAGCTTCCTTCAAGATCAATATTTCCGCATCTCTGAGATCATCTCGTTCTAAGGCGTTAGTCTTCCGTCCTCTGCATCTTCTGACGAAGGCCAATGCTCTCGCCGTTATTCTCACCGCTCGATCCCATGCAGAGTACCGCCTAAGATTGATCACAGGCTCTTGGACCTGAGCTATCACATTGACTCTCAGCTCAAGGTCCACCTGAGGCGCTTCCTCGGTAACTGTGTTCGGCCACAGGTGCGGAGGATCGCGCAGAAAGGGGGGCCCCGAAACCCACATGCTTTTATCCCGAGGCCAGCCCAACTTGGTCGCTTCATCGGCCGGATTATCCGCCGATGCAACCCAGCGCCAATCACTTCTATTACTCCCTGATTCGATTTCGCTCAAACGGTGCGAAACAAAACTCTGATAGTCCCTAGAGTCCGACGCTATCCACCTCAGCACCGTTTGCGAATCAGTCCAGTAAAAAATATTTACACCTAATCCTAACTCATTCCTAATACTACGTCCTAACCTACAAGCTAAGACTGCAGCTTGCAACTCTAATTTTGGGATGCTCACCACTTTCAGTGGGGCAACCCGTGCCTTTCCGGCCACTAACGAGCACTCACGTTCATCATTATCGTTCACACCTACGAGGTACGCTACTGCAGCGTACGCTCGCTCGCTCGTATCACCAAACACATGTAATTCTAGGTCTTTACGTAGGTCTAAACCATACCACCTAGGAATCCTAACACTACTAATTTTATTTACATTACCTAACCAAGTGAGCCAACTTCTAGCTTCACTCTCTAGCAGCTTGTCATCCCACCCGATGTTCGATTTCCAGATCTGCTGTAACAGAATCCTAGTGGGGATGACCGCTGGACACAAGAACCCCAATGGGTCAAACACAGACATAACAAACCTAAGATATTCTCTCTTTGTAGGTATCACATCACCGCTAGCGATCTCTACTGGAATCTTCTTGAATGACAAGTCAAACGTGAGGTCATCTAAATAAGGGTTCCAAATTAAGCCTAGGGTACACTCTACCGGTATCTGCTCTAGTCCTTTCCCGAATTCTACGTTCTGAGCAACCTGTGTCGAACCCTCTACCCCTTCACACATGGTAGGAGAGTTTGACACCCACCCCCTAATATGGAAGCCCCCTGCAGCATGAGACTGTGTCACTTCCTCAACTATCTTTCTAGCGGTAACCTCATCGTCGAAACTATCCAAATAGTCATCAACATAATGTTTATTTACGATAGGCTCCACAGCGTTAGGGTATTTGTCAGCCAAATCCCTAGCATTCTTGTTCAAAATATACATTGCCATCGAAGGCGAGGATGTGGCTCCGAATATCATGGAGTTCATGACGTACACATCTGGGCGTTTAATTCGTTCTTGCCCGCGCCATAAAAACAACTGAGCCCCCTTATCCTCATCCCTAATTTTCACACGCAAAAACATATCAGCTATATCACCTTTGACGGCGATCCTACCACATCGGAACCTCGTTAACACACCGAATAGCGAGTTCAGTAGTACGGGTCCGCTGAGCAATTTCGAATTCATCGAAACCCCTCTATATGAAGCCGCAGCATCATATACCAGACGAAGCTTTCCAGGCTTATTAGGGTTCACTACCCCAAAATGAGGCAAGTACCACTTAGGGTGTACTTCCCATGCATCTGGTACCTTTTCAGCGTAACCCTCGTTCAGAAGCCTGTCGATCTGAGCTTCGTATGTCATGCCAAATAACGGATCTTTATCCATGCGCCGTTCAATTCCCTTTAACCTCGTTAAAGCCTGATTATAGTTATCAGGAAAGATAGGGTTTTCATCCCTCCATAACAAACCACACTCCCATCCACTTTCAACCCGGCGACTAGTGCGTTCTAAAATCATGTTGGCTCGTTCAACATCCGCGTTCTTGCGCTCGACCTCAGCTATACCTATGCTATCTAATTCAAATTGTGCCTTAACTAAACTATGTAAATCCCTATCTAACCTACTCTTATTAACTAAAGCTGTACAATGGACTGTTTCACAATCAGGGGAAGTGGATGCACAGTATCCCAAGGGGCCATGGATTACCCATCCCAACTGAGTAAGAGAAGCGATCGGCTGACCGGACTTACCCCTTCGGATCTCCCTGCCGACGATGAGCTCCCAGTTATCCTGGCCCAGGAGCAGCAGCGGCTTTGTCTCCCCTCCCTCCTTGCGATCCTCACTGCAATCCATGGTATCACACAAATCACTAAGATGAGCGTTCTCATACACCGACACTGGTACAGTTTGAGTAGGCAGATTCAAATGAGCCATAGTACGCACATTCACACAATGTTCCAGTCCATTAGGTCCACAAACACTAATGTTCACTTTCCGTGATTCTCTGTCCGTTACCCTTTGTCCGTTCGCGGTCACTATTGTGAGAGGGCACGGCTCACCAACATCACTGGTCACTAAACTACTGTCCATTAGTGACACTGTAGCACCATCGTCCAACAAGGCGTGAGTCTGTGTCACGCAGTTGTCTCTCTTGATAGAGACTGGCACCATCTTCAGCAAGGCCTTAGTGCACACACCTCCGACACTAAAGGCCCGCTTCACTTCAGCTTCAGGAGCCGAGGGCGTCGGCTCGGGTGGGCGCTCCTCAGCCGGCCCACCATTGAAGTGGAGTAGCGTATGATGAGGGGCGTTGCACTGTTCACAACGCTTCGCACGACAAAACTCCCGGTTGTGCCGAGTGCACAAACACTTGAAACACAGTCGACTGTCTTTGGCCACGTTCCATCGTTCACTATTGTCCAGTGCTATAAACTTCCTGCACACTGGCAGCACGTGATTGCCATCACACATCGCGCACATTACTCGCGGCGCACTGCTCGACGCTACTGGTGCGGAGCTTACGGTTCGCGGCACACTCCTTGACGCTATTGCTCTGGAGCTTACATTTCGCGGTGCATTCCTCGACGCAACCGGTGCGGAGCTTAGAGACGCGACTCTGTGTACATTACGATGTACAGGTAACACTCGCGGACGCGGTGCGTTATAAGTCGCACTAACCGAGGGTGCGGCCATGTTCATGCCTACCAGAAACGATGCCGATCGCGAGCGTTCAACCAAGAATTCAAGTAAAATGTCCAAGCTTGGCGACACACGTAAGTCCACACTACACACATTGTCTTTGCACTTTAAAAACTCACTATATAAATGCTTCTGGAGCGGCGTAAGCTTGTTCAGTATCTCACACACAAGTTGAGGGTTATTCAAGTACCCATCGGCCTTGATGTTCTTCAGCAATGACACACAATTTCTCACAACTGAAGTAAACTTTTGCATTTCCTTGCCACTCTCGGTCACACGCGGTAAAGTCTTAATCTTCCTTAAGACACAATCCAAAATCGCACCAGGGTGACCGAACACTTCCTCAAGGGTACACATGACTTCTTGAGGATCACTTGCACCTCTCAAAATATCCTCCACTTCAATCTTCGCTGGCCCCACAATCGCTTGCTGCAACCTTGCCATGTTCTCGAACGCTTCAAACTTGTATATTTCCGTTGAGCGTTCATAGGTGCGCTTGAATGTGATCCAGTCAGCTGGGTTACCATCAAACTTTGGTAACTCGTATGTCTGCCGCGGTCTAGGTCTAGACATACCAATAATCGCATCCGCTAACTTATCCAGTCCCTCAGTCCGCCTACGAGAGCGCTCTTCTGACCGCTCCCTCCTCGGCGTTAGCGTCGATGCACGCGGCTGCGTATCGTCGAACCTCACATCGGCGGCAGAAGGGCGCGGTAGTCCACGTTCACGAGGCACCTCTTCCATACGCGGCGTTCGACTCAGCCACTCTTCCACTCGCTGGTTTGTCGCAACCTGCGTCAGCGAGCGTCGTTCCTCAGCTTCTTCATCAGCTGCAGCTTCTGCAGCTTTAATGTTGGCCATCTTAGCTGCCAACTGTTTTTGTAAGACATCTTCCCGTGTCTTCACTCTCTCCTTCGCTATCTGCAACTCCAACTGTCGCTCATCCTCCCTTGTCTTTGCTCTCTCCCTTGCTAGCTGCAACTCCAATAGTCGCTCATCCTCCCTTATCTTCGCTTTTTCCATAGCCATTTCCAGTTCTAGCTCTCGCCGCTGTGCTTCCAAGGCCATTCTATGGCTGCGGCGAGAAGCATGGCTACCCAAGGTGCTCTTCACATCGAACGGTTGATGTGGTCGCACGAATCCACGAGGATCAACCAGCACGCTGCCCTCCGGGTCACCGGGTATCCGCAGTGGTGGCGGCCGTTGATCGTGTTGAAGATCGACTTCATCGGGCTCCTTCTGATCCCGATGATCAATGATTCGTCCCTGCGGAAGAGTGGGCACGAGCGATGACGACGGCGGGATCGTTCGTTGCAAGGCCGCCGCCCCGTCCGCATCCACCGACAATTCCAAGTCCGCAGGCACATCTCTCAAGTCGTCTTTAGTGAGCTCAGCTTGCTCCTCCGTCAACTTCTTCGCACTCCTCGTTACTCTCGACATGGTAACTTATAAGTGTCTTATCTATCCGGATCTGAAGGACCAAACTGTTGCGCACGTCCTAGCACAACGGTACACAACAGTTAAACATTCACCATAGGGTGGTTCAATAGGATAGAAGACACTCAGGCAAGCCCATGAAAACACCAAAGTAACAAGGTATAAACACAATTTAATAACACTAAAACACAACACAAGTTAAGTACCAATGTACTAAACAACACTTCAAGTCAACAAACACAATACACTTTCAAAGAATACACGAAGAAATAATAACACAATCGAGACAATGGAGAAGCTGAACTTTCTATTTGAATTACTACGAATAACACTATGACTTATTATAACGATCTATACGATATACGTGAAGGTAGTATAACATTTCGAGCAATTATCTAAAAAAATCTAATTTTCATTTTATACCCCTTGGCAATGCTGTAAAGGCGACCCCCAGGCCCTCACTTGGCCTCGGCCTAAAGTTCCCTGTTGAGGTTTCCGTTTCCTCTTCATATCTCCTAAACTACTCGATACAAAACAGTCCAACTTTACATTATACAAGCTGTCAACATTCTCCAATTATACAAACAATGCTTACTTAGGCTACATACCGCCAACATACTAATAAATTCACAAATACATACAAAAAAGACATATTTTCGTAAAAGTTATACACAAATCTCTAATTATTTCTAAAACTAATAACTTCTACCTATCATGCTTTATTCCACCTAATAGAATTCCCTACGTTCTACAATAAAACAATACCAAACACAAACATTCATTGGACATTGAACCCTAAAAACAGTAAAACTAACAATTCTATAAGCAAATTCACGAACAAAGTGAATACCAACAAAACTAGCTATCGCCCGAAACAAAAAACATGTAAATACTGAGGGCGCTAACAAGCTGGACATACATACAAAGTTACATCAATGACACTATCGTAATTACAGAGCTATTCATTCATTTAACATTTTTCCCTGCTAAAGCAGTAATAGCACACAAGATATCTTTTATCCCTTTCCAACGATTAGAGGAGATCGACAACTGGCGACATATACACTGTCTCACTCTAACGTTAGATATAGTCTAACACACATTCTAAACAATTTCAATAAAATTCAAGTGCAAGTCATTAGCTATTGCTTATTGCATACATATACATATAAGTACAATGCCAAGATAATCGGCTGCCCGTAACAGGAGGCCTGGGGAGAATTCCATGCCCCAGCTGTGGGGACGATATGGTTTATTAACGGTAACGGTAACTATAAGTATACAGAAACCAAAGGTGTGTGTAAAGGATTTTAATTGTCATATCTATCGCACAGGAAACAGCAAGAAGAGCTCAAGGAGAAACTGCAGCGTCTAGAGTCCAAGGTCCTCGTGGGCGGAGAGAACCTTCTGGACAAAGCTGATGCACAGCGGCAACTGCTGGAGCAAGCGGCCCGGGAGCTGGAGCAGAGGCGGCTGATAGAGCTGCAGCTGCAGGAGCATCTGCAGAAGAAGGAGGTGACCCATCTTGTTGCAAACCGTGGCGGTGGTCGCTTAACTTTGTTGTTTTTTTTTGCACTAGGTTGATAGTGCAATTAAGACTAGAGGTGCGGTCACCCATCATGTTTGTCGTTCTGCTGGAGTAGGTTAATATAATAACGCAATAGAAACAGTGCACATGTATTGAAACTCCAAGTTAGAATAGTAAGTTTTTCTACTGTTTCAATAAAAGGGTTATATTTTATAATCAATTGTTGATACACAATTGTGGATTAAAAACGATTTAAATATTACCTATCTTCTATCGATTCACTTCTTGCCTCCTCCATTAGCCAAAGGTTGTCTGGCATCGACAAGACATTGCTCAAAGCGATAAGATCGCCTATGCATATCAATTATTTTAGGTATTTGTGTTTTCATTCTGTTACTTTTTATTATTTTGGTGTGCAACAAAGTATAAGTATCTTACTTATCTGTTGTTTCAGGCGGAACGTCTAGACCTCGAAGAGCGTTACTCGAGCCTCCAAGAAGAGAACGCCGCCAAAACCCGCAAACTGAAGCGAGCGGTGCAGCTCCTCAACTCCGCCAAGGCCGAGTTGGCGGACCAGCAGAGGGAACAACAGCGGGAGATGGAGGGGATCCTGGACAGCGTGAGGGCTCTCAAGCGGGAGATACAGCTGGCTGACCTGGTTCTGGACTCGTACATACCTAAGGAGTACCAGGTGAGGGGATATCCTGGAGTGACTTGATAGGTGACACCACAGTAGCGCGAGATGGAGGCATCCTGGACAGCGTCAAGGGGTAGATACAGCTGGCTGACCTGGTGCTGAACTCCTACATACCTAAGGAGTACCAGGTGAGGGGATATCCTGCAGTGACACCACAGCAGCGGGAGATGGAGGCGTCCTGGACAGCGTCACGACTGGACTCTTACATACCTAAGGAGTACCAGGTGTGGCGTTGAACGTTGCGACAAGTAGTGGGAGATCTGATTGGAATGGAAACACTTGGTAACATTATTTTGTCGATGTTTCAAGATCTTTATTTTTGATATTGTTGCAGTTTTTTTTGTTTTTTCCGAGTATTGTGTATGTCAATTAGATCTTTTTCTTCCTAGCCTTCCGGACTCGAGCCACGGTCAGCTCTCCGACTTAATTCACTTTGCCCTCTCTTAATGTACCTCCTTTGTGAGATTTTTTGTTCTCATGTCCACTCTTATAACGTCAAGCCAGCGCGATGCTAACCGGGCCTTCCCCGGGATCTAGTGCCTTCTATGACAAGTTGAAGGGATCGGTTAGGTTTAAGCGCAAGGCTGGCGTTAAACAACCATCACCGGATCTTACCGCCATTAGAGAGTGGCTGGGAGTGTCCATACTGTATGACAGTACTATGGTGTACCATGGTCGCGTTGCACACGTCCGTAGGTTTAAAAGACAATGCCCGTTTGTGCCCCAGAGTCATATTCGTACTTATATTTACATTATTTCATTCCGAAATATGACAAAAATAAGATAACGTTCTTCTTCTTCTTCTTCTTCTTCTTCTTCTTCTTCTTCTTCTTCTTCTTCTTCTTCTTCTTCTTCTTCTTCTTCTTCTTCTTCTTCTTCTTCTTCTTCTTCTTCTTCTTCATCGTCATCGTCATCGTCATCGTCATCGTCATCGTCATCGTCATCGTCATCGTCATCGTCATCATCATCATATTGACCGGGGATATAAGGCAACATCATGCAAAATTTCATTTAAATCGGTCCAGCAGTTTCGGAGATTAGCCCGTACAAACAGACAAATATACAGAGAAACAAAAAAAAATAAAAAAATCTGGATTTGTTCTATTGCTCAATTCATTTAAAATAGTAAATTAATTTATTAATTTCATTTTAACTTTTAAAATAGAACCAAAATAGATAATAGTCAAAATAAGATGCAATTAAAAAATATAAAAAAGCGGCCAAGTGCGAGTCGGACTCGCGCATGAAGGGTTCCGTAGCAGCAAGTACTATAATATAAAAGTTCTTGTTATGAAATTAAATGTTTTTAGTTTTTTTTATGTTTTTTTGTTTTTTTTTTTTTAATTAATTATTCCTTTGACATTTTAAAAATGCTGTTTATGAAAGTTTCTTTATCAATAAACCGATTTTTCCATAAACTCACGAAATATCCACATCATACATCACTACACTGACGTTTGATCTCCGGAGATTAAATGTCAAAATAACATTAAATTATTTTCGGCTGTAAATACACCATGCTAGATTCACATACACCAACAAGATGCATATAACTTTAGACTACTATAAACAAACCTCTGAATTTATTTTCAGTTGCCTCAGTATATTATAAGACAACCTTTGTTATAATATGTAGATAGTTACTAAAATAAACACACCGTAAGCATTACATTTAGTAGAATTTAGGTCTGTTTTGTAAAAAAAAAACATGCTTTATTATTCTGTTGGTCCGGATAAATTAGTTCTTTCGATCAGTTCACCTACCAAAGGTCCTAAGTTTATTAAGTCATATAACAACATGTAAACGTAAACTTCAATGTGAAACCTTTAGTTAGATGTTTAAATATCACAATATTTATATTCAGATTAAAACAAGAAGTAAAAAAGTAACTTGACAATTTTAACGGTAAGTTTTAATGAACGTTGCCAGTCCACTACTGGATGCCTACCTATAAGGCAATCGTAGAGGAATAAGTATATTGGAACATAATCTCCTCATATGAATTACGAGCATCATCTGTGTTAAACCTTATTATCATTTATCATTCAGTCATTCATTCAAGAATGTAAACATTAAGTTACGTTTTATAAGGTTAGCAAGGGTAACATGGAATGTGCGTCAATAGTAGATGGACAATTTAGAGAAGAAAAGTTACCATTTAAATATTTATTTCTAATTTTGTATTAACGATTTATCTCTTTATTATTAATTTTACGAATTTTTACAGCCGTAAGCCGTAAGATTTGTGAAATATATATGTTTTCTCACTATTATTACAAGGCACTAAAAAGTCATCCGCTATTACCCCATCGTACCTTAGGTAAGCATCACTTTAGCTTACAAGTTAATATTTCTGTTCTCCCAACTTTTGAAGGTAAAATGGCAATACGGTTTTATTTTACAATCAAACAGCTATCGTTTGATATATAAATCATTCGTGTAATATGTGTGCATTGCCTATTTTCGGGCTGGGGCACGACAGTATGGCCAGCTTGGCATTGTCTTTTGACATGTCCTACACGTGACCGCGGTTAATGTCAATGCAGCACTAGGCAACCGCCGCTGTCTTTACCTTGTGGATAGAACGGTTAAATGTGCCACACGATAAGAAGAATGACAGTACTTATATCATATTTCTTGCAAAGATTTTTGGAGTGGGCCGCTCCAGTGGCAGTTTCTTCAGGGGTTGGTTGGTGGCGAACAGTCAAAAGATTTGAATACTTCTTAAAACGGTTTATTGAGGCAGCAGGCACAGATATTACATTAAAATAAATAATTTAACATACAGACACGACATTACAGGACGGCACACAGACAGGGAAATGTTGCTAGAGTCAGAAAACGACGATGAGAAAAAAATTCAATTTTTTCTATAAAGTATGACCATATTTAACACTTCCCCTCATACTTTATACATATGTTAAATTATACATAGAGACTCACGGAGAACACAAACCAATTCTTAAGACTATGTCTTTCTTATACATAAATCATGTACAAAACCACAATGTTTAACCTTAGATAAAGACTTAGTCAACACATCAGCTATCATGTTCTCGGTAGGCAGATATTCAGCGATTACATTATTATTTTTAATTACATCTTTTACAAAATGATAGCGAACGTCAATATGCTTTGTTTTCCTGTGACAGTATTCTTTAACTTCTAGCAATCTAAGAGCACTCTGATTGTCACTATAGACTCTACATACAAACTGTTTATTAAAAATTTCAAACATAAAATTTCTAACAAAACAGAGCTCTTTACAACCATCGCCTATAGCAAGGTATTCGGCCTCAGTGCTAGACAGAGCAACACAGCGCTGTTTGCGTGACTCCCAGTTAACAGTGGAGCCACCAATCTTAACAACAAAACCAGTATATGACTTTCGATCGGTGGTATCATTGGCCCAGTCGGCATCAGCAAAAACAGAAATATTTAAGTCACCATTTTTAACAAACACAAGACCATAGTCAATGGTACCAGATAAATATCTTAAAATTCTCTTTGCAGCTAGCCAATGATCCCTTGTAAACGCTGTGTTAAACTGACTTAATTGACTCAAAGCATATGATATGTCTGGCCTTGTACAAACAGATAGGCACATGAGGCTACCAATAAGCTCTCTATAAGGATAATTATTCTCAGATAAATTATCACTAGTTACATCAAACTTACAATTCACCTCCATTGGAGTACCTACACTTTTACAATTTTGCATACCAAAACGTATAAGTAATTTTCTTACATATTCAGACTGATTCAAAGTTAATACACCATGTTTTCGGTCTCTATGTACGCTAATACCCAAACAATTTTTCAAAGAGCCTAAGTGTTTAGAATTAAATTTAGATTTTAACAAATTTATTAATTTTTCTTTTTCACTTCTACATGACGAAAATATATAAAAATCGTCAACGTAAACAGCAATAATAGTTAAATTTTGTCCTGTCCTTTTCAAATAAACACAAGGCTCTGACTTAGTTTGTAAATACCCATTTGAACACAATAAATCATGAACTTTACTATTCCAGACTCTACTGGCCTGCTTTAAACCGTAAATACTTTTATTAAGTAGGCAAACCTTGGTTTTATTTTTTTCAAAACCCACAGGCTGCTCCATAAAAATTTTCTCCTCAAGTTTCCCATGCAAGAAAGCTGTAGTAACATCAACATGCTCTATATCCATATCTAATTCATTTGCAATACAAAACAATACTCTCATTGTAGAGTGGCGCACAACAGGTGAGAAGGTTTCGCTGTAATCTATTCCCTTTCTTTGAGAAAAGCCGCGAGCTACTAAACGAGCTTTATATTTTTCTAAGTTGCCAAAAGAATCCATTTTCAATTTGTATACCCACTTACTTTTAATAACATTGACATTTTTAGGTCTATCGACTAACTGCCAAACATTATTTTGTATCAGAGAATTATACTCCACCTGCATTGCAGAAAGCCACTCCTCTTTGTTAGGACTTGATATGGCATCCTCATAGGTGAGAGGTTCGACATACTCCGAACTGTGTACCAACATAGACGTATCAGAAAGATCAAAATCTTCATACCTGGTAGGCATCTTTGAACGGGTAGAACGAACAGGTCGTTCGCCCTCACTGACAGGTACCTGCGGCGCAGAAACACCTTCCCCTCGAACGAGCGTTTCGTTCGACAGCTCCAGCGGCGGCGCCGGTTGCTTCGGCGAGCTGCTCAACTCCTTCTCGTCGCTGGTCATCTCCACAGGACTCTGAAGAGGAGAAACAAACACATCATTAATACTGATATCATTGTTATCATTATTATTAGAAATATTACTATTATTAATATCACAGTATATATCATTCTCATTGCTTAAATTCAAATTATTATTATTATTAGAAATACCATCAGAAATATTATCAGATACATTGTTCTTCTCATTAAAATTTAATATCACTTGGTCATTGCCATTAAAATTATTATTATTTTTCATGTCAAATTTATTAAAATATCTAGAATGCACATTGGAATTCGGAAATTCATTTTCAAAAAATTTAACATTCCTAGAAATAATTATTTTTGAGGGATCGGAGGGATCTAGAAGCCTATAGCCCTTAGTATGGTCGCAATAGCCAACAAAGATACATTGCTTCGATTTGGCATCCAACTTATCCCGCTTGTTCTCAGGAAGAAGCGACCAAGCCCTACAACCAAACACCCTTAAATGGCTCAGATCTACTCTGTTACCTGTCCATAATTCCTCAGGAGTTGTGCCAGGTACAGCAGCGGTAGGGGACCTATTTTTAAGATAGATGGCAGTAGCAACTGCCTCAGCCCAAAATTGCTTACCTAAGCCTGATTCCTGTAACATACAACGGGCCTTCTCTAAAAGTGTCCTGTTAAGCCTCTCAGAGACACCATTTTGTTGTGGGGTATAAGGGACAGTAGTTTCATGTATAATACCATGCTTCTTAAAAAATTCTGCAAACTTAAAATTGCAATATTCACCTCCGTTATCCGACCTCAATCTCTTAATAAACAACCCTGTCTGTTTTTCAACAGTAGCTTTAAATTCAATAAATTTAGAAAAAACCTGACTTTTCTGCTTCAGAAAAAATACAAAAGATTTCCTAGAGAAATCATCTGTGAAAGTAAGCAAGTAACGAGCACCTCCAATACTAGTTACAGGCATAGGCCCACACACGTCCGAATGGATCAGCTCCAACATCTGTTTGGCACGTTTTGCTTCACCCCTAGGAAACATCTTAACAACCTGCTTCCCCTCAACGCATGACACACAATTCTCATTGGGTGCATCTTGCTGAGTCTGAAATAAAACACCAGAAACAAGATTTTTTAAAGAGCACATACCACGGTAACTTAGGTGCCCAAGCCTCCTGTGCCACACCTCCGTTGACACCAACAAGGCAGCATCAGGGCCATGCAAACTCTGCATCTGCTCCTGCTGACCTTCTGAAGTAACAGTAGAAAAATGCGCTTGCTCCTGTGAATTATACATCCTAAAACACACATTTTCTAATTTTGACGCCGTGGCAACAATGTTACTATCGCTCCGAATAACGCATTTATTTTGGAAAAAATTGACAGTCAAAGCCTTCTCACTCAATTTACTTACAGAAATTAAATTTGTTGAGAGACTAGGTATATACATGACATCATTAAGTCTGAAAATGCTATTCGACAATTCGATACACACAAGACCACGACCCAAACAAGTTACTTTTTCATTATTAGCTACTGTAACATTCTCATTGCAATTTTTTAAATTTTTAAACCACTTAATGTCTTTGCACATGTGTGCGGTTGCCCCGGAATCCACAATCCACTCATTTGTATTAACACTGACACCTTTAACAACAAATGCTTGATGCGCACCTCCATCAGATCTTGAAGCTTTGTTCTTGCGTTCTCTTTTGAGTTTGAAGCACTTGGACTTTATGTGTCCAGGCTTATTGCAATAATGGCATGTTATCATTTTAGTAGAGGCTCCTGCACTTTGTTTAGTGACCAATGCCATATCTGAAGGATCTTTACATTCTGTGGAAGTGGAAGTCTTTCGCATCTCTTCTTGTAGCAGCCTAGTCCGCACAAGATCGCTAGTCAGCATTTTTGTCATGCTCGCTGATTCTAAGCTTGAAACAAGCATATCATAATCCGATGGCAGACCGCTCAAAAGTAGTTCTGCAATTTCAGCGTCCTCGGTGGCTTTGCCTATGTCGTTCAATTGCTGCACCAATGTCATAACGCCTTCAATGTAGGCATTCATGCTGCCAAAATCATCATATTGGGTGCGGTGGAGTTTACGTAACAACATCACCCGCCGATAAAAACCTTTATCCTCAAAAACATTAGAGAGCGAGGTCCACGCCTCTTTTGAAGTGGTGGCGTTACGAACATACTGTAGACAAGACGGTTTCACGGCCAGGCAGATCCTCGCCAATGCCCTTTTATCTTTATTTTCATCATCATCTGTACCTTCAACGCACGCCCACAGGCCCTCTAACGTCAGCGCCATTTTCATCAGGAATTTCCAATTATTAAAACCACCAACCCCATCAAGTTTCTCAAATGTTCCATAATAGGAAGAACGCACATCATGTTCTGCGTTTGCCATGTTTTTCTATGATCGATAAATATAGGAGATTCTCATGAAACTCACCGAGTTGCAAATCAGTGACACGTTGGCGTCACGTGCTGGGGCTATAACCTCTTGCAAAGATTTTTGGAGTGGGCCGCTCCAGTGGCAGTTTCTTCAGGGGTTGGTTGGTGGCGAACAGTCAAAAGATTTGAATACTTCTTAAAACGGTTTATTGAGGCAGCAGGCACAGATATTACATTAAAATAAATAATTTAACATACAGACACGACATTACAGGACGGCACACAGACAGGGAAATGTTGCTAGAGTCAGAAAACGACGATGAGAAAAAAATTCAATTTTTTCTATAAAGTATGACCATATTTAACAATATTCACTGACTGACTCGGTGGCTAAGTGGTTAGCGATCCTGACCTCTGATCCGACAGTCGTGGGTTCGATCCCCACACAGAGCAAACTTTTCTGTGATGAGCAGAATTGTTTGCTCTGAGTCTGGGTGTATTATATCTGTTTATGTATGTATTTAAAAGTATATGTGTATGTATATCAGTCTCTGGTTCCCAAGATACAGGGAATCCTAGTTTAGGGCCAGATGACCATGTGTGATTTGTTGATATTATTATTATTACTGTCCCCAGGCTCTGATTGACAAGTACGTGCACTGGAACGAGCAACTCGGCGAGTGGCAGGTGAAGTGCGTCGCATATACCGGCAACAACATGGCGCCGCGCGCGCCGCCGCCGGCAAGCAAGCACGTAAGTACCTACCGCTGCCGATTCTGTGACAATGCGGACCGATACTGTGACAATACGGGCCGATTCTGTGACAGTGCGGGCCGATTCTGTGACAATACGGGCTGATTCTGAGACAATACGGGCCGATGCTGTGACAATACGGGCTGTTACTGTGACAGTACGAGCCGATTCTGTGAAGGTATGGGCCGATTCTGTGACAGTACGGGTTGATTATGGGACAGTACGGGCTGATTCTGTGGCAATGCGGGCTGATACTGTGACATTGCGGGCCAGTACTGTGACTATGTGCCGATAGTGTGGCCACTAGGCTCACAACCTCTACCAATCCGGACTTGGCCCCCGTGTGTGGAGTATGACCTAACTAAACTTCCCGACTTATGGGAAGAGTCCCGTGCCCCTGCAGTGGGGACGATATAAGTTGTTAACGATCATTTTCAATTTTAACATGAAATTATGAAACAGTTTTTGAAATGCTATCAATTTCCCTTACAGCAAATCGAACCACCCGATCTGTCCGACCGCTACTTATCATACAGCGCGATGGGAGCCCGCAGCGCGCGGCGCGCCGTCTCCGCCGTGCCGCGCCCCGCCACCGCGCTCCGCCACCGCCAGCACTAGGCAATGGAACATTCTAGAACATGTGGAGTCTAAATCGTCGGTATCGTTTATGTAGGCATTTTTTTTAAATCCACTAGTAGCGATTTTATTTTTAGCGGAAATGAGAATGGAACATAGGTACTAGAACTTGTGGAGTCTAAATCGTCGGTATCGTTTATGTAGGCAGTTTTTTTTTAATACAAAAGTAGCGAATTGTGGATAAATTATATTCAGTTTCTACGCTACCGCGCTCAAACGCCGCCAGCACTAGGCAGTGGTCATGGAACATACTAGAACAGTGTTTTTCAACCTTTTTTAATACCCGAATCCTATATAAGTTAAAATATTCCTGCGACCCCCCTAGAGCCATAAACATACAAAATGTTAGTGATTTGAAAGACTACGTTTATATTGGCGCACAATTTTGTTCAATTAGAAAATGATTTAGGTGTTATATTAATGTCACCGGGGGGTCGCGACCCCCAGGTTGAAAAACACTGTACTAGAACAATGGAGTTTATCAGTGAATCGTCGGTATCGTTTATGTAGGCAAAGGTAGCGAGTTGTGGAAAAATTATGTTCAGTTTGTCTTTTAGGTTAAAAAATGTAGGTACATGGGGTCCTTTTAAAATGTCCGAAAAATTACCATGGGCTCTACTCATGAAACAAAACTTTTCCCATACAAAGTTAGCGAACGATAGTACGTGAAATATCAACTTTTTTGCGAATTGAGTTTTGATTCCGTTGAGAAAGTTAAGTTTTATAAAGCTATGGTAATTATTTTAAACTACTACTTATTTTAAAACTAAAATTTATTAGTGCTAGTAATCGTTTTGTAACTAAGCACTAAGTTTATCAATGCTATATAATGCGTTTTGTAACCAAGCACTTTATTAGTGCAATAGTGAGTGATCTCCTGAAAAAACGAGTATTTGTACGCGACGTTGATTGGAGAATAATTTTAATCACGAGGCTTTATAACTTCTAAAAGCCTTGATGTCAGAAAAAAGAGCTTTTTATTGAAATACAGCGAGTATTTTATCATCAGCATTTTATATTGTATAGGCATAAAAGAAATAAAGTTTTATGGAAACAAACAAAAACATGCAGTGCGCGCTAGGGCTATGCTCCGATAGCAACCGTTTTGTGCCTTCCCTTTCACATTTACGAGATTTACAAGAATAGGCTCCTTCCTTTTGTCTGAGTGAACGGTTGCTGTCAGAGAATCCACTCCTGCGATAGAACTTGACTACCTATATACACTGGTGGACTAAAAAATCGACTCAAGATTTGTTGCTCGACTTTTAAAAAAATAATTCAGTCTACGAAACTGCTAAACACTAAAAGCAAAAAACTAGAAAACCATCAAACTAAAATCATAAACAGTAAACACACAGTTTTTAACTTTTGGTTTAGTTTTATTTTGTAAGATTGAGTTAATTTTCCAAAAGTCGTGCATGAAACTTTGAGTCGATTTTTTTGTCCATGAGTATACAATTGATGTGTCAAAATACCAAGTGTAATCAATAATCATAGAAAGGATTGTTTGAAAATCTTCCTGTCAACTGTTCTATGGATTTGATTTTAAGATCCATCTAAAATGTAACTTCGATATTTAATCATTGCGTTTCAATAAGCTCCGTACTAACCTATACTAGTCACATTCCACGTGATGTATTTTTATATTAATTCTTATAAGATATTTATTTTAATTAAATTATATATAATTATAGCTCAGTATTAATGTGTGTTTTAATTTATTTGTGATAAATTGATAATCATGTCTGTATGCACAAAAATGTGTGTTTTTTTTTAAATCGATGTGTGTTTATTTTTTGTGATAGTTTTTAATAGCGAAATATTTTTTTAATACATGGATTTTGTATGCTAAAGACAGTGGTTTTATTTAATACTCAAACGTAATTGGCACAAAGGATACGTTTAAGACTCCAGTAAATAAGCAGATTTTCATATTTATACAGTTTTGAGGACACAAGGCGACACATCGACCTTGTTGATGGGTATTGCCATTTATATATAGTCTAAAACATCGATATGAAAACGAGCGACAACCGCCGTCTTTATAGTACGTCTCTGGTAGACACTCCTTCATACACGAATCGTCCGGTTATTTTAGCTACGACCTCACTTTGTGACACGTAGGAGCGAGCGAGGTAACGGAGTGAAGACTATGGACCGTCACCAAACGTGAACAAGCATCATATTCAGTTAACTAGATTCTTATAATAAATACACTGTGGACTAAAAATCGACTCAAGATTTGTTGCTCGACTTTTGAAAAAATAACTCAGTCTACAAAACTGGTAAACACTAAAAACAAAAAACTAGAAAACCACCATACTAAGATCATAAACAGTAAACACACAGTTTTAGAATTTTTGATTTAGTATTTTTTTGCTAGATTGAGTTAATTTTCCAAAAGTCGTGCAACAAACCGTGAGTCGATTTTTTTGTCCATGAGTATATTTCCAATGTGATGGTCACTCTAATACAACACAATCAAACCAAGCCACATAGATTAATGCAAAGTCAGTCAAATCAAATTATCCCGATTTAAACAAACATTTATTTTTATGTTTTTGTATCTAAATTCTAAATCACGTCGTCAACTAAAGTTGGCAATATATTTTGCCACCTTCAATGTAAATTATATTATCTGGTAACAGATATTCAACATCCATAGTGAGACCATACTCCCATGTCCGCCCTCACTACTTCAAACTAACTATAATCTGACTTTCTGGAGTTTCACCTCAATCTTATTGTTTTTGTGAGTTTCTCGTCAAAGCAGAGAGATGGCGTTGGTACACGCGATTCTGCAGAAGGTGAAATCGACGGAGAGCATCCGCTACCCCTCGCCACCGCCCGAGTTGGAGGATGAGCCGCCTGTGAAGAGGAGGAGGAAGTACCAAGTACGCTAATAGTTTATGGCAAAAGAGAGAATAGTTTATTATTGGCAGAATAGAGAATTTCGACAGTGAGGCTGTCAGCTTTAGATAGCGTATGCCAACTTACTAAATTTATTCGTCATATTAAACGTAATTTAATTTTTATAAAAATAAGTACGCATAATTCCACAAAAACCGGAAAAGTTTTAAATGTTTTAATTTTCTTGACATCTTTATTTTCAATGGTTTATTTTGGCGGACATGCGTGCCCGCTATATTTGTATTGTACGAACTTAGTATTCTTGAGTATACCTAGCGTAGTAATGAATACATATGGGAATTATGGGGTTGAGCGTAATGCGTCGCCAGTGGCGGACTAGGGTGGCCAATCTGAGCAATATCTGCCCGATAAATAACGGTCTATGGCGGCCAAGACTGCTACTCAGCCTCTGTCTGTCGCAGTGTGTACAAAACTCGAAACAGCGTTAGTTATTGTGTCACCTTCTGTACTTACAGTACGCCCACGTGCAAGCCAAGGTGGACCACAGCCCCCCGTTCTTTGACTCGCGCATGGTCGGGCTCAAACTGCCGACGTGGACTCGCAATCTACGAGACACCATCGAGGAAAATTACCAGTTGCTCGCGACGCTTCAGAGGAGAGACTTGAAGGTACTTATATTTTAAACATATATAAGTAATGAAGGTCCTTATGAAATACCGAAAAAAATTAGGCACGGCTTCTACTCATGAAACTGCACAACTTTCCCCTAGGAACATATTATACACAATTTGCAAAAAAAAAATTGACTAATTCCTGCTCCTCCGAATCGATATTAATTTTATTAATGAATTTAACCGCCGTTTTTGTATGCGAAGTCCAATTTTTTTTTACGAATTGAGTTTATTTTTCTCGGCGAAAGCTGTTCAGTTTGCGAAAGTTGCCGATATTACTGCACCACACTTATTGTGAGTTTCCGTATTTATTCAAGTACAGAAATCACAATAGTTATTTCATATTTTATGTCCATAACACGCAATTTTATTACCTATTTATATAATGTCAGCAATATAATTTTCAGGGCAAAGTGGACCACTACTGGACGGTGATGCCGCATCAGTTCAAGTGTTACTACGAGAACCGCGTCAACTTCTACAAGAAAGTCGCATTAGAGAACAGGTTGATCTACAATCGGATTAAAACTACTGTGAGAGTACTATTTATTTAGCTCTTGTCAATTGGGTATTCTGTGCTCTTGTGTGACTTTATCAGTTCAAAATTCAAAAAATTCAAAATCATTTATTTCTTTACGTAGGTACATTAAGCACTCTTATAAACGTCATATCATTTTTCTGGAGGAATATTCCAATGTCATTATCATTAAAATAATCTACAGTCTTATAGTATCCTCTTGAACAAATACAGCGTTTTATATGTTTCTTAAATTTACATTCTGGTAGTTCACACACGTCATTCGGAATTTTGTTATAAAAGCGTACACACTGCCCCACAAATGATTTTTTCACCTTACTAAGTCTCGAGAAAGTTCGGCCGGAAGACGTCCTCTGCTGAAGATAGACCTCCTGTGTAAAATGAAAAAGGCAAAACCAACGCAACAGTTGATCTTTATTGAATTTAAGAACACATTCTCGGGAAGGTGGCCTACCATACTCAACACACGGGGGCCAAGTCCGGTTTGGCGGAGGTTGTGGGTCTAGTGGCCTCAGTGGCGTGCATAAAGTTTACACATAGGGTAGGCAGAAATAAAATTTTATATAAAAATGGAAAACTTACCATAAGTAGGTATATCGGTTAACTTTAACTGGCCTTTTCAACTGGTCTCGATACCTATGACTTTTAAATATTATGTGAAACTTTAAACAAGACTCTAGGTGCCTTTTACAGAGATTGTGCTACTTTGACGCGGCATTTAAAGCCAGTGTCATTCCAAACTGTTTTACTGTTAGACAATAAAATGCACGAATTATCCTTAATTACTTAAACATTTAGCAACAAGAAATAGCTATTATCAATTATCAACAAACGCGCAATAAGCTAATTTTATAAAAAAAAAATTTCAAACTTCGTTACACTTGCAACCAAAGAATATGGCGTTATTTTAAATAATTTCAAAACAATGGGCTCACAAAAAACAATAATAAAATGAAATAGTTCTTATGTGTAAACTCAAAGAGCATCATATATTTGTCTTGAAACCATCTTGCAGCTACTAAAAAATACACGGCAAATTGTAACACCAACTAATTTCTTGTTAGCACTACTTTCATATTAGACCTCTTAAAATGGCCGTGTAATCAAACAAGCAGTGCCTACTAATCACACACACGCGCGCAATTTCAGTACAAAATTATTCACACACATAGACAGCGGCTACACTGTAACCGTATAAAATACTGTACTTGTGTTTGTGAAAAAATGGCGAAAGACAGGCAGAATCTTGTCTGCTTATGACACCAGTCGGCAGCACTGTCTTTATTTATTCGTTTAACCACAAAATAGACAGAAGCGCCACTCAATACAAACCACTGAAATCGTTAGCATATACATGCTTATAGAAATATACGGTCATTTCGAGCAAGGTCACGATCGCACAGTACGTGATCTTGCCTACAACGACAGTATAGGTCTATAAGCATGTATATGCTTAGGATTTTAGTGAGCGTATTGAGTGGCTCTTCTGTGTCTATGTGTTTTGTGGTTTAACTAACTTCAGTACTGCGTTTTTTCTTAAAATCTGAAGGTGGCGCTGTTTACGAGTTGAGTAAATATTTTATATTAAATGAAAACGGAGGGCGTAACGCTAAATTAATGTTAAAATATCGTGTAATATAATACGTAAGTTTTAATTTTTTTGTTTGAAAACTGGCAGATTTACCAGGGTAGGCAGTGCTTTTCTGCCTCTATGGACTGCACGCCACTGAGTGGCCTAGTGTTAGCCGCCTATAAGGCCTCCAACATGGCCTAACGACTGCCATCTAGTAGCTTATCCTGTCTTGCGAAGCACGGAAACGGTCAAACCCATCCCCGTTATGACCGTGTCTGTAGTCAATTAATGTAGTAGAGTAGGTAGCTATTAAATGACTGACTGGCTGAGTAGTTAGTGCTCCTGTGATACGAGAGTCGTGGGTTTGATCGCCACCCAGGGCAAACATTTCTGTAATGAAGATTTGTTTGCTCTGTGTGTATGTATTTAAATGTGTATGTGTAGTATATCAGTGTCTGGTTCCCTGTATTATGGGGACTCCCCATAATACAGGGAATCCTAGGCATTGAATTGGGGCCAGATATTCAATTCGCGACGGTTTCCGGCGGCGTGTTCTCCAGGGCCCCAAGGTGGAGTCGGCAGAGGCGCACCGACGCGACTGGGCGCGCAACCGGCGAGACATCGTGGAGCGCGCCCAGGGCGCCTTCGTGCTGTTCCCGCCCGTCTTCCAGGAGGATATGGAAGACGTGGCCTTCAAAGCTGTTGAGGGGGTGAAGCGACCTAGGTATTTATTTTATTTTATAAATCAATTGCGTGCCACGCTTATAGCGAACCAAAGCGAGTAGCAAGACAGTTAACTAAAGAATGAAAACAGATTTGATTTGACGAAATTAGTATAAAACAAATCAACGTTAGGGAGTACTTTATTTAATCTGTGGTTAGGGTGTTGAGCAAGCAAGGCATTTAGTAGAAAAACAACGTATGCAGAACTGTACAATGTTCAAAGAAGAACTCGCACAAGCAGTACGCCTGCGAATAAGGTTGATAACTACTAGTTGGTAAGCCCGCTTCCATCTTCGGCATAATTATCATTTACCACCAGGTGAGATGATAGCAAGGGTTACCAGTTGTAGATAAAAAATAAAAAAAGTCATTTGAGTTGCGTTTTATCATCATATTATTGGAGATACCATATTAAGTCCCTAACAATATCAAAGTTAAATAACCTAACCAGCAACCAACCCATTACGTCCCCACTGCAGGGGCACGGGTCTCTTCTTATAACTCGGGAAGTTTAGCCATATTCCACACACGGTGACCAAGTCCGGATTGATGGAGGTTGTGGGGCTAGTGGCCAGCCCCACTGTCAAAAGTTTTCAAGCCACCTATAAGGCCTCCGACATTGCTTAACGACTGCCATATAGCGATACAGGCGGCACCAACGGGTTAACGTGCCTTGCGAAGCACGGAAACGGTCGGCCACTAACAGTCAAACCCATCGAGGTTATGACCGTGTCTACAGTCACTTAACCTGCGTGGTCGACGCGACCACGCAAGGCGAACTGAGCCAAGACCGCTTCTTACATTATAAGTAAGGATTATATACTTAATTAAAAAATCCTTGGGGGAGGCCTTTGTCAAGCAGTGGACGTCTTTCGGCTGATGAATTAAAAGATTCCTCTACCAACAGTGATTTATCTGATAGTCAAATCTTCGCAGAGTGTGCATAACGCTCGGCATAAAGGGCGGCGCGACGATCGGCGACCTTCACTTGGAGCTGTTCGCGGACGTGTCGCCGCGCACGTGTCAGCTGTTCCTGGAGCTGCTGGCGGGCGACGGCTGCGGCCACTGCTACGTGGGCACCCGGTTCTTCACGTGCGTAACCGATGGCCATTTTATGGTGTGAAGTCGTTAGATTGTAGCCCCTTTCGCTTTCTATGATTCCAATTGATATGTACGCGTCCACCTGTATATTGGAATCCAATCATATACAGGTGTGAAACAGTGCGTTTGAAATTTTAAGAGGTTACTCAGAATCAAGTACCTAAGTAATCAAGTAAAAAATCCGATCAACATTTTTTTAGTTTCCCATACTAAATCTGAATACTGAATTATAAAGGAAATTAAAAAAAATAGAGATAAATTTTTTTCAATATTTTTTTTTCTGTATTACCACAGAGTTTGTAAACTCTTTAATTGTACGTCAATATAACACATAACAAAAATTAATAACAATTACATGGATGCACAAAGGCGGAGTTTTGTAAGTGCTATTACCTACTGATTTTGAGTAAGCGCTTATCAAACGCACTTTTTTAACAACCTGTATATATGTATAAAACTTGCTTCACTAGCCTTTGTTATGGTGGTGTTACTACGAGAGATATATACATATTATATAAGGTGCTACTTTATTAGTGCCCGATATTTTAGTCAGTGCTTTTACTCCTGATTCTGATCAACTTTCCCCAAGAAACCCATAGTCAAATCGTAAAAAAAATTTTGCACTCTTCATACAAATCGATCAGCCGAGCGGCCAAATTAGTATGATGAGCCCAAAAATTTTTTTCCGATTTGACTATGGGTTCCTTGGGGAAAGTTGATCAGAATCAGGAGTAGGAGCACTGACAAAAATATCGGGCACTTATAAAGTAGCACCTTATATACCGATGAAACTACAGAGCTGAAATTGTACCAATCCGGCATTTTACGAATGCGGAATTTTTACGAACGTGAACTAAGCAATTTTTCTGCATAGAAAATCACTTAAAATATTTTCATAACACTAAATATATTTATTGGGCGAACTAAAGACTAAAATCAGTTTAAAATCACAACTCAAACGAAACGATCATCCGCAACAACCAAAGGCATCAAATTTATCTTTGCCTGGACGTCGAAGGCCTTGTGGTTTGCTGCTGTCGCTCTTCAGAGAACTGGTTCACCGCGAGGCAATACTTCTCCGAGTGATACGTCCTCGATATCTGCGAGAGCAGCGGACTTCCGTGCGGAGAGTTTAACCAGAGTGACGCGCTACCCGTCTGCCCCACCATTGCGATAAACGCTATCAGCATCCTAGTGTTGAGCAAGCCTCTTTGTATCTGTGGCTGTTTGAGCAACGTCTGCAGTATCAGCCCATCCGGCAGTCCGTTGATGAGCTCAAAAACGCTGGAACCCCTCTCGCCTATCAGCCACGAAGCGGCCGCTGGCACGTTGCAACCGGTCTGCCGCAAAGCCATGTCGGCTTCTTCAAAAGTAAATCCAAGATCTCTCAGCGCCGCTACCGCCTCAGCATTCGGGGGCTCAGCTATCCTGGTCCTCCACGCGCGGAACTTCTCCAAAAACTTTTGCAAACGCGCAGCGCGCTTAAAAGTTTCATTTCCGTCGATTCCCTCTACATTCTCGGTTGCTACTCTTTCGCCGCTTTTCAGATTTTCTACTGGCCCTGGAATTGCATCTGGATTCAGCCTCGCCGCTATCTCTTCCGGAGTGATGACTTGTACTACGATGGGCTGTTGCATTCTTTGAGGCGCCTCCAAGGCCGCACAGAGCTGGTCCAAAGAGTTTTCATAGTTCCGTCCGCCTGCTGCTAGTCTTGCGCCAGCTTCAATCAAAGAAATCAATATCTTTCGCAGTTCGTACGATAGCTCGTTCGTTGATAACAAAGATTGAAGGTTTGGCTGTCTTATAGTGTTCGTTGGCGCCGGCAAAGATGCTGTAGCGGCCGCTATGGTGCTTTGCAGAGGGGCTCGGACGGTCCCTAGGTCCCATAACGTTCCTGCTTCAGGTATACGTCTTTCAACCAACAACAACTCTTCCTGAGAAGCGATTTGTTCTTGTCCTAATGTAAGGAAGTCGTGCAATGTTGTCGTGTCAAACACGCGAACTATTTTGAATCTGCTTGAGCCAGTTTCTTGATTGCTGTAGAAGAAGTCGATAGCTCGGTTCTTGACCTCTTCTATGAGGGTGTCTTCGGGAAAATTGGCGGTAAAGGTCTGACCTTCAGGGCTGACGATCTTTACCAGTATCTCATTGGTTGTAGTGGCACCAGGCTCAGGGACTAGCATTTTTGAAAGCTTTGCAAAATTTTATGAATAATAATAAAAAGTTTTTTGAATAATTGTGTAAAACTATCCCTATAAATATAATAGCAACGACTGGTAAAATATTTACTGAAATCAGTATGTCAAGCGTAAGTGACAATGACAAAAAGTAATTGACAATTGACAAACCATAATACTAATTTGCCCAAGTAGGTTGAATGGTATTTGAAATTCGTTTTTACGGAAAGAGAATTGTTAAGAGAACTGAGAATATTTTGTGTTCTTATATCGATGGCGCATCGATATCATCTTGATACCTGATATTAAAAAAATATTATATTTGTAAATGACAATACAATAACAATATGAATGACATTCTTTTATTTTATATTTATTTTGACATGGTATTATTATTAATTTAATTACTGAATGATATTTGTATTTAGATACATAATATAACTTATTTTATACTAATATAGGCTAAGTTTACTAACAAAATGGATCACAGTTGTCTGAGAAAATAAATGAATTGAAATTGAATATAATGTTTAGTTTCATGAGTAGAGCCTGCGGCCGTGGTTAGTTTTTTTCACTAAAGACCCGCTACTGTAAAAATATTTGTAATTGTAACTTGTATTGTAGATTGTATTTTTTCAATATGTTTCCTGTATTCTATATGTGATTGATGTGATTGATTGTTCTTGATTCTGTGTAACCCCTTGATATTTTAAACGCACTTTATTTGAACACCTGTAGGTACACTGTACCGTAGACTACCCAATGTTTTAATCACTGACGCTTTAAAGAATGTGTGATTTAAATAATCAGTACAGCATCTACTTAAATAAAAAAAAATACGAATTTGACTGTCGGTCCAGGAAGGTGCCGCGAATGTTCTGGAGCGGCGGCGACGTGATCCACGACAACGGGTTCGGGTGCTACGCGCAGCGCGGCCGCGACGCGCCCATCGGCGCCGAGAACTACCACTTCAGCCACACCATGCCTGGTACATAGCTATACACGGCGTAAAAAAAACCATTTGCCCTCCTGTTGAAGCAACCCCGTTGATATTTACAAGATTGGAAAAACGGAAAAAATATATAAACAAAGAGGCTGCCTGTTTATTTTCGTCTGTGGCATCTTAGCTCTTAAACTAATGGATCGATTTGAATGCGATTTCTTTAGCTGAAAGCTTATTTTTATCGCGGTAATTTTTAGCTGCGTTCGGTGAGAACTGGTTCAGTGGTTTCCGAGGTATTAGACTTTTACTGTACCATCATCGCCCTGCCCTGTTTCCAATCATTTGGTGTCGGTGATACACGTCTTTTTCTTCCATTCGACTTTTACTATAATAATAATAATATCTGGGACAAATCACACACGGTCATCTGGCCCCAAACTAGGATTCCCTGTATCTTGGGAACCAGAGACTGATGTACATACACATATACTTTTAAATACATACATATATAGATATAATACACCCAGACTCAGATTAAACAATTCTGCTCATAAGAGGTTGTACTTAGGTAATACTTTTAAGTTGTAATATTTTTAGTGCGTCTCTTGTAATTTCAAACCACCCTTAACCGGGCAGGCTTGCTGACGATGCGCGTGACGTGCGACGACGAGATGTGCGGCATCTTCAGCATCACCTTCAAGCCGCTGCAGCAGTTCGACCTCAAACACGTCGTCTTCGGCCGGGTAACCACTACTCTCCTTCTATATAGCCACACCATGAGTGTCCTTTGTTCCCACTAGCTCAGTTGACTGAACAGGTGAGCCTTTTTCCTTTAATAGCAGATTTTTGGCAGTCTTTCAGCATAAAAAATAAATTTCCCATTTCTTCGCAGGTGATTCGCCCCAGCGACACGTACAGCTGCATCAGCAACATGGGCGCCCCGCTAAGCCCGCAGCCCGTGGTGCAGATACGCAGCGCCCGCCGCTTGCGCACTCGCTGACGTTTCTATGAGATGGCAAGCGGCAAGCGGTTGATGTCACTCATAAAATTGAACAACTTACCAAGAAACCTATGCAATCGGAGCAAAAACAGAAAAAATAAAGACTTTTTATCTGACTTATGGCGGAATCTTCAGACAAGAAAAAAGTATTTCATGTGGAATCAAAGTATTTCATGTGGAATCAAAGTATTTCATGTGGAATCAGATGTAAACAGACTATTTTGTCATCCCAAGACGATGATCTAGCAATTTTATTGTGTGTTGCAATTTTATTGTGTGTTAGATTGTATTTGTTATTTAAAGATCTAGCAGCTTTATATCATGAACATAATGTATTTGTTATCTGAATTTTCCAAAATAAATAAAATAAATATAAAATCTTATAAAATGTTACTGTATTGAGCGTAAAAAAATCCACTGTATCAAAAAAAGGCTTATTCATACAAACATTTTCTTACATAACAATATTATAATACTTGGTGCAAAATAATGAGTAAAAATCACTTCCTCACATTTATCATCAAAACTGAACTCGAAAATGCGACAAAGCAACAAGTCTCAAAGTATTACATAAAGCAATAAATACTTTGACTTTGAGGGTATGAGAAGGTATTAAGGCATTAATATCACTAATATGTAATAAACAATATGGGCAAAACAATTTCCATGACGCAACTTCGATGGCCAGCCAAACATGTACTTGACAAACGCTTATAATAACTTCATTACTGATATGTCGAACAAACTTGTCTATATACTAAATCTTATTATAGTTGGTCTCGCTCCCACTTGCAGCGCTGCGATGGGTTAGAGCGAGAAAAGGCACTGGTCTATCTCCCGCTGAAGAGTAGTAAGTCATCATCTGTAGATTTTGACTTCAAGTATTTGAAGATACGCCTGCAAAGGAAAGTATAGAGTATTTTTAAAAACGAAACGAAAAAGCTACACTCAGCTATGGCTACCGAATGCGAACTTTATATTAGTCTCGATTATAAGATACACAAACTAGCTAGCCCAATTGTAAATTTGTGTAATATAGGAGGGTTTGAAAGCGGTGGCTCAGTACGGCTTGCGTGGTCGCATAGATCACGTTCACGCTAGGTAGTTACCAGATTACAGACAAAGTCACAACCTGGATGTATTTTTTTCAGAAAACATAAAACTTATACAGGGTGTAACAAAATTGGTGTAGGACCCGTTAACTCAGGATTCTACTCATCGTACTGAACAACTTTTGTTCTACGACTTTGCTCGAATCCCAAAAAAATTTTTGGACTTTATACAAAAATGGCAAAACAAATGATCAATTTGTATGGAGTCCGAAAATTTTTTTGCGATTCGAGCAAAGTCGTAGAACAAAAGTTGTTCAGTACGATGAGTAGAAACCCCATTACGGGTCCTACACCAATTTTGTTACACCCTGTATACAGAGAGAAATAGTATATAAGATAATAGGCAACTTAGAAGCCATTAGAGTTTTAGCTATTAGTTGACATTTATGTTCAGTTGATGCTGGTTACTGCCGCCGGCCACTGCTCGTAAATAATAGGATATTTTTAGTTAGTTAGTTAATATTAACAGGGTGTCCACTCAAAATTTCCAAAATACTTCCCTGACTTTTCCCTGACTTTCCCTGACCATTTTGTAAAACTTCCCTGACCTTTATAATCCATCTTAGTACCGTTTTTGGAGGATTTGTTTGACTGCTGGTTTGTTTTTTATTTTCATCTGGAGACGGCGCAAAATGGTTCACAATCTGCCATAACTGACTTCACAGCAGCTAAACGTACTTTTAACAAAGGGATTTTCATTGAATCTCTTAAATTTTTTGATTGTGGTTTTCTGGGATAGTGTCATTTATAACCTACAAATTGGCTCACCTTGTAAAAAAAAGTGCTCTTTCCAGACAAGGATCATTTTCCAATCATCCTACTGAGGTGAATTTCTGTGCCGTGGAAATGAAGAGCCTCCAATGATAGCAGTGTAAAGAGCTCAACGTGCTAGACTGTCTTTAAATAGCTCGTACATAGATTTCAATACATCCTAATGATGATGATGACATCCTATACTATCGTCCATCGTGTATGTAGACCACAACCTTAGTACTGAATTTTCACGTTCTTCTACTCCACAGGCCATGTACCAACATCCTGGAAAATTGCAAATATGCAACCAGTCCGCAAAAAGGAGGATAGAACTGACCCGTCGAATCACAGGGAAATAGCGTTTATCTCCCTTCTTTCAAAGGTGATAGAACGTGTAATTAATACACAGCTTCTATCATATGTAGAAGATCAAGACCTTATCAATGACCTCCAATACGGGTTTCGTCATGGCCGGTCAGCTGGTGATCTTCTAGTATGCCTAACACACCGCTGCCATTGCCAAGCCATTGAAAGTCGAGCCTGCCTGGATATAGCTAAGGCGTTCGGGGGTCTGGAATAAGGCACTTCTATCGAAATTACCAGCATACGGCCTACACGTGGGATTGTGCAATTGGATCGACAGCTTTCTCTCCTGTGTAACCTCTTCTGTGTAACCCTCTGCTGTGTAACAGGAGCATTAAAGTCCTTAATGAACGGCTGATCTTGTGACACTAAACACATAATCCTGGTATCCCGCAAGGTTCTGTACTCTTGTAAACTCTATTCCTTCTGCATATCAATGATCTACGCGGTATTCAATACTATGCGGATGACGGTACAGGTGACACGCAGTACACAGACTAAGCAAAATCCCACGGGTCGAGGTGGAGAGTCGTGGCAGTATTGTCTGAAGTTGAAGACTCTCTGGAGAAAGTCTCCGAATGAGGGTAGACTAAACTTAGTCCGCTTTAATTCCACGAAGACGCAGGTCTGCGCGTTCACCGCCAAAGTCCGTTTAACTGTGGCGCCTCGGTTCCAAGAAACAAAACTTGCCGTTGCTACGAGTGTCGGAATTCTAGGTGTCGAAATTTCTAGCATTGTCCAATTTCGGGGTCACCTCGAGGCCAACGAAAAAACCTGGAGTGTTCAATAGAGCAAAGCGGTACTTCAGACCCAGACAGCGATTGCAGCTATACAAAGCTCAAGTGAGGCCGCATATGGAGCACTGCTCATATCGTCCCTCGCACCACTAAGTCACGTATCTCAGTTTTTTGATGATTTGAGTTAGGACTGCCGCTGACTTCCTTGTGTCGTTCTCTATGATTTCCTTTACCTCACGCTTCTGTATGAATAGTAGTTCTCATGATATTGGTATTTACATAGTTAACGTATCTCATAAAAATCCAGGAAAAAATTCCACTAAGTGACGTAACTCACTTAGGGTTTTAAGACTTTGATAAAATATTATATCCTATATTATATAGGATTTTTAGTGAAATGTTATTTACTTAGGTAATGAGATACGATACGATATTATTATACTGTTCTTTAATTTGGCGGGAGACAGACGGTTAATATGCTGTTAGGCCGCGGCTGCACTCATCTGATCCGGTCAGATCCGACAGCTTAGCCCCGCCCACCTGTCGGTCCTCTTAAAACTGTCGGATGTACGCGGGTGCACTGGTCCGGTAAATTGTCGGACGGAAACAGTCATGCCACCTTTTTAGCCATAAAGTAAGCGTCGTCGCGTCGTTGTTATTGAATAGTGTTGTGCGCAGTACATGGTTTTAGCCAACGCCAATTAGTGACGTTATTGTTATTAATACAGTGTAGAAGTATAAGCATACCTATGCTTGATTTATGATATAACCACAATTTTAGATGTATTAAACACTTGGTTACCTAGGTAGGTAACCAAGTGTTTTAATACATCTAAAATTGTGGTTATATCATACAACGTTTCATATTAAAAATACCATATCATTATATGAAACTGCATATTCTAAAAGTGTATGTTAATTTCTATAGGTCCAAAAATAAAAACGAACCTTGTATTTTTTATTAAAAACACATACAGAACCTAAATATGTAAATATTATTGAAAATCAAAGTATTTTTTATCTAAGAAGATGCTTTGCACATTTTCTTAAACCGTTTTTTTTTTATTAATGCTAAAATACCATAATATACATACACACATATACATTTGAATATTCCATAAATTTATATTATGTCGTCCTGTAAGGATGTCAGTGTCCGACTGTGTCGGATGAGTGCAGCACGTTCATAGAAAATATACAGCGACTAGTGACAGCCGATAAAATAAGATCCGTTTTATAAGTTACAAGTCCGGTAAACTGTCGGAGTCGGATGAGTATACTCGCCCTTATACAAAATGTACAGCGACTGGATCGGACTGTGACATCATCTCGTCGTATCCTACGAATAAGGGCGTAATTGCTAAATGACAACTTTTCAGGAGGTTTTAACGTTCTATTTTCAACAGAAAGTATCATTTTTTAAGTGTTAACATTCAAAACATCGCTTAACTATTCTAGGGTTGTTATTAAAACATAAACAAGCGATTTTATTAAATATTTCTATTAAATATGTCGCTTATGTCTTTATTCGCTAGAGTAAAATGTTATTCTTTTAGACACAAGAGACATTACGCCCTTTTTCTCTGGCATATGTCGGGTCGTAATGGCATTTAGGGCTTTTTATCGTTTTCATCTGTAAATAATCTTAAAAAATGCAAAAGAATAAGAAGTATTTTAAATCAAAATAATAGACATATTAATGTTAATACAAAAGGTAACATAAATTTTAACTTAAATAATAATAAAAAAGATTGTGAATTGGGCCTCTTACGATTATGTGGGATAAAACAATTCACTCGTGCAAGTGCTCTTGTAACTTCTGCACCTCTACAGGTATAATATGCTATGTACACAATTTAACTCATTCAAGATCTTGATCAACAATTAGGTTAGGATATTAATGCAAACGTGCAACTGAAAATCTAGTGGCGACCGCGCACCGGAAGACGCAGTATAGGTAAACCTCCAACTCGGTGAACCGATGACCTGGTGAAGTTGCTGAATGCCGCTGGATGCGAGCCGCACTGTGTAAAAATCTTTGACCAGCAATGGACGTCTTTCAGCTGATGATAATGATTACTGCAAATTCTGTCGGATCTGATCGGATTGGATGAGTGCGCCCGCGCCTTTAGGATGTTTGCGGGGGTGAACAACGGTGGCGCAGGGAAGTTCTGAAGTTCTTTAATGATTAGTTATATTTTATTACATATAGGTTGAAAACAATACTGTTGCTCCTACCACATAAGGTTTGATGACGCGTACAAACAAAGTACAAACTAATATTATGTAACAAATCTTTTATGTGGGAAATTTTCATATTTTCATAATAAAACTATGATCAGTTTGGAGTGTTTATTTTCATAAACTAGTGTAACTGTAGGATCGTAAGTGGAAAATGATTCGGATATTGAAAAACAAAGTTATCACAAAGTCACGTATCTGTTTTCAAAAATATAAAAAAATATTACTAATACAATTAAGTGAGTAGGTAATATATCAAATGAAAGCAGAAACTTTCCTCTATATATAGGTATATTAGTTTTATTTCAGCATGTCCTTGGAATTAAAATATAATTAAAGTTTGAAATTCCCTAACTGAAAAACGGTTGTTTTGAAGAACTTGCAAAAATGAGATACGTGAGTTAGTGGTGCGAGGGACGATATCTCTGGGCAGGAGGACCCAAATATCAGCTGAAATCCCTCGACTCCACCCAGCGACGCGCGATCAGAATTGTCTCTGATCGCGCAATCAGACTCATAAGCGCTCAGAGCTCAAAAGCGGTCTAGAACCTCTCAGTTTTAGGAGACTTCAGCTCTCTTTGAATGTTCTATCTACCGCTTATACAAAGGCATGCGTTCGAGATACGGCACAGTTTTATAAACGCACCACTCGCCATCGGAGTGGAATTCATTCCCACCAGCTAAAGCAAAATTTGTCTCGAACCTAAAGGTAACCGTAAGGTTTCAGAGATTCTTCTTACCTCCCAGATAGCATTTTTTGGTCGCAAAATATTTAAATCAGTAACAAATTGACAAAGTTCCGTTATTGTTTCGAAACAATGCAACTATGTTTGTTTCGGTTTATATGTGTGGTATCAGTGTTTACACAGTTTGACCGGAACGTGTTTCAGTAACTCTTTGTAGTCATTGTGTCGACAAAATATGTATAAATTTGTGACAACTTTAGTTTGGTTTACATGTGTTGTAACAGTGTTAACACAGTTTGACCGGAAAGTGTTTCAGTAACTCTTTGTAGTCGATGAGTCAACACGGTATGTACGGATTTGTGTCGACTTTATTTTCTACACATTGCGTTGAGTTTTCAACACGCGAAAGATCAAAGATTAACTGTGTTGTAACGGTGTGGCAATTTTGTTACTGGAATAACATCAATGTACACAATGTTTCGTAATGTTACGTCATAGTTCCGAAACAAAATTTTACCAAAATAAGCTTAAAAATATCAACCAGCTGCACCTGGTTCTCAATTATTTCTGAATTGTATGCCAACTAAACATGAGTAAGCAGCCTAAAAAACGTAATTTCCGGACCACATCAACTTACTACAGGAAAATCAACGATTTATTAGTAAGACACAATGAAGCTCCAAGTAAGTAATTGCTTAATTTGTAATATAATATACGTTGATCATCTTTTTCTTCTTAAAACATAATAAATTAAAATTGTCTTGTAGTTGTTTTTTTATATTTGAGGATATTTACAGTATAGGATATTTATAGGAAATTAAATTTACATATTGTTTCAGGTAATATATCAAATGCACAGTCTTCAGCATCTGACAATCAGAATAATAATACAAATAATTCAGGATTACACGATAATATTTTGATTCCTTCTAACGCCGTTGTTGATGCAGCTTCTGTAAATCCAATAAATAATCCTGAATCAAGTGGTGCCGAATTATCAAATATTTCTGCCGATGATGACGGTTCCGATTCCAACAGCATATTGCGAACCACTGAAAACATAAAAATACATAGTCTCCATTTTGTAAAAACAGTTTGTCTCGACACAATGAACCATGGATATCATTTGAGACGAACCCTCTTCAGTAAGGACAATTGAGAATGGCATTGTCAACAGTTTGAGAACCGCTAGAAAGAATAAAGTGAGAGACACCATATTATAAATTCAGTAACTTTGTGTCTGCAAGTCGACGCAGTGTCGTAACTTTTTTACCAAAGACAACTAGAATAATTTTACTATAAAAACAAATGTTTTTGTAAGTTTATGGATTATTTTTCATTAAATATCATATTAGTAGCATGAAAAGTGCACAGTTTGATTAAACTATAAGGTCTGGAGTACAGAAAATAAACAAAACTTGTAGTGAAAACCATGTAAATATTTCAATAAACTGGTTAAATTGCAATCATATGACGGCCCATCGATGATTTTCAATATATTTTGTTAAGTAATACGACAAATTTCTTTTCCCACTAATATCACCATATCACAACACATTTAAAACTAATTAATTTTAAAAATAAACTTACGCTGTGAAAATAATAATGGCGAACCTTTCAATTGTACGAGTTTCCTTTGACATTTTACTTATTGTTTCTTTAGGTTGGAAAGAATGAAGAGAATTGACGAATGAACGAATGATTTCTGAAATAGTAGGAGCAATGTTACCACACAGCGTCGTAACTTTAAAACCAAATGTTACCGTGTCGAGAAGTGCCCCACTTTAGTAGCAGCGACCGAAACAAAGTCGTAGCAGCGACCAAAAATGTTACTAGTGTCGTCTTTTCCGTGTCGACTGGTTTCGTAACGGCTACCAAAAAATGCTATCTGGGCTAGTATCCTCAAGCTGTGGAATGCGAAGTCATGATGTAGATCACTAATAACTTTAAAAAAATCGAAGTCTGTGTTAAATATCAGCAAAGAAAATGAGATATCAGATTAGAGCAGGGATGTTTCTCTCGCTAACGATTATTGGGAAAAACTCAAATATCCCTGACTTTTCCAGATTGGCAGGTCATTTCCCTGACTTTCCCTGACCACCAAATGCTTCCCTGACTTTTCCCTGACTTCCCTGACTTTTCCAGAAAGTGGACACCCTGATTAAGTATTTATGTATAATATTTTAAGTATAAAATGTATATTATTGTATATGTTATATGGGCCTCGTTGCCTGAAATAAACAAATAAATAAAAATAAAATAAATAGAGCCATGTCAGAGGCCTAACAGGTCTGCTTGCAAACTTCTGACACTAGGGTTGGCTATTGCCCCCACAACCTCCACCAATCTAAACTTCGTGTGTGGACTATGAAGTCATCGGTTGTTAAAGATAGTAAGGTCGGAGTAATAGCTTGTCCTTCCCCAAATATGGGAAACAACTCGTACCCCAGCAGCGGGGACGATATGGGTCGTTAACTAAGTGTATTGTGTAAGTACAGAAGGGTTTTTCCGCCGGTAGGATTGATTCCAGCCCTAGTAGCATGGCGACATATCTCGCGCGCGACACGATTTTTTAAGCATTTGTTCCGTTCTAACGCTAAGCTAATGAAAGAGACAGCTGAGCTGTTTTCTCGCGTTCGGTGCGACAAACAGCTTTGTCTACGCCTCATGCTACCTGTGCTGGGGGTGCATCTGCAGATTATGTGCACATAATTTGTTTCGTAATTACGTTAACTAATTAAGCAAGGACCAGGGTTAAATAAGGACGCAAGCGACGCGGCTTTCCGTATCTTTTCTGAATATTTGTTCATGCTAAGGGGGTGCAAGTGCATTTCCTTGCAGCCCCCTTTCGGCGCCCATGTTGGCTTGCTCTTCCGAATTTAGCGCTTTGCATCAAGATCAAGGTAATGTAGACCACAATAACGCAAACACTTCCCGAAAAGTTGAGTGTACAAGTTCCGCGTGGTAGGGACTTGCTCTAGGTAGAAAAAGTTGACGATTTAAAAGTACGTGTAAAGCATCTACTACAGGCTGCAAATCTAGTTGTGCGTCAAATTTTAATCAGGGCTTCTACTCCTGATTCTGATCAACGTTCCCTATGGAACTCATAGTCAAATCGCAAAAAAAAATTTGGGGTCTCTCTTTATACCAATCGATCAGCCGAGTGACCAAATTAGTACGAGTCCAAAATTTTTTTTGCGATTAGACTATGGGTTCCTTGGAGAAAGTTGATCACAATTGGAAGAAAAAGCCCTGATTTAAAGACGCACGACTAGATTTACATCCTGTATAAAAAAAAACAACTTGAGTTTTGAATGGCGGGGCAGAAAAAATAAGTTTATTTTTCTAATATTTTCTAACTAGCTGCGCGAGCCGCAAGCCACACCCGTATTTTCATATAGAATATTGGGGGGCTCAACCCCATTTGTAATGTCATTGGGGGGGGGGGGCACCCCCGGCCCTATGGAGTCGGCGCCAGTGGCACTATGCTAGGCTAGCAACGACATTCTATACATGGACTTTGCATCAGCGCGCTGTAAACGGCACAGCAGAAGTATGCTCAAATACGATGTGCGCACACTTTTTACCTTAGTCGTGTTTTGAGCGCAAAACAGTAAGGATGCCGAAGTGCGTCGTGAAAAAGTGTCGAAATAACACTCGAACGACCCTAAAAAAAGATGGTGTAACCTACCACCGGTAAGTTAATTTTATTAATATTTATAAAAGATAACACGCGAAAATGTGTAAAAAAAGTAGAAAAGCACTGAAATTTCAATAAATATCGTAAATTATTAAGACGACGTACTGAAGATTTTGGTGGCAGGGATCTTGATTTTACTCAGCAATAACGAAACGTACGAAAGTTATATTTTGTAACCTGATTCTTCAGTTTTCTGACTTCATTTTGCCTGTTGCGTTACACGATTGATTAACTTTCATAACAGAGAAAAAAATATTAAAGATACCCCTTTTAAAAAAGAGATTTGCATTTTACGCGCAAATGGAACTGATTTAAGGCTCAAAGTTTTGTACGTACATTAATCTTCAAGCTTACTTGAAAATGCCTATTCAGTTTTTCTAAATTAATTGTAGTTTTTAAGTTAAACGAAATAAACTGTTTTGTCGCATACGACCTTATGAAATGAGCTAGGGCGCGCGCGGTCTCGGTATGCAATCAGTGCCCTCTCCAGCCCGCTCAGTCCGCCACTGACCATTGTCAGCGACAGGTCTGTCCCAATTGAACTATCCCACATCATCGAACGCAAATATAAGTGAGGGATATTTTATTATTAAAAATGAAAAAAAAACGTGCCATATTTTCGAAAAGGAAAAGGAAAGCCTGTTTAACAGAGCATTGTAGGAATATAACTAAGAAAAGGTGAGTAATTGCCACAATTTAAACAGTTTTAATAAATTAAATGTTTCTACTAATAAGCAGTCCAGTGTTTTTATAAACATATTGCATTCCAATAAGCAGTAAGTAACCCGATAAAATTATATTTCTGGAAAAAAACTTTAGAACAGAGTTCGGAGAATAAAGGCATGGAGTCGCCTCAAAACTATACTTCACCGACATATGCACAGTTACAAAATGTGTTCCCCGTGTAAGATGACAATTGATTAGTTATCGTATAATAATTAATCATGGTTTCAAATTAATTAATAAATACACTTATTTTAGGACTGCAGATAAGAATAATAAAGACCTTCCATGTAACGTTGAATTACAATCCGTTATACTGTTTCACGAATACTGATGGCAAAATCCTGGCTGAAATACTTGTGTAACTTTATTTATTAACTACAATTAGTTGTAAATACGTAAAAAAATGTATGCTGTAAACATATCTACACTAATATTATAAAGAGGAAAGATTTGTATTTTTGTTTGTTTGTAACGAATAAACTCAAAAACTACTGGACCGATTTGAAAAATTCTTTCACCATTAGAATGCTACATTATCCCTGAGTAACATAGGCTATGTTTATTACTAGAAAAAATTAGGGATCCCTACTAAAACTTCAATAATGTAACCCAAGGTGTAAAAAAAAATGCCATAAAATGTCTTTCATCGCATGCGCTGCGAAAACTATTGATGATAGAACAAAAAATGTTCTACAATATTAAAGAACATATCAAAATCTACAAAAAACTTCGCGATACCATACGTCCAACTATTGTAGTTATGTTACTATAACAGCTTTTTTGCATTTTAAAAGTTGATAGAAATGCCGACCAAAATCAGACCATATTATACCTTTGTATTAATTCTTATCCAAATAAATTATTTCATCTTCAAGACTGTCTCAATACCAGTAGATTGCTTTTTGAATTATTCAAATCGGACATTCCATTCAAAAGGTATTACGAGTTTAAAAATTTCAGTCCAAAAAAAATTAACGCCGCCGCGCTGTAGCCGGGTGCAGCGGGCAGCGCGGCGAGGGAGGGGAGTGCACATCTAGGAAATAGGCTCCCTACATGCTCCCTGAAGCGGTCGTGGCTCAGTGCGGGTTGCGTGGTCGCGTCGATCACGCAGGTTAACTGACTACAGACAGACAGACACGGTCGTAACCAGGATGGCTTTGACTGTTAGTGGCATTTATCTCGACCATTTCCGTGCTTCGCAAGGCACGTTAGGCCGTTGGTGCCGGCTGCTATCATTAGATGGCAGTCGTTAAGCCATGCCGGAGGCCTTTCAGGCGGCTTCCGACACTGGGGTTGGCCACTAGCCCCACAACCTCCACCAATCCGGACTTGGCCCCCGTGTGTGGAGTATGGGCTAACCTTTCCGAGTTATGGGAAGAGACCCGTGCCCCTACAGTGGGGACGTTATGGGTTGTTGACGACATGCTCCCTACATGCTTTTGACTTGATTTGATTAAATAAAATGTAAAAATAAAATAAAAACTTTTGAGAATAACAATGGTTTATGGTTAAAACTAAGCATAAAGATACGTTTACTCCGCGTTTATCCCAAAATGATCAAAAAACGTATGTCCACCCGAGCGAAGCCGGGGCGGGCCGCTAGTAAAGTATAAATAAGTAAAATGTAAATAATATGTTTGTAAAATAAAATGTAAAATGATCTCACCTGAAAAAAGCAGTACTTAAGTATGTTTGCATTATTTTTCTGGTAAAAATTACATACATACATACAAACATGCATAGCCTCTTAAAATCATAACCCTCCTTTTGACTTTCCCGTAGTCGGGTGAAGTATACATTAGTACAATACATTTATGAAAAGAAATGAAAATTAAAAGTAAAACAAATAATATTAAAGGCAACTCTACGACGTCTGTGTTCTAGCGCTCGGTCGATCGCGATTCCGAGTCGCGTAAAACTGTCGAGGTGCGCGCGGGTTGCGGGGCGCAAACGCCCCATTTTAAAATAATTGTTTATGAGTGCGTCACCTTAAGGAGTATTCCTATTCTTTTCTTTCATGCGCGCCAGAAAGAGACATGCGTCAGTACGCGACAAGAACAAGTTTTCTTTGTTTAATTGATAGATACATAGTATCTGGAGTCGTCTTAAAATTATATTTAAAACTGTTTGTATCAAAATACAAAAAAAAATCTGTATAACAACATGTCAAGTTATATATCTGCAAAAAATCATATCGAGGGTTCACGGGCGACTTGTATTAAGCGACACTTTTGGAAACACAGGTAACCTCTACTTTAAAAATTTATTTCTTACAAAATACCTCACAAAAAATAACTTCTGAATAATATTTAAAATATTAAGAATATCGAGAATCTATATAATACTAAGAAATTAAGTTTTAATGATTATTTTTCTAAGAAATATTTTTTTTAATCAGTCTCCTGAACATTTCTAAAAATGTCGCTTAATACAAGTCGCCCGTGAACCCTCGATATACATTTTTGTTATAGCTCCGTGTCCTATTTTTACAATACGGGAAGGCACACATTGTTATCCATTTAAAAATCACAATATATGTATATATCTGGAATTCTAATTAAGTCAATTGTACAATATTTCAGAAAACATTACGAATGGCAGTATTTGAAACACTACTTTAGGATGCCCAATACAAAAAAAATATAATTCAAATGCTACTCCACGCTTCTTATGTTCTCAAGAGTCACGCGTTCGGCTTGCGAGATGACGTAATATGAAATAGCAATTCACGCGCTCCATTTGTAAGAAAGAGATAGGCTGTGTTTCGTTTGTTTCTACGACGTTTACTATTGATGTATAGCTACGTGTAGTGTCCTTGTGCCGCGCTACGATGCCGCGTTGCTTTAGCGTGCAATATCCTTAGTAAAATACAGGGACGTATTTTAGATTTTCACGCCCTGGGCGAATACGATCGGGCCGCCCCTCACCCTCTACAGCTAAAGGAAACGACAATAAAATAGAATAAAATAAAATAATAAATAACTAATTTATTAGCTGATTACGATAAGCGACGATGCGACATTTGTTCTGCAAAATCATCAAAATCAAGTGCATTCTTAAATCAGCCTCTGTATTAAGGATTGCTCACTCATGCGAGAGGATATAATTTTTAATTCTTTTCGTGTCTGATAAAGACCTGTAATCAACTCGTTAAGACAAAGACCGATCATCGAATAGTAAGAGGCACATTGAATCTAAAAACCAAGCTGGAAAGATGTCGACTAATGAAGCCCACGCTCCGACCAGCGCCTATCTAGCTCCAAAACCCCGAAAGCTTTCAGCTCGAGTTGCAAAACCGCTTTGAATGGCTAGGAGACTGCAAAAATGTGGACGATTACAACGACAGGTTGTAAACGGTAAATAAGGTTTTCAAAACCAGCCGTTCCAAAAAAAATTCGGATCTCGGATCTCACCAGCAAGCTCATGGAGAAAAGATGGAGCGTGATTCTGAAATCCTCTGAAGATCGGCGGTTGGCGGCTGTCAGTATCGGCGGCTAAACAGACAGGTCTCCAAGTCCTTGACCCGCGATATATGCCAATTCAATACTAATCGTATTAAAGAGGCTATCGAGTGCAATAAAGGGTCAAAAGTATTCACAAGAGACCTGTCTGCTGGTCGAAGCCAACTGACAAAGCTGAAGACTGGGGAAGAATCGTGTCGTAAAACCCTGAGCTGTTGGAAAAAGTTCTACGGACAATTATACACGACCACACGCTTACCTGTCAGTGATCTGGCTGAAGACCCGAGAACCAGATTTACCCGACAGTATACCGAAAAAATCCCAGACGTCAGCCTGTGCGAGATTAGAATGGCTCTCAAACAGCTTAAGAACAACAAGGCACGTACCGGGTAATGATGGAATTACGGCTGAGCTTCTGAAAGCAGGTAGAGAACCGGTACTCATAGCTCTTCAGAGGCTGTTTAATTCCATCATGCTAGAGGGACGAACGCCTACAGCATGGTACAGGAGTGTGGTGGTGCTCTTCTTCAAAAAGGGTGACAAAACACTGCTGAAGAATTATAAACCCATCTCACTTCTGAGCCATGCCTGCAAGCTATTTTTGAGAGTCATTATGAATCGTCTTGCACGCAGGTTTGACGACGTTTAGCGTCCCAAACAAGCCGGATTCCGAAAAAGCTTCAGTAACATACAGACCACATACATACACTGCGGCAGATTATACAGAAGACCGAAAAGTATACTCGTAACGGCCACTATGCTTGGCGTATGTAGACTATGCGAAAGCCTTTGATTCGATCGAGACCTGGGCTGTGTTTCAGTCTCTTCAACGGTGCGAAATCTACTATCGATATATCGAAATATTGGAGTGCCTGTATGAATATGTGCCATCATGTCGGTCCGCCTCCAGGATCAGAATTTGAAACTGGCTGCAGCGTGGGGTGAGACAGGGTGACGTTACATCTCCGAAATTCTTTATCGCTGCCCTGGAAGACGTTTTAAAGCTTCTGGACTGGAAAGGACTCGGCATTAACATCAACGCCGAGTACATCACTCACCTTCGATTCGCTGACGATATCGTGATCACGGCTGAGATCTTGGATGACAAAGGCACCACTCCCAACAAGTGGGTTTTTAAAACAGGGACAACACAAAAAACTATGTTAAATATCCGTGTTAAAACCACTCCTCTGAAGGTTGGAGAATCCACACTCGAAGTTGTTATGTTAATGAATATGTATACCCGGGACAAACAGTCCAGCTAGCTAGGTTCAACTGCGAGAAAGAGATCAATACTCATCGAGACTCCCGCGCTCGTGTAAATTCTACATTACCTATAATTTTTCGCAGTCAGCAAGTTAAAAAATAAAAGCTATTGGAGAAATGGGCGGGCCGCCCCTTGGGACAGGCCGCCCCGGGCGTTCGCCCGAATGACCCTATGGAAAATACGTCCCTGGTAAAATATCATTGTAGGCTAGGCACTGACCAGACGGTGCGCGGCGCGTGGCCCCAGTCGCGGCGCAGAGCGAGCAGCGCGCGCGCCGTCTCCTCGCGGCTCACCGGGAAGTCGCTCACCACCTGCGCAAGCGCACGCATGACAAAATAAATAAAATAATAATAAATTATATTACACTAGCTTCTGCTCGCGACTTTGTCTGCGTGGACTTAGGCCGAAAAGAGGCTTCCTCTTCTACTTTGCGGCCTTTTATCTTATATGGGCAGAATTGAGTCCAGCGAGAAATCAAATGTTAAGGCAGCAGCGCCATCTAGTGACAATGTTAAAATGTCAGTTGTTAGCCATCCCTTGGGAGCCCTAGAGTTTTTAGAGATAAAAAGTGTCCTATGTGTAAGCCGAGCGCTTTATCTATCTAAATCTACGTACCAAAAAGCCAAATCCGTTCTGTAGTTTCGGCGGAACAAACAAACATCCATACTTTCGCATTTATAATATTAGTGAGATTCATTTATTTAACATATTGCCGTGAAGTGACGGCAGGTAAGAATATAATTTGTCACCACCCCAAGTATTCTCGCAGGTGTCGTACGAGGCGACTACATATGGGATTCAAATACCATTAAAAACCACAAACTGAAGAACTGATGACCTTTCGGGAGAGGCCTGTATCCAACACTGAACGTCAAAAGACGTGATGATTTCAGATTACATTAAAACCAAATTTGAGTTTCAGCAATTAACGATTGACAAACAGACTTACAGGCAATCATAATAACCGAATCTTGACAAGATCTGTTTTTGCGAATTGACCATTGGTTACTTGGGGAAAGTTGCTCAGTTTCATGAGTAGAAGCCACTGTGAAGTATTGGTGGTGTCCAAAAAATAACACTGTATGTAATAATTAAAATAAAAGTATAGTTACCGCGGTGACGTCGACGTCGGCTGCCTCCGGCCAGGGGATGTCGCGCCCCTCCTCGATCACCAAGGAGATGCGCATCGACACCTCCCACACAGAGCGCAGCGGGATATTCGCCACCTGTTACATAGGACCAGTTACCAGGCATCTGCCGTCTATACCTTGTGATTTACCGTCTATTCTTGTGGTGGTTCATTATTTCAAGATAGTGGTTCATTATTAAATATTCGTGAACTTTGGGTCATGACCCCTATGACCCCCCCCCCCCCCCCTCGGACCGTGCCTGGTGTAACCTACCGTGAGCCCGTGCCCGTGACAGCTGAGGTTGAACGCGAGGTAGCGGTAGGCGTCGTGCATGGCGCGGCCCCTCATTACTATTACTTTTCTCTATTTTGTTTACATTTTATTTGATTATTGATGTATGGTGCTGCTTTTCTGGGAAAGTCAATGAATGGTCTATCTCTCTCTCTTTTCGTGTGGCACAATTTAACCGTACCATCCACAAGGTATAGACGGCGGTTTTCTGAAGTTGTACTTAGCATCACCCGCGGTCACGAGTAGGTAATTAAGATTTACACCTACAGACGTGTGCAACGCGACACACACATCCAGTAATCAAATGTGCAGGTTTCCTCACGATGTTTTCCTTCACCGTTAAAAGAATCGGTATTGCGTATCTGTCTATGTATACCTTGAGCTCCAGCTTCCCGTCTTCGCTCAGGTTGAACGCGAGATGGCGGTAGGCATCATGCATGGCGCGGCCCCACTGCAGAGCCACGCGCGCCACGCTCGCGCATGCGCGGAGCAAGGCGGGCACCTCGCCCGCGCACGCCACGCCACGCGCGATCACGTGACGCATCGCCTCCTTGGCGAATCGCACGCAGAGCACAGCTACCGGGTTCTTGTTCTCTGCGAATTAGAAATATGCAATTTATAAACACGAATTGCAACCGTCATCGGCAGGACCGCAGCCGGTCCCTATCGATAGTCAATAATTGTAATTTTTATTTAGCATCTTTTTCTTGTGTTTGTTTGTTTTCAAAGTAATTAATTACTTATTTTATTTTTTTAACGTGTGCTATAAAAGTAACTGATTATCTGACTATTTAGTATTTAACAATTAGGACAGTGTGTGTGGAGTGTCTGGGGTGTGTTGTGGAGTTTTCGGCGTGTGGCGTATGGCGTGTGGCATGTGACGTGTGACCGGTGGCGTGTGGCATGTGGCATGTGACGTGTGGCGTGTGACCTGTGGCGTGTGGCGTGTGGCATGTGACGTGTGACCGGTGGCGTGTGGCATGTGGCGTGTGACGTGTGGCGTGTGGCATGTGACCTGTGGCGTGTGGCGTGTGGCATGTGGCGTGTGGCATGTGGTGCGTGTGGCGTGTGGCATGTGGCGTGTGGCATGTGGTGCGTGTGGCGTGTGGCATGTGGCGTGTGGCATGTGGCGCGGCTACTGACCGTGGTGCGAGCGGTCCAGCTGCGCGTGCAGCACGGGCGTGTCGGCCCGCACGAGCGCGCGCGCCAGGTTGCCGTGCCGGTGCGCCAGCCGCACGCTCAGCCGCAGTCGCCCGTGAAGCAGCTTGAATACCCATGTGTCGTTGCTCGCGGACTTCCACTCGCACTCGCGCGAACTGCGCCACACATACATATTCTATTGTTACGAGTACAACTCACGGTAATAAATAGTTATTTCTAGTAATAGAATATATAAAAAAAAAACAATAAAAAACTGATTAGTCAAAAATACCGCCCTGAATCGCACCCGGAACAAAAGTGCCCATCACAGAAGCAGCGTTACCACGCTGAATTGCGATGGAAATTCGCTGAGTTAGGTACGATCCGGAACGGGGATCATGGCCCCTTTGTCTAAAGCGAGAGGCCAAGTCATTCACAAAAGCCCTGGCTTCAGATCCCCAAGTGCCTGATGTTTCCACAGAGAAGGGGATAAAAAGGTGCGTGTTCTTTTCTAGTAATAAATAGTTAGTACTTTGGGCTCATTTCACGTCAAGTGCGGAATATAACGCCTAAGATTTATGTGTCACAGGTAATCTCAATAAAAACAGATTACTAAGTATTCCTATAGTTTCTACAATATATCATCATTATTAAACTTTGAGTTTGCTGGAAATCGCTGTATGTGGCTCAGTATCGGACTGGACAAATGGGGAAACTTACATTTAACAGCAGACGTCAAGTGTTACGATGTTAGTAATTAATTAAATTAACCTTGATATTTCAGACAGTGCGGCAACTACCTAGGTATCTGGAGAGATGTCAGAACAAATTATCAACTCACCCCATGAACGGCAGCGTGTCAATCTTGGCGACGACATTAACGCCCGATTCGCACTCGGTGACCAGGTTCTTAGAGCTGAGCTCGTTCACCAGCTCCGGTTGCCACTCCATGGAGTAATCCTTACTGCGGGAGCCGCAGCTGGGAGCACGGGAGTCCTCGCTGCGGTCACTGCGGCTACTGCGGGCACTGCGGCCGCTGCGGCCACTATCCGCCGGCGAGGCAAAACGCATCGACTGCGACTTCTCGACTTGCGACACCGCGTCCGACTCCTCGCTCACGTCCGTCAAGTGACTCTTCTTGAACACTTCCATGTTGACAACCTTGTTGTCGTTGTTGTACTCGGTCTTCAGCCGCTGCACGGTGACAGCAGGCACTTTCACTTGCTCCTTGGGGCTGCCCTTCAATTTTCTGGGAGATCGCTTCCGTCTCGGCGAGCGTTTTGCTTCTGGCGAGCGACTATGCGATCTGGTTTCTTTGCCGCTTTCGCTTTGGCTGGTCGTCGAATCGTAGTCGGTTGGGTGGAGTTGTCTGCCCGAGTACTGTGATGGCGGACTGTAATTTGTTTTTGGAATTTTGCTCGCTGGCTTTGGCGTTACATCCAGAGGTTCCAACGTGCTGTTCTTGTGACTCTTCTTGTGTCTCGGACTGTGGACGCGTTTGTGACATTTCAATTTTTCCTCTACTTGTATACCTCGATCAGGCGAAAACCTTTCTTCCCTGTCAGGAGATGTGTATTCAGAATCGGTTTTCTGTAGTTGCTCATTTTCTTCCCTTTCGTCCATTTTATAAATCAGTCTTGTATTCTCAGGGACTATCACATGACGAGAGGGCCGCGACACCGTGTCATCCACTAACGTTAACGATGAACTGTTCTGCAGCAACTCCTCTGTACTTTTCATGACTATAGCCGTGTTCACTTCAGTGTCCTTCATCTCTACAACCAGCGCGCCAATGGATTGATCCAGCGACCGCGGTTTACTGTTCGTTGAGCTCGAATTTTCGACACTAGACACAGATTTCTTTATCGAGACTGATTCAGGTATAGATTTATTTTCTGACTCGTAATCAGTCTCTTGAGCATCACACTGCAAAGCCACTGAGGTGGTTATGACATCTTTAATTGCATAACACTCTTTTTCAATCATTACTCTCTGAATGTAGATATTGTCTTTGTCGCTATCTTTGGTATGAGTTGACTTGGGAGGGGATTGCTTGCTTGTCTCGTTAGCTTCGTTTAACCTTTCCTCTGACCTGACAGGGTTGTATGAGTGCACTTCAGAATAGTCAATAGGTGCTAAAAGTACGTTGTTCAAAGGATTGTTGTGGTCGAATACTAGAACTCTGTCCGGTTCTGGTCTTCTGACTGCCGGTGGTGATGGCAGCAGCGGTGGAATAACAGATCTGATAACTTCTGGCTCATAAGGTTGTTCGTTCGGAATAAACTGAACACTTTTCTTAATAATTTCATCTCTTTCGCTATTTATTGACGACCTGCGAATCTCGTTACTTATTGATGACCTACGAATCTTGGAAGTTGATTCAGCGTCGGTGAGATCTATTTGACTGGACTCCATAAGGTTAGCTTGTACTTCGAGGCTTGCTGTCGAAGGCGCTTTGCGCACACCTTTGTCAACTCTTACGGTTTCGAATGGCAGCGTGTCAGCGGTTGGCTTCACAAGATCACTTATCAATTGTTTGATGCCATCCGACACGTCTTTCAAGTACGAAGGTATCACGTTACCTTTGTGTTCCTTCATGTACGATTCTTCACCAAAGGCAGTTTTCTTGACAGGCGAAAGACCCCTTTGAAATTCAGAAGCGCCATAGCTGTCCTCACTAAACGAAACGTCTTCCTCGAAATGTAATTTCTTCACGACCTCGTTGCTTACTCGCACCATCTTTTTCGACTGTGTGGCGCGATCTACTTGGTCTGTGCTTGCCATAGACGTTGTTTCAGTATCATCCATTACTTCGCTTACTTCAATCTCAGCCCTGGATTTCTGGAGCACTGCTTGAGCCATAGATATATTGTTCATTAAGTCTTCCCGACTTAGAACAAAAGATTGTCGCTTTGGTAGGAGACTGATTCGAGTCTCGGCGACGCTAGATTTGTCTTCGATGGCCAACTTGGCATTATCGGACAACTTGGCATTATCGGACTCTTCCGCGTGACTCTCCTCTGTGACTGGGTTCTTTTCTTCTTCTCTGTCGGTGAATTCAGAAATCCAATCCAGTAACTCATGAGTGTCACTGGCAGTCTTAGCATGTTTCGTAATTACACTAGAGTTAACAGGTACAGGGATTGAGTTGCTTTCTTTTCCATTAGTGGGAATAACGTCTTCAGTATGTCGATTCACAAAAGAATCCTCTTCAACTTGTTTTTTGAACTTTTCTAGTTTCTTTTGAATGCCCTCTATTAAGTTATAACTTTGTTTGACATTTACTGCATCATCACTACTTACAAGTTCTTCGCGTTTCTTCTCTTCTCCGAGTTTTGAAATGTCTGTGTTGCTATCTTTAGTAATATAGAATAAGCTTTCCTTGGAAACATCGACAACAACAGATTGGTCTTTTTCAAGTGGGGACTCTGCTTCTTCCACACGCTCTTTTTCGATTGGGGACTGTGCTTCTTCCATACAATTTGCTAAGCTATCAGAAGGATTTTCTAATTCTTTTGTAGTCATAATATTTTTATCGTCGTAGCCGTCTGCCATATCTACGTTCGACATATCGAGTAGGTCATCTAAAATAGACTTCTTTGTTTCCGATTCTTCTTTGAAAGTTACAGACGGTCTAGGCTTAATGACACTGTCTTTTGGTGTTACTTTATTTGAAGACTCCGTATACTCCATATTCTCATAGCTTCTGGTGATAGGTGTTGCTTCGCTCATGCTATCATGTGATTTAGGGCTGTGTACAGAGTCAGTGCCTGCTTTATACACAACAACGTTTTGTGGGATATATTGGTTAAATTTCACAGCACCTTTGGTTTCCTTAAGTTCGGACAGAGCAAGGTAAGATGGGATAGGTTTGCTTATAGACCTACTTTCATTGTCATTTTCAAAAGCTATAGTTGTCTTTTTCAGTCGTTTTTTGATAAGTGCTTCTGGAGATTTCTCATGAGGCGTAGACAGTATATGCATTGGCCTATCCTTCTCACAAACGTCACCAGCTTCCGACATTGCTGAATCAACCTCACGCTCTTGCATTGGCTTTATTGAAAACGAAGTACTTGTACTACATTGCACTATGGACTCCTTAAACTCTGGATTTATTACGTTATCTTTTGCTGGTGAACTGTCCATATTGACAGGCTCATTTTGAATAACGGAGGTTTGAGTTACACATGTATTCTTGATATCTGATTCTATTAAAACATTTTGTGCTTCGTTATTCTTTATTTTCATTGCATCTACACTCTCGGTTCGGGATTCTTTTTTTACAGCATTTGTTTCTCGAACATTATCTTCGGTCACGTCAAGGTTTTCTTGGCAATTTTCTTGACTCACATCAAATTTTTCAATTTCTTGTTCAGCAATTCCTGAGTCTTCTCTAACTAGCGGTTCGTCAAGTTTACTCATTTCTTTTTCTACTAAAACTAACTCTGCCCTAACTGGCGATTCAATTTTACAGTTTTCGCTATTTTTTATTTTAGGAATGATGAAGTTACTTCCTACAGACTGTGTGATAGAAATGTTACCATTGTCAGATTCAAAAACAACAGTCCTCATCTTCTCTGGTGATGCTTCTTCATGGGGCATCATAACATTTGACGGAACTGCTTGCGTTATTGAAAGATTGCCGTCATTATCTTCATAGATTACTGTCTTTCTTCTATCAGGCATTGATGTACTCTTTTGTGGTAAAATTAAATCAGTAGGCACAATCTGAGTAAGTGAAATATCGCACACATCAGTCTCGTAGACAACAGTCCTTTCTTTTGGTGATATATTACCTTTCTTGGAGAATATCAAGTTTGCGGGCACAGCCTGCGTTATAGAGATATTGCCAGCTTCGTCTTCGAAAACTATAGTTTTTCTCTTGCCTGATGCTGTTGACGATTTCTCTGTTAAAACTAAATTGGAAGGAATTGCTTGTGTAATCGATATATCGGCTGAGTCAGTTTCAAAAACAATAGTTCTTCTTTTGCCACTAACATCTTCCTTCTCGCTTTCTTTTGCTACAAGTAATTTTGAAGGCACAGCTTGAGTTAAAGAAACGTGTCCTGCATCATCTTCATATAGTATTGTGTTACGTCTATTGGGAATTGAGCGCGATTCGGGTAAAACTGTAGTTGGCAATGGGTGCATCGAAATATTATCGGACTGGCTACCAGATAAAGTTTTAAAATGAGGTAAAATAATGTTTTCATCAATTAATATATCTGAGGGGATTGGTTTGGTTACTGAAATATCCGCATTATCACTTTCATATAAAATTGTTTTTCTTTCATTAGTATTTATTTCCAAATCAGCATTGAGAGCTTGTGTCATTGACATATCTTTCTGAAAATCATCTTCACCCTTTATAAAAGAACGAGAGGTTCCTTGCATAGAACTGCAAGGGTCATCAATAAAATTTGGAAGATCATCATTTCGATTCAACACAATAGTTTTTCTTTGAATTTTCTCCTCTGATGTTACATTATTTATGGTTTCACTGTGTTTTTTATCACATTGAATCGTAAGTCGTTTTCCATCAAATACTAAAACTTTATCAGATTCTTCATTTAAAGCAAAGTTAGAAGTTTCTTTAGGCGCAATGTATGGGTTTATTAATATGTTTTCTTTATCGGCGATCCAGTGTTTGTCCGAGTTCTTGTCTACTGCAAAGGATGAATTACTTTTGCTTACATCTTGTACTTTGGAGTTATGAATTATATCAGTTATCGACATGTCAGATTCCTCATTCTTGATAGCGGCTTGTGTTGTGTTTAGATCAATTTCGATATATTCAGACATGTTTTGACCAAAAGGTCCTGGGCCAACTATATTTTCTCCTAAGCCTAATGACTGAAGACTACGTATGTCTCTCTGTATGGCGTCTAAATCATCATTTTCTGACAATCCTATGGGTTGAACGGCTGAAAAATTTACACTAATTCTATCTGTTATCTCGCCCATTCGCGATATAGCGAGATCGTCACCAAATATTTTACTTTGATTGTTTGTAAGAGCACTCATTTCAAAATTCTGATGTGGCGCTGTGAGCTTTCCATCGTCAAGGCATTCTAGAGACGCCATTTGTTGAGCAAACTGAAGGTTGTTGATAGATGTCTCGACGTGGCCGCGGTTCTCCATGGTGGAGAACAAATCAACCGCCTCCACCTCCTGGAAGTGCTGCTCGAACATACCCCTGCCCAAGTGGCCGACTGACGCTCCCGCTGGATTCATTTCAGACTCATTTCCCGATGACTCGCAAGTTTTATTATGTTCCTCATAAAAGTTTTTCCAGGTAGTGGTTGCTTCATTGGTCACAAATTCTCTGTAAAAAAAATTGTTACACACAGTTTAACAACTGTTATTCACTGTAAGTACCTATCGAGTTTTTTTAATCATATTTATAAGTATAGGAATAATAAGGTTGATTGCTTGCAAATTTATTTAAGTTTATTGCAAATAAAATAGACTTGAAAATAAAAATATTTTATTCGAAGTAGGTAGCAGTGTAGGTACACTACACTTTTCGAACGTCATTCTTTTATCTACCTAATACGAGGTTCCTACCACTCGGGATTCGTATACCCACCGTTTCGGGAAGTGTTTGCGGAGTGAGAAGAAACGGCGGGCCCTAAAGAAACTCCCTCCAAAACATTTTTTGAAGAGTTAAAACTTGATGGGGAACTGCCCATAGTATCTCCATGCGGGAACACATCAATGCTATTAACATTAATGTATGGCGGCTTAGATGAGATGGTGGTAGCTAGTCAGGCGGGCTCAGGAAATGCCTTACCATCAACCAAATCTACAAAGTTGGACCCCACTGAGAATGGAACCTGCGACCTCCTGATCTGAAGCGATGAAGTGAGCAGTCTAGCCACTGGACCATGGAGGCGGTAACTTAATCTATAGATAATGTTATACTTTGTCATTTTTTAATAAGCTGTTATTATAATTTGAAATTGATAATGGGAACAAACTGAATCTAATCCATAACGAGAGCTCCAAGCTCACTGATGATCAGGTGTATGTACTCACGCGACCCCGGTGCGCCGGGAGAAACTGACACGCCTGCTCTTGGCGGTGTCGGTGGGCGTGGCCACGTTGAACTCGAGCTCTGAGAACGGCGCGCGCGGCGGCCGGTGACACTTCAGGATTGAGGACCTGCGCTTTCTCCTGAAAAGATTAACAATTTATGTGATTTTATCATCGTACTGAATTTTGCTCAAATCGCAAAAAAATGTTGGACTCTCCATACAAATGTGACAAAAAATGGCAAAACAGATGATCATGTATGTAGGTAGTCCAAAAATGTTTTTACGATTTGAGAAAACTCGTAGAACAAAAGTTGTTCAGTACGATGAGTAGAATTTCCAGTTAACGGGTCCTACACCAAATTCGGTAGCACTCTGTATAGTTTTTTCATGTAAGAAACAAAAAATACAATAGAAACAACATTTGTGTAGTCCCTTTGAGACATATGTAAGTAAATATGTTTTATGGCTCATCCAAAGAAATCCAAACTAAAAGATTGAATGAATGAATGCTTCTACTTCTTCTTCATGTGGCACAATAAACAGTCTATCAGCAAGGTATAGACAGACAGTAGTTACCTTGCATTGCACTTACTATAGTTAATTCCAATCAAAAAAAAGCAAAAGGTAAACAAACATAGGCCTAGGCCGGAAGGCAAACTGATAAGGTTGCCGATGTGTTAAATTAAAATAGTTACATTTAATAAATCGGCAAACTGATAAGGTTGCCGATGTGTTAAATTAAAATAGTTACATTTAATAAATTAGGTATATAGTATATTTTAAATATGTGTAAGTTAACATAAGTGTCAGTAATAAAAGGCTTTATTATTATTAATAAACAAACGTAGTATGCAGATGACACTGACATGTGTCAGTTCCATTGTAAGTTTGTTTACGTTTTGCTTTTTTTTTGACTGGAATGAACTATAATTATAGGAATACAAAAATACAGCAGGACCTCTTTAATCCAAACAACCAAAATTTACCCCCCTTCGTATTTGTGGAGCGTTCGGATTACAGTATGTAGACATTTCTGGCAACAGAACAACAGTGTTTATTATTAAAACTATGTTTTAACTTTAATTATGCAAAACTTTTAACTAAATGATAATGCTATTATTAAAATACCTATATTTTTTTAAGAATTTCAGTATAGTACTTTGACGATTAGTAGCGACATTGAAAACCTTTAATTTATGTAAATGCATAATGTGGAGCTGTCAAATACAATTTGTGTACCATTTTAGATAGTACTTTCAGTACTGAAATGTGTGCGTGGTACAGCAGCGACTTACTGAGAAACGGTGGACGTGCAGGGACAGGGGGGTTGTTTGGATTAGGAGGGGTTTGGATTAAAGAAGCCTGCTGTAGTTTAAAAAAACTAAAATAAAAAATATCACAATACTGACTGGCTCCATCGCCATGGTCAGTAAGCCAAATTTTTTTTTAAGTAGATGCTCCTCACATTGTTTTAAATTTTCTTATATTTTACCTAATACAATGTCCCTACGTGGAACATGTAAGTACACTCGAACGTTTTGGGAAGTTTTGATGTTAGCGAGTTTGACTCCCATCCATACTGAAAGAGTGCAGGCAGAAGACTTGCCGTGGGTAGTTCGACAGACATCAGCCTCTAGACTAGAAACCATGGATAAAATTAAGGAAGCATTAAGTTGTGCATGTAACTGGTCTGTAGAGGATCTGCGTCAACATGTTAGAGTTCCTCATACTACTGCGCAAAGAGTTTTATCAGAAGATTTGGGGTTGGTGAGTTAGTCCCATGGGTTCCCTACAGACTGAATGATAAACAAACTGAATTTCGATTTAAAGTAGCCTGTAAAAAATTTTTTTATATAAGCAGTTGGTAGAGAAGCAGGAATCTGTAATATATAGATGAGACTTGGGTGCCGTTTTACATCGCTCTCCTCAGAGACATCGATCCATTCAAGTTAAATGTAAATATCAGGAGGTTAAATAAAAATTGTATTTTCAATGGTTATCTAAAATACCAGTAGCTTGGAGACAAATCATTGATAACGCAGGAGACTAACGATTAATTATACATATATGTATTATATAATCTAGTCATGTACACAAATTAAAATAAATAAAAAACAAAATATGTCAGGACTTCTGGTACGACCTATACTTTGCGGCCTTCTTTTTTTGAGGGCAGCATAGCAAAGAAAGAGTATAAATAGAAAGTACTTGGTTAGTTGCTGCACCCCAACCAAGGAATTTATTGGTTAATCTCAGTAACAAAAAAAGGTGTGCAGTATCCTGAAAAATGTTTGAACATATCGAAAATTGTCTTACGTTGCCGTAGTATCTGACGTTCTAGTTTGTTGTGATTCGTCCATTTTGTTGTGTATCAAATATTTATGCCAAAATCAAATTAACAACATAGTTTTATTTATTGTGTTGTAATTGTAAGCACAAAATCAAACACAAACAACGAAACCGTTCAAATGTTCAAATTCAAATTGACAGTGACAGGCAGGACAGACAGAGCTTTTGTCAGAGTTGTAGATGCCGACCTTAATGTACAGTTTATGTTTATGTTCGTACATTACGTTAATCTAATTACATCAGTAATTAAGTTAATACACAGGGGTAGTAGATGTACAAACAATTTCTACTGTTTTGCGGTATTTGACTTTGATCTTTATCAACATGCACAGTTCCAAGAAAAATCTAAAAACATAAAAAGGCACCATCTATGTTTACTTACTACTACTACGTAGCTATTCATCAACATTTGACTGACTCGGTGGCTCAATGGTCTCTGATTTCTGACTTGACTATTGATCCAAGAGTTGTGGGTCGACCCCCACCAGGGGCAAACATTTCTGTACTTAATGAAGAGGTTTGTTTGCTCTGTGTCTGGGTGTATTATAACTATATATGCATTTAAATTTATATGTGTGTTAACAACCCATTAAGTACGTCCCCACTGCAAGGGCACGGGTCTTCCCATAACTCGAGAAGGTTAAGGCCATAACTCCACACACGGGGGCCAAGTCCGGATTGGTGGTCAACCCCAGTGTCAGAAGTATTCAAGCCGCCTATAAGGCCTCTGACATGGCTTAACGACTGCTAGCGATAGCAGCCAGCACCAACGGCTTAACGTGCCTTGCGAAGCACGGAAACGGTCGAGATAAATGCCACTAACAGTCAAACCCATCCAGGTTATGACCGTGTCTGTAGTCAGTTAACCTGCGTGATCGATGCGACCACGCAAGCCGCACTGAGCCACGACCGCTTCTAAATTTATATGTGTATAAGTGGATATCAGCACAAAACACATAGACACAGAAGAGCCGCTCAATACGCTCACTAAAATCCTAAGCATATACATGCTTATAGTCCTATACGGTCGTTGTAGGCAAGATCACGTACTGTGCGATCGTGACCTTGCTCGAAACGACCGTATATTTCTATAAGCATGTATATGCTAACGATTTCAGTGGTTTGTATTGAGCGGCCCTTCTGTCTATTTTGTGATATCAGTCTCCGGTTCCCATAATACAGGCAATCTTAGTTTGGAGCCAGATGACCGTGTGTGATTTGTCCTTGATATAGTTAGTGGCCTAGTTGTGGCTCACTAACTTTTTTTATTATTTTATTTTATGGCAGAGGTGGCAAACGAGCAGACGTAGACGGATCACCTGATGGTAAGCGATTACCGCCGCCCATAGACACCCGCAACACCAGAGGAGTCACAAGTGCGTTGCCGGCCTGTGATATGGGAGTACGCTCTTTTCTTGAAGGTTTGAATGTCGTATCGGTTCGGAAATACCGCAGGCGACAATTCATTCCACAGTTTGGAATGAAATTAACTCCATCAATCCGACCTTGGCCACCGTATTCGGAATATACCCTAACCTTCCCGCGGTATGGGATGGGAAGAGACCCGTGCCCCTGCCTGCAGTGGGGATGATATGGGTTGTTTGAAAATCCTGTGTATGCTAGAAAATATGCACAACATGAACGTATTTATATTTTTTTCTCCCATCAATATTGCAGTTTTAACAACGCGCGTTTTCTTAGCGCATTTAATAGTGTGGGGCTGGACAACGCATCTTCGGTTTAAATGATCGATTCAAACTGTCATTGGAGATAATTTGATTACACTACATAAATGTTCTTATAGTCTAGTGCAATTATGCAAATGTATAGGTACTTAGCGGATTTAATTCAACTAATTTTAAAGATAGCTAAGAGGTAATAAACATAGAACTTACCAAAGGAAAGCGACTGATAACGCTGTAATAGCTAAAAGAACCGTATACAGGGTACAGATGACTAGCCACACAAGCAAAACACCATAATTTTCTATATTTATTGGTCCAGACATTAGAATACGTGAATTTTGTTAGAACTACATTGCTTTTTCATTGATTTTTGTTGCTGTTGTTTTCACACAATTTAGAATTTATAGCATTTTGGTAATAACAAGATGAAGTTAAAAGTGTCTAAAAAAGCAATGTTCTTCTTTATAAGAAAATGTTAAAGGAGATTTCTTTCATGCAAGAAGATTTTTCATCTTCTTATCTTATCTTCATCAAAAAAGTTATCATTTTGCTGAAGAACTGATTGTGTGTGACTGATACAACGACAGACATTCACTGACTTTTAACAACAGACAAAAAATAACAGATTTTCGCCACTATACGTCTGTGATTTTCGCAATCAACAATGGCTGTATTACTCCAGAAAGGCTGTATGGACATAGAAACCTTTGCCTTTTCCTTGCAATAACAAAATATTTTAAAAAAAACATCACATTTTGACAGATCATATGACTGCGCACCAATGCTGCCAACATTTTAGGACATCCTCCATCTTGGGGCAGCTGATGTTTTGTTTGAGATAGATATTTTTTTCTGAAATCTTGTGAATTCTTTTGTAAAATGGGCTACTCAATACTTACCATTGCTATTTTCTCCATCTTTTGGGTTGTGGTGGGCATTATTTGCCCTTTTTTCGCCCCCAAGGGCCCAAATAGGGGGTATGTATTATCCACATATTTTTCTTGGTTTTTTCCTTATAATTTCCTTATAAAATCTGAATATAATCGTTTTCTGCTATGTTATTTACAGAATTATTCAAGTCGTTCTAATGTTAACCGCAGCGACGTGTTGGTTATTGTAAGTATCATTTGATTTTAAAGTTTTTTTGGCACCATTGGTGAGTCTTTTGACCACTTCTGAGCTACGTACTTTTGGGTATTATGTGCCCAAGACATACCTATTATATCCTTCCTCGAAGTAGAGGCAAACTTCGCCGACAATTACCAATTGTGATTAAAGAATACATGAAACCTTAAAATAATGTAAAATTACCTTAAAATATTGTAAATACATCCATCCAAATTGTATACCCAACTTGATTAGGAGAAATAACCCGTTGAGCACTTTATCACGTTTTCTTTAAATGAAAAATTGTTCTTCCCAAACAAGTAATCTCAGTAAGTTTATTATATAATAAAGTACTTGTGATTGAAGCAAACAGATACATGTAGTACAAAATATACTAATATAACTGGGGGAGGCCGATGTCCAACTTTGGATATCTTCTGTAGTGTGATGATGATGACGAATGCTGCAGGAGAATATTAAAAATGTAAACATTATTACATTAGGGACCTTATAATGCAAAATGGGCACAATGGTCGCCTGGATGCGGAAAACAGCCCACCCCAACCTATACCTATACATTAAGAGACCAAACATTATTGGCTTGTAATCTCCATCTGTCCAAAATTATGGGTTAAACTTACAAAGTATAGTATATTTTTTATTTTACACCTTTTTATTTAAGAGATTCACTTGAAAAATGATTTTTTGTACATTCAATTACATACATTTTGCATATCAAATTGTTTTTTTTTTTTCAATTAATGTATGTGGCTGGTGTGCGATTTCAGCTGGCTGTGTGCGTACATGGCGCAGATGAACCCGCTCATCGGCCCCAGACTGAACCGGGAGACGCTCATCTGGATGTCCCGTGCTTGGGTGAGTTCATTATAAATCATTATTATAATAATTTTATTTGAAAAAGTACAAGTAATTAGATGAGAAATAATAAATTGACAAACTCTGGCATGCATATAGCCTGTGACATGGAGAAGACATATATTTTATGGCAATTCCTCAAGTAGTTCCCGTAAGATAGTAAACAATTTTTTCCAATGTAGCTATCTATGGGTGGAAAGGTATTATCATAATATTTATAAAAATTGTAAAATGACAAAATAAAATTAAAATGGTTAAAAATTAGTAATAATAAGTATGCATATCCTATGTGTTAGCCGAGTGCGATATCTACCTACCTACCAAAGTTCACCCAAATCCGTTCAGTAGTTTTGGTGTGAAAGTAACATATAAAAAGAAACAAACATCCATACTTTTGCATTTATAATATTAGTGAGAAAACTCCATAAATATGAAAAGTCTTGTAGGATCTAGAAATTATGGTTAAAAAGCTTTGTCTTTAGCTCTTTAATTAAGCAGCTTGCGTGAAAAGTTATTAAAATATTTTGGAGGTAACTCTAAAAGACTCACGCTTCAGTTTACTGGACTTGGCATCAGTGCATGACTTGTATTACCAACAGGCATAGGAGTATGTTCATTTTTACAGTGATTTTGTCTTTGGGTTTTATGTACACTAGCCCACAGAGATATCTGAACCCTAAGTTTTAAAACGTAATTCACTTTGCTTTAAAACACCATCTATCGCAATTTCCAACTGGTAGATGTGTGTTGTCTGTATTCCATCAATTTTTAAATATATCGTTTCCTTATAACCCGATGGTTCTCGTTTTGCTAAAGCTATTAGTTCAATCTTTCGTGATACATGGTGTTACGGGGGAGTTCAGATATCTTTGTGGCTGTCTGTACTTGTGAGCGTGGTTATACAGAAGGTAGCCAACTTCCTATCTATTAGTGTTCCAGGGAATAGGTGGTGGTTGCCTGATGTTGCCTGGTATCACTTAGTGTGAACATTGGTTCACTTAAAATAGGTATCACTTTTAACCGTGGGAGAGCCATGCTTTGGCACGAATGGGCTGACTCGACCGTAGTGATACCACGGCCTCGCAGAAAACCGGCGTGAAGCAACGCTTGCGTTGTGTTTCGCCGAGTGAGTGAGGGTACCGGAGGGTCAACCTCCCCCGTCCCCAATTCCCCCCATCCCCCATCCCATTTCAAAGGTCGGCAACGCACTTGTGGACTCCTCTGGTGTTGCGGGTGTCTATGGGCGGCGGTAATCGCTTACCATCAGGTGATCCGTCTGTTCGTTTGCCACCTATCACATAAAAGAAAACTTAGTGTGAACCTTGGTCACGTATTGGACCATTTACAATAATATGTAAGACTGCCTTGCCTTCACTGCCCTCATAAGAAAGAAGGCCACTAAGTATGTGGAACTCCATATACTTGTTGTTAACAACCCATTACGTCCCCACTGCAGGGGCACGGGTCTCTTCCCATAACTCGGGAATGTTTAGGCCATACTCCACACACGGGGGCCAAGTCCGGATTGGTGGAGGTTGAGGGGCTAGTTGCCAAACCCAGTGTCAGAAGTTTTCAAGCCGCCTATAAGGCCTCTGACATGGCTTAACGACTGCTTCTTCTTCTGTGTACAAATTAAAGTTAGATAATTGTTGACCTTTTCAACCGACTTCAAAAAAAGGAGGAGGTTCTCAATTCGTCGGAATCTTTTTTTTTTATGTATGTTCACCGATTACTCGAAGACGCCTGAACCGATTTCGAAAATTCGTTTTTTGTTTAAAAGGGTATACTTCACAGGTGGTCCCATATAAATTTTATCGAAATCGATTCAGCGGTTTTTGCGAAAATCAACAAAAACATAGCAAAATGGGAGTTGTTGCGATTGAAGTCGGCTGTTTTTAACGTATTCAGCGTGGTCATAACGAAAGTTTTTATTTAACATGCGGTATAAAGAATGTGCGTGGAATGCGGTAGGGATCCGTTAGTGCTTAACAAAAGGGATTTTTGGCCTGCACATGGGTCATGTTAAAACATCAGTAGCTTCAAAACTAGTAGATTTACAGTCAAACTTTTGGTGTTGGTTTATAGCTTATCTCAAATACTGTAAACCTAAAAAAAACATCCACTTAATTGCTTTTTTTGCAGAAATCGACAATAACTTGTAAATTTATGGTATTTTTCACAAATTTTCACGAATCAGTAAGTTTTTGAATGACTCATGTTAACTTTTTTTCTAATTTTTGGATTTTATTTGATGTAGAATATTGTAACATATCAAATAAGATATTAGTGGGTCCAAAGAACTATAAAATTGAGATATGTGACGTTTTTTGTGCAGAGGTGCATAAATTAAAAAACAAAGTAATGGTCGTCACGGGGAGGGGGAGGCGGATGGACCCCATAATATGGGTGGTTGTAATGTGGAAATGGGTTATATTACACGATCCTAAAATATCGCTAGTTCAACCTGGGACACACTGTATACTGAGTAAAAAGTCCTAGAAAAGGGCCAACAACAGCCTTGTTGATTTCTTCCGAAACACACTTTGCAGCTTTGGTTTACATATATGTAATCTTCTTGTAGTAGAGCAGAGCCCAGCATCCAGTGCTTTGCTGTATGGGATTCCTAATTGCGACTGTAGCCGAGCTCCGAACCCGAGAAGGGTGGTCCTATTAACCTGCCTAATGCGTATTCCACTTACGCTTAGTGCCTCATCATGCGGTAGTTTTCTGCTTTATTTGTATTCCAGTTACTCTTTAAGTGTTGGATTTCGTGGTAAGTTTCTGCTTAAGGTCAACGAAACCATATTATTATAAATAAACGCGTTAAAACGTTTCAAAAACTCTGTTCATTGAACGTACTGGGCCTTAATGCGTACTCCATTATCTTAACGATATCCGACTAGGCCGTCTAGTACAAAACCCATGTGGCTGCCCAAGAAAAGAAAAGTTATAAATAAAGAAATACAATCTTTATTTATGATAAAAAAAGTAGTTCATTCTCATGTTTAGAAGCACCCGTTATACTCGTATTTGCTAAGACCCTGTGTATAGGCAACCCTGGACACTTCATACAAATGTCGCGTTACTGTAGCACACTACCACATAAAAGTATGGCGTTTGATGTGCTATAGCAACTGCCACCGGACCATACACCGGACTTTCTTGTTCGGAGTTCATTAGAACTATTGGCCTTGAGGATATAATATAACAAGGGCAGTGATCAAAATAGATCTACCCAGGTCGCAGTGATCCAATCCTTCGGTCCTATACCCCTTTACCCCCAAATAATAATAAATACACCGGACTTTACCCGCTGGTGGTGAGGTCGCCTCTAGAGGAGCATGAAGTACATTGTATTTACATTAGGTATTCACGGTACACTGAGCCGTGGCCCATTTGTGATCGCTGCGGCACACACACACACTAGGCACATCATAGATATTTAAGTTTGCTTGTTTTTACTTTTTTTTTTTCATTATTTATGTTTTTTTAATATGTTATAAGTTTGTATGTTATTATTATTATTTATTTTTCCTGTGTTTATCATTTTTGTGTTCAAGTTTGTTTTGTGTGTGTGATCACAGCAATTACAATAAATGCTTTATCTATCTATCTATCTAGGTAGGTGTATACACTGTGAAGGTAGACCCTTGCACGTGTAATATCATAAGTTCACTTGTAAAATGTACAAAATATTATGTATATAATATACAATAAAGGCAGTTCTACATAATAAGTAATGTACCCACGTCCGTCGGTGTAGAGTGTAAAACATAAAGAGTTATTGGATGCGGTGCTATTTATACCTTCGAGTCGATAGCGCGCCGATCCTCGTCTCTAGGTCGGGACTCTGGACGAGCACGTGCACCCTTCTCTAGTGCTCATTGCAGGCCGAACGTCGAAGTTCGAAAACAACAAAGACTTTACCAAAAATAGGGGTACTAAACTAGAACCAAACTTTCGACTTCTGCGACTCTAATGTGTAATGTAAGTCGTCTTATAGAGGAGATACTAATACATAAGGACTCGTGTATTTTACAATGCTGACTCATTGATATCAGGAAGCTTCTATTTCTCCGGTGTGCGGTGCGGCGGTTTTTTTTACTATGGAAAGTGACAAGTGAAACCGCACACCGGAGCGGATTCCGGAGCAATGTGTTATCCGCCTAAGTGCAAAATTTCACATACAAATAGTAATACTTTGGTCCGAAATATCTCGGATTCGGATCGGATTTGGATCGGACGCGGTGCGGAAACAGAATTACCCTTCATTCGGTCGAAAACAGATTCGAACTGAAACAGTTGCCAACATTATCAATGACAGAAGCGACTGTAGTCGATCTATGTATAGTGCGCAAAGGCCGTTCATAGTTCGCTGTGCCTATAGTATGTAGTATTGTAATGCATGGCTCTTCCTACTGCATTTTTATTACTACTCGTCCGCAGTTTCGGCGAGTTTTACGGAATGTTTAGTGACGCGGATGTCACGAGTCACGAGTACTTATTGTTGCATTGTTTCAAATTTATTTAAGTAGGTATGTTGTCTATCTGTTTATGAGTTTTTAAAACTATGTAGGTTCCTATCCCAGTAATAATAATAATAATATCTGGGACAAATCACACACGGTCATCTGGCCCCAAACTAGGATTCCCTGTATCTTGGGAACTAGAGACTGGTATACATACACATATACTTTTAAATACATACATATATAGATATAATACACCCAGACTCAGAGCAAACAATTCTGCTCATCACAGAAAAGTTTGCCCTGTGTGGGGGTCGAACCCACGACTCTCGGATCAGAGGTCAGGATCGCTAACCACTTAGCCACCGAGTCAGTGTTGCCTGACACACGGTTGATGCTGGTACTTCAGAGTTGTGGCCTTTGATAATGAATTAATAATGGATTGACGGTTAAACATTCTTTTTTTAGATCGATCGAAAGCGTTAAAACCTTTTTTTTATCCAATATACTTTCATCTTAAACTATAGTATTCCTTTCTTTTATATTTTACAAACTTAAATATAAAAAAAATTACAAGCAAAAAAACCTTGGTGTAAAGGCATTACTACATACAGTATGATACCTCCTTGTGACTCTAAAGATGACCTTACTCCCCTGCGGGTAAGAACCGGTGAGACGGTTGCTTAGCGGAAGCCACACATATTTTTATGTAGTTATAAAAGTACGCAATATTTGTATGAAGTGCCCGGGATGTGGTAAAGGTTAATTAGAACGATACAATAATTGACCACGTTGAATACGTTAAAAACAACCGACTTAATCGCAACAACTCCAATTTTGCTATGTTTTTGTTGATTTTCTCAAAAACCGCTGAATCGATTTCGATAAAATTTATATGGGACCACCTGTGAAGTATACCCTTTTAAACATAATTGACCACGCTGAATACGTTAAAAATAACCGACTTCAATCGCAACAAACTCCAATTTCGCTATGTTTTTGTTGATTTTCTCAAAAACCGCTGAATCGATTTCGATAAAATTTATATGGGACCACCTGTACACCCTTTTAAACAAAAAAAATTCAAAATCGGTTCAGGCGTCTTCGAGAAATCGGTAACATACATACAAAACATAAAAACATAATAAAAAAGATTCCGACGAATTGAGAACCTCCTCCTTTTTTTTGAAGTCGGTTAAAAAGGTGCATTGGCACCATTTGTATCGGTAGCACGATGAGTATGGTCCCAGTGTTTAGTGCCTGGTTATCGATGTTTGGTTAATTTTGTAGTCTCTGTGGAATGTAGATGTTTATTTATCTAATAGTATCGTAGTTTAATACATTAGATGAGAGTAAATAGAGGCTGACCTAATGACTCGTGCCCTCCAGACCATGTAATTGTGCATTGCGACAATGATAACGTTTCACACGTGCGCTTGGCACGCGCAGTGCAAATAACTTAGATGTTCACATAGATAAAAAGTGCCAGGTTTTAACCGCAAAAGAAACATATTGATGAAAATAAACTAAACTTTGTATCCTATGCTACCATCGACATTTGTTATCGATTATTAGTCGCTCAGTTTGTTTCCGAACCAGCGTGTTTTGCGAAGGATGAAGCAAGTAGATAGGGTGGGTTTTTAAATATGATATAATACACTTAAAGTTTTAGCTATACATAAAGTAATTTGTGCTTCAGGTTTAAAAAATAGATGGGTTTGACTGCTAGTAGCATTTATCTTGACTGTTTTCGTATTGTTTCCGTGCTGCGCTAGGTACATTAAGCCGTTGGTGTCGTGTGCTGTCGCTAAACTTCTGACATTGGGATTAACCATGAGCCCACACCACAACCTCCACCAATCGGGATTTGGTCCTCGTGTATGGAGTATGGCCTAAATTTCTCAAGCTATGAGAAGAGAGACGTGTCCCACCAGTGGGGATGTTATAAATTGTTAAAGTAAAGCCTAAAATGTAAACATCATAGATATTTTATTTATTTATTTTACCGTTTATTTTCAGCAGCTTAGGGCCAGATAGATAAACAGATATAAATAAGGTCTTTACGGACTATATACGATCTCACGGTTTTATCTTAGTTCCATCAGCTTTTCTAAATGGCAAGAATAGTAAAAAAAGTACAACAAAACCCTGTCTGTCACCTCAAAAACATCACTTACATTATTAATAAATAAAGATGATATTAACGAGTACACATGTCTTTAGGTTGACGAGCCGGCCGACCTCGCAGCTATTTTAGTCCCAGGGAGTAGGATCAAGGCCGCGCGAGGATCCCCCATTGACACACCTGTTGGACTATGGTTCACTGGGCCAGTGTACTCTTGATTCATCTTAAAATCCAAAACGATGTAATATAATACTCTTTGGACTTTACCTAACCTTTACTGAACTTTAGGTGGTCTTCCTTGGTATAAGAATAAGATGCCGCCAAGAGAAGGTGGGTTCTCGTGATATCTCGTGAATCTCGTAATAAATCCGAGACAATGCCAGAAAACATGATTATCGTTAGTCTAGCAAGACAATAGGGGAATTTAATACGCTACGAATAAATTAACAGCTGCGTTTTTGTTTTGTTACAGGGTAACGCGACTTCTTAGGCCTCCGCTTCGTTCTCAGCAGGTCAGCCTGTTCCTGTTTTGGTCAGAAAATTGCTGACGTTTTGATTTACTCGTTGAGTTCCCAGTTAAGGGTACCCCAAAGAAACCAGAATAAAAATAACGCAGACTTAACAATTCTTAAATAGCTAATTCAAGAAAAACAAGTAACTTTTTTTTAAATGTTAAGAACAATGTAGTTTAAACTTCAAAGTCTTCAAACGTTATAAATGTAATAAAGTATTTACTGCTTGTATGTATGACTGTATAATATAATGTATTGGTGGCGAAAACTTGTCGTTTATCATTCCAAGTGTAGCAATCTATTCAACTTTTAATCATATGTGATCTTCTTTGTATGTATGTATTTCAAATCACGAATTGTTAATAATTACTTATTATTAAAAAGTTGTAGATAATTTATTTAAATAAATATAATTATGTGAGATCAATTCTGTTACTTTTTTTAATTTTTTTTCTTGTCAATTACCGGATATTGACTGCTATGTTCTCTGAGTTACTTTTTGTTGTAGTTATTGTGAAGTTGATGTCATTTTATTCAATACAGTAGTATAGAAAAACCAACTAGTTACTACTTACGTTTATTTATCAATAAATATTACATGTAAATCCAAGCAAGTAAGTTTTTTTGCTACTATTTCAACTAAAAGCTTTACCGAATTTATTTTTACAGCAGTCAACTTCCGGATTAGTCTAGTAAATTCTGCCTTTTTCAGAAGTAAGCCTTTTATAATATATTCTATAGTTTTTTTATGAACTTCGCGTAAGGGCGCGGGCGCTTTTATTGTCATGCGGATTTCTGCCCGCAGGCCCGCAGTGCGTGCCGCCCGCAACCTATCGTTTCAGTAAATTTTTTAGGGCCCTTTTATTGTCATGCGTGTCACACGCACGCGGGTCGCTTTGAAACGCCGCACGCATGCGGGCAGAAACCCGAACAACAATAAAAGCGACCTAATTAGCAGTATTCTTTATCAAATATTAGGGTTTCTTATCATTCTAATCAATTTTAACATCTATAATAAATACTGAAGCTGTTATCTAATCAATAATCATCGTACATAAGAGATTAAACAGTTTTTGATTCATCGAGATGCGTTCGAAATGATTTTTTTGTGTCTGTACAATAGTGTATCTACAATACTTATATAAGGTGCTACTTTATTAGTGCCCGATATTTTAGTCAGTGCTTCTGCTCCTGATTCTGATCAACTTTCCCCAAGGAACCCATAGTCAAATCGCAAAAATTTTTTTGGACTTTTCATACTAATTTAGCCGCTCGGCTGATCGATTTATATGAAGAGTCCAAAAAAAATTTTGCAATTTGACTATGGGTTCCTTGGGGAAAGTTGATCAGAATCAGGAGCAGAAGCACTGACTAAAATATCGGGCACTAATAAAGTAGCACCTTATATATCTAAGTGGCAAAGTAGTGAGGCTAATAAAAAAATTGGTCAAATCCTATCCGATTGCTGAATTGAATATAACACTCGACGAACGACGTCAGTGTCTTGTTTCTTTTGTTCTGTGCACAGCGCGCAGAGTTATCGATCTCTAAAATCCTCTATTCGACATAACAACAAATATAACAAGTCAAGTAGCCAGACAATAAGCCTACGATGTACCGCGATGTCAAGTACGTTTAAATTAAGACCAGTCATGCGGTGTGGAAGGTTACATAAGAAAGGGCAGAGTCAAAATCTGTCCCGTATTTAAACTCGGCCGCTCTTGGACGCCGGCCAAGTCCAGCCATAACTAGCTACGCACAAGACTGCTAAACTGGTGCAAGGTCGCCACTTGCGGGTCAAATTCGAAATTGACTTATATAATGACTTTTTTTATATTTCCGTGCGTACTACGAAGTAATTAGGTTCACAATTCCATTCGGTAGCATAGCAACATAATTATTATTATAGGTAATAATTTTAGTTTTAAACAGTGGGTTCTTATGAATTATGTAATTTTCCCAGCAAACACAAGGATTCCTTGTATGGGGACTTGAAACTTGTATAAGTACGTACATTTATATCTTTAATTTAAATACATTCTTCTATACCCAGCCAGACACAGCAAACAAATCTGTCTGCTCATCACAGAAATATTTACCCTAGATGGGAATCGAACCCACGACGAATTACTTGGCCTTTGAAACTATTTGTTTGTAGGTATATACATGCGCTATACTTACATAGTTTTTTCGCGAGATGACAGAAAGTTGTACTCTATTTAACCCTATGATAATCCCTATATCCTTATCCTCCTAATCCTGACTTGTCCTGAGTATGAGATTTTTTGGTACGCGTCTTTGTTCCTCATAGATAGGTGTCACCTCGTCTCGTCACGTTATTTTACCATCACAAAGGATCATCTACAGGGTGTAACAGAAGTGTGTGACAATACTTCAAGGTTGGCTTTTACCCATCAAACTGAACAACTTTTGTTCTACAACTTTGTTGAAATCGCAAAAATTTTTTTGGACTTTTCATACAAACTTGGTTCTCCAGCTGATCGATTTTACAGTTTTAGTACAAAAGTTGCTCAGTTTCATGAATAGTTCATTCCAATGAAAAAAAAGCAAAAGGTAAACAAACTTACTATGGAAATGACACATGTCAATGTCAGATACATATTTTCTTTGTTTACCTTTTGCTTTTTTTGATTGGAATGAACCCTCAAATACATAGGTTAGACCAGGTTGCACTTTAGCTATACCTTTATTACACTCTGTATATTAGGTTAAATACCAAGAAGGTATACCAACAAAGGATTGATTTCTGGTTTTGGTTTTTTATGTGATAGGTGGCAAACAAGCAGACGGATCACCTGATGGTAAGCGTATACCGCCGCCCATAGACACCCGCAACACCAGAGGAGTTACAAGTGCGTTGCCGACCTTTGAAATGGGATGGGGGATGGGGGAATTGGGAGGTGGGAGGTTGGGCCTCCGGTACTCTCACTCACTCGGCGAAACACAACGCAAGCGTTGCTTCACGCCGGTTTTCTGTGAGACCGTGATCCTAGTAATTGTCGACTATGGATTAGGATGTTTGTGAATGAATACGAGTAGGCTCCTTCTGAAAGGCCTGAAAAAAGAATTTACCAAATAATTACCAATCTCTTTTCATGTATCTGAACTATTTTTCCCGAGGAGGCTAAACTTAGTTCGCAAAAAAATTTTTGGACTTGTTTATAAAAATTGTTCAACTGTAGGTAATTAGTCTTCCTGTTGGACTAACTTTTTGACACAAATGATCCGCTAACTTTGTATAAAAATAAAAGTGAATTTTTGGGGAAAGATGTTCAGTTTCACGAGTAATAGAAGACACTGTTTTTTGCAAGTATTTTAGAAGGAGCATTTACGTATAAAAGTGCAGGGCTGCAGGTGTTATAGGTGCAGTAGGATAACAATCTCAGAGCATTTTCTTTCCTTATTTTCAAGTAACAAGGAAAACTCTTTTAACCGCCTCCGTGACATAGAGGATAGGCCCACTCACTTTACATCAGAGGTCGCAGATTCGATCGGGTCCCGCGATGGTGGCATCCAACTTTATGGGCATGAAGCTGTTTTCTTAGCGGAGGAACCGAAAACATCAAGCCGGTTCTAATATTTAACATTTATGTCGGTAACTTTCCCTGCTAGCCCTGTGGTCGATTGTGATTTGTCCTGGTCTCATATTATACAGGATTATTTTTTGACCCCCCACCAAAACTTCACAGTGGCTTCTACTCATGAAACTGAGCAACTTTCCCCAAATAACTAATGGTAAATTCGCAAAAAATTTTTAGGCTACTCCATACAAAATAGGCCGATCACGAGATCAAATTAGTATGAACGGTCCAAAAATTTTTTTGCGAATTGACCATTCGTTACTCGGGGAAAGTTGCTCAGTTTCATGAGTAGAAGCCACTGTGAAGTTTTAGTGGGCCTAAAAAACCCTGAGGGCTGAAGGATTACCAAAAATATTGTGTCCGCGACACTGTCTGAATCGTCTATCATAGACGCAATAGAGACCAATGACACAAAACACATAGATACAGAAGGTCCGCTCAATACGCTCATAAAAATCCTAAGCATATACATGCTTATAGACGTATACGGTTGTTGTAGGCAAGATCACGTACTGTGCGTGACCTTGCCTCGAACAACCGTATATTTCTATAAGCATGTATATGCTTACGATTTTAGTGGTTTGTATTGAGCGGACCTTCTGTGTCTATTTTGTGCCAATGATGTACAAGGGTAGCCGTGCCATCTAGTGTTACTTGAACTACTCGGCTGTAACTTTTAATTGTACGAGATTGTACGTATCTGTACGATCTTACCTAAGTCTAGCCGCCAAAATCAGGTGAACAATTGTTGAGTTCCGGCATGGTGATAAGATTACAGTTACTACCTTACTTTTATGATAAAGGATTTGAGCAATAAAGGATTTCTGATTCTGTCCTCCATTTCCTCTGTGCATTAGGGATATTGGCTAGCCAGTTTCCGTCATCGGCATGGATCCAGTGAAGCCAAGGTGATGCTTGTCTACCGTTTTTATTTAAAACTTCCTACAAATTTAGCCTAAAATTATACAAGGCGATAAAAACAGTGCGTTTGAACGTTTTAAAAATCCGATCGATATTATTTTTTTCAGTTTCCCTCCCATACCTATACAATCTTAATTTACTATTGAAATTGGTATGGAAACTGAAAAAAAAGTAGATCGGATTTTTTCAAAAATTTCCTGTATTCTGTACTTGATTATGAGTAACTCCTTGAAATAAAGGCACTTTTTTTAACAACCTGGATAAAAGAAATCTCGGACAAGGTACACGTAGGTATTATAATCATTCATATCTAAGTAATTTAGATAGATAGCGTTTCATGCGTCTATCACTATCAGACAGAAGACGATGAACAATTCTTATCTATCGGCCTTGTTCGCGTATAATCAAATGGTCTATCATTTTAGAATTATAAATAGGTATAAGATTGTAGGTAGGAAACTGACTGGAGTTACAAACGATGATAAGAAGACAGCACACGACGCCTGTTATACGTAAATTAACCTAGGAGAGTTGGGTATGCGTAGTCTTTTGTAGGAAACTTTTTTTTTATAGAAGCTTCAAGTTCTAGCTTCAATCTTGGGCTAGCGGCTAGACTCACCATGCCATTACCAACTATGCCGATGAACCTAGTATATACTTGGAAATACCTAGTTTAACTGCAACACAAGAGTGTTAAGGTTCTGCTATAGCTAAAGGAAGGCGAAAGTTACTGCCCTGTTAAGTTTCCTTCTCATCATGATGACTGCTAAACCCCAGTCACAAAATACAAAGAAACAGAAGGTCCGCTCAATACGCTCACTAAAATCCTAAGCATGTACATGCTTATAGACGTATACGGTCGTTGTAGGCAAGGTCACGATACCGTGCGATCGTGACGTTGTTTCCTCGAAAGACCGTATATTTTTATTGCTTATTAGCTAATTAGCATGTATATGCTTACGGTTTTAGTGATTTTTATTGAGCGGACCTTCTGTGTCTATTTTGTGCCCCAGTCTTCATTCATTCAAAAGTGATAGACTTTAATTATACAGAGTGCTAAAAATGTCTGGTAATTTTTAACAGTGGATTCTACTCATCAAACTGAACCTTCCCTATGCTATGAAACACATACCTATTCAAATAGCAAAAAAATTTTGAATCTTCATACAAATCCGTCGAAAGGCATGTTTTCCAAAAATCCAAAGAGATTCCAATTTTTAGGGTTCCGTAGCCAAATGGCAAAAAACGGAACCCTTATGGATTCGTCATGTCTGTCTGTCTGTCTGTCTGTCCGTATGTCACAGCCACTTTTTTTCCGAAACTATAAGAACTATACTGTTGAAACTTGGTAAGTAGATGTATTTTGTGAACCGCATTAAGATTTTCACACAAAAATAGAAAAAAAACAATAAATTTTGGGGGCTCCCCATACTTAGAACTGAAACTCAAAAAATTTTTTTTCATCAAACCCATACGTGTGGGGTATCTATGGATAGGTCTTCAAAAATGATATTGAGGTTTCTAATATCATTTTCTTCTAAACTGAATAGTTTGCGTTTTAGTTAGTTTGTCTCTACACTTCCAAAGTTGTAAAATGTGTGTCCCCCCCCCGTAACTTCTAAAATAAGAGAATGATAAAACTAAAAAAAATATATGATGTACATTACCATGCAAACTTCCACCGAAAATTGGTTTGAACGATATCTAGTAAGTAGTTTTTTTTTTAATACGTCATAAATCGTAAACCGCAATTTACCTTTCATTCAAGTTACAACGAACTACAAAAACTTTGATATTATGTTACTTGCTGCTACGGAACCCTTCATGGGCGAGTCCGACTCGCACTTGGCCGCTTTTTGAGTCTCGAAGGAGTCAAGTTTCTGCTTGTATTCACAAAATTTGTGACGATTGATCGGTAATCTAAAACAAAATGCGCTATGTTAGTGTTTAGAGACTTCATGCTTCTGTCCTACTTCTGTGTAATAGCAGAAGTCGTCGGAATCAGCGACCAAGCAAAGCAAGCCTATTATTGCCATTGATCTGCCGTTGACAAAGTGCCTGCTTACCTACTAACTACATTATATAGGTAGGTGTAATAAAGAATATACTCGTGTTCTGCTAACTCGATACTAACTATCGAGTGACTATAATACCTTCTTGCTTTATACAGTATGTTAAAAAAGTGCGTTTGAGATTTTAAGGAGCTACTCAGAATCAAGTATAGAATACAGGAAATATATTGAAATAATCCGATCTACAACAAACTTTTTTTTTCAGTTTTCCATACAAAATCTTGATTCACTAGGACAGGTATTCAGATTAAGTATGGGAAACCGAAATAAAAATTTGTAACTAGATCAGATTTTTTAAATATATTTTCTGTATTCTATACTAAACTTGATTCTGAGTAGGTAACTCTTAAAATTTCAAACGCACATTTTTAACATCCTGCACTAAGCTACCGATGACCTGGTTTAGGTTGCGGGAAACCACGGAGGCGGGCAGCGCAGGACCGGTCGGTGTGGAAATCCTTGGGGGAGACCTTTGTCCAGCAGTGGACATCTTTTGGCTGATAATGATGATGTACTAAGCTACAGGTGTTCGATAAGCAAATAATAATACTATATACATAAATATACATAATACTTATTACAGTATAGGGCTATTTTAGGACCCCTCGTCAAAAGTTTTAACTTAAAAAAAACACAGTGAATTATATTTTTCTGAAAATGAATTTGGACGTCCCAATATTGTATATAGTAGGGCTTAAGCAAATTAGTATGAGTGAGAGGTGTTTTTTTTTTGTGTAGAATTTATGTTCCTTCAAGAAAGTTGTTTAGTTTTAACATTGAGTAAAAGCCCACTGCTGTGAAGTTTCGGCTGGTGCTCCAAAAATAGCCCTGTACACATGCAGAGCTACATAAGTACTAACCTAAACAAAAACGTACTATCTTCTATCGTGCTATCTATCTGCAGAGCTGCTATCCATAATGGTTACTGTAACGTGTTATGGCCAAGACATTTTTACATACGGCGTACAAGTTACATACGGCGGCGAGTGTTGCTTCTTGTATGTTGTTGGTATCTGCATAAAAAGACATATCAAGAAACACCTAAAGAAAAGAAATGGAGTATAGTAGGTAATATACTAATACCTATTTAGTTTATTTTGTTAGAACACTCTGTATACCGCTGCCGCACACAAACAAACCGCTGCGACAACGACATTGGCAACCAGACGAGACGAGACGACGAGGAGGCGCTTGCTCGTGATCAAATGCGTTACATAATTACACCTACCTAAGTGCTCTACAGTTATATGTACTTTAGATAAAAATCTGGTTACTCGGTTTGAGCAGATAAAAATTATATCGTAGTTACATGTAGAAAGATGAGATCGTAGCTCAGGCTGGCTTGCGTGGTCGTGTCGATCACGCAAGTTAACTTATTATAGACACGGTCATAGCTTGGATGGGTTTTACTGTTACTAGAATTAATCTGCTGGACCGTTTCCGAGATTCGCAAGCCACGTTAAGCCGTTGGTGCCGATTGTTATAATTATAATAACAGTCGCACAGGCCTTATAGGCGGCTTGAAAACTTCTGACATTGGGTCTAGCTTAGACATTGTTTACTAGCGCCACAACCTCCATCAATCGGGACTTGGCTCCCGTGTGTGGAGTATGGCTTGACCTGGCACAATTTAACCGTACTATCCGGTTAAGCTACTTATACGTATAAGGTAGGTAGCTCACGAGTATCTGGCCATAAGCTATCACCACTGAATGCCTAAATTTCACTGTATATTATTTTCGGAATTTTTCAATAAAATTCTAACAATCGATCGTCAAGGAAACAAGAACAAAAATACTACCTACTACCATTACGAAACACAGACTAAACTGCTTACGTAAAAGTCTTGCCCGGAAACTTATCTACTCGTGACGATATTACATACCTAGGTAGTTTGATATTGCCATGGACTTTGGACAAAAACTAGCTGTCGCGTTTTTGTGATATCTTGGAATCCCTAATTACCACTTTACCTACTTCTTAATGAACATATCCACCACCACCCATGCTCCTACCCACCTCTCGGTATACGGAGCGTGACATCAAATGTTTATTCTTTGTCCATCCCTTTTCTCTACCTTTCACCTCTCCCCCTTCTGGGGCGTGATGCTGGCACCACGTGCGACTTCGGCGACGACTGTTTACTTATATGTCTTCCTTTTGTGGTGCCAGTTGTTTGTGAAAACCGTTAGGAGCCTAAAATTATGCGGGCTGCAAATAAGATCTTCGTGATATATAGGGCCGATCATCTTCTTCTTATGAACATCTTAATGAACAGTACAATCAATTATTTTGTACAAGAGGAGGACTCGATAGTGCCACGAGCAGTTAAGAATACTTAATTATGAGGAGGTTGGGCAGGGCCACTGGCGACGACTCCATATATCCTGGGGGTGCCCGAACCCCCAATTACATTACAGACGGGGCTGCGCCCCCCCAAAATTGTAGGTATATGAAAATACTGTTGTGGCTGGCTTGCGGCTCGCGAACTGCGGCCTCTCAACGATAATTACAAAAAAGATATCCACGCGGACAAGGCCGTGGGCGAAAGCCAGTTAGGAAATATTAGGAAAAAAAAATGTCTGCCCTAGCCCCCCCATTATTTTTATGAAGTCGGCGCCCCTGGGCAGGACAATTGCGGCTGCAGCCCCCGGAGCCTTCACACGCAAGAAAGGCGCGCACTACTAACAATAAGGAAGGGTGTCACTTCTTCGGATGTCCTCACCTTTTACCTAAAAGAGTTTATCTCACGAGCTAAGAAGCACTGTTTTATGGGTGAGATTCGTATCAACAGCAAGGCCACAATTACTTTCATTTTGCTTGACAACTGTATGAACTGAAGGGTGTATAGCTAACACATGCTAAAAATGTTAAATAATTATTAATTATGTCTAAAAATGTTTTTTTTTGCTATTTCGTTAAAGTCGTATTTCGTGTGTGCGAAAGTTATAATTATCCCAGTTCACTGGTTCTTATCCTACCTTTCTCTTTTGTCCGACGAGGGTGCTTTCGGTGACGATAGCATAGAAAGTTACTCTACTACATACACCATTCGATACGATACGTCATTATCGTCATCCAACGATGATGTGATGATATCTCATTTTACATAATTTGGCCAAGTTCGGGTCAAGTTTATCTTATGCGTGTGCGCCGGATGTTGGATGTGTCAAAGTCATGTTAGGTCAAGTCAGAGGATTTTGGCTGTATAATGAAATTTGTTACGTTGCGTAGTGGTTAATTAATTTTATATTGTAATGTATTTATAGTATTTGTATATTTTCAACCGACTTCAAAAAAAGGAGGAGGTTCTCAATTCGTCGGAATCTTTTTTTTTTTTTATGTATGTTCACCGATTACTCGAAGACGCCTGAACCGATTTCGAAAATTCTTTTTTTGTTTGAAAGGGTATACTTCACAGGTGGTTCCATATAAATTTTAGCGAAATCGATTAAGCGGTTTTTGAGAAAATCAACAAAAACATAGCAAAATTGGAGTTGTTGCGATTGAAGTCGGTTGTTTTTAACGTATTCAGCGTGGTCAATTATTAACGTATTCAGCGTGGTCAATTATAAATGTATTGTATTTTATATATTTATATAGGCCTTGTGCCCGAAATAAACGAATAAAATAAAATAAAATAGCGCTTCTGGTTTATACGCCGAGGTCTTGGGTACAATGCTGACTCAGGGCAAACATTTGTGTGAGAGAACTGAGAACTCAACAGACTGTCTATAGTATACTCTATCTAAGTTATTGATATAGAAAAGGATATATCCTGTCTCTGGTATTAGTAATTAACTGCCTAGCTCCTTCTTTTACCTAGGTCCGGCCATAGGGCGCATGGAGAGGGGAGAGGTCAGCCTAGGCGCCAGCACCCTGGGTGCGCGTTGGTGGTAAAGGAAAGGAAAATCCTAAAATTAACCTCGGGCCAGTATTTAGGTAATTCACACCTCATTGTATGGTTAAAATTTAGGTTTGTTAAGTTAGTTAGGCTAGGTTAAAATTAGAATATAAAAACAACACAGATAAGTACACAATATTTTTAATCTATCAGCCGAAAGACGTCCACTGCTGGACAAAGGCCTCCCCCAAGGATTTCCACACCGACCGGTCCTGTGCGGCTCGCATCCAGCGGCTTCCTGCAACCTTTACCAGGTCGTCGGTCCACAATATTTTTAATACAGGGTGTTAAAAAAGTGCGTTTGTTTAAGGGGTTGCTTAGAATCATGTATATAAATATAGGAAAATTATTGAACAAATTCGAAAAAATTTTTTTGTTCCCATACTAAATCTGAGTAGTGAATTAAGAATTAAAAAAAACAGCAGATCGGATTTTTTCTATATTTTTCCAGTATTCTACACTTGATTCTGAGCCTTAGTCCAATTGTTTTTTTTCAGCTTTCCATACAAATTCTTGATTTAAAAAAATGGGCGGATTTTTTCAATATTTTTTCTGTATTCATGATTCTGAGTGGCCCCTTAAAATTTCAAACGCACTTTTTAACACCCTGTATAGGAACTCTATGTGTGCCTATACCAATCAAATGTGAGTTTGGATTTTTGTAATTCAATCTCGGAATAACGGCCCAACGGATTTGGATAAACTTTATTAGTTATATATTAGTTTATAACCTGGATTAACATAGAGGATGTTTTTTATTCAGGGTTGGCATGTTTAAAACAAAATTTTTAAAACATTTGTTAAAAATATACTGTTCAATATTAATGTGTTATAAACGATGTTTTAAACAGTGTTTGAACAGTTTAAAACATAGCAAATTACTAAAAGTTCTAAAACAGATACGATTTGAGTAAAATAAAATAAAAAAATAGATTAAAATAAATAAAAATTTGCTAACTAAAATTATTTATAAAGAAAAGGGATAAGGAAATGAAAACTAACTGACTGAAAGGCAAGGAAGGAGGACAGTTAGTTAGACCAAGTTTTCTGTTTTGATCATCTTTTTATTTTTGACAGCCACTGAGTCGCAATCTTAGTTAGATTTTAAATATAAGGTGCTACTTTATTAGTGCCCGATATTTTAGTCAGTGCTTCTACTCCTGATTCTGATCAACTTTCCCCAAAGAACCTATAGTCGAATCGCAAAAAATTTTTTGGACTCTTCATACTAATTTGGCCGCTCGGCTGATCGATTTGTATGACGAGTCCAAAATTTTTTTTGCCATTTGACTATGGTTCCTTGGGGAAAGTTGATCAGAATCAGGAGTAGAAGCACTGACTAAAATATCGGGCACTAATAAAGTAGCACCTTATATATTAGTTTTTGTCACCTACAACAATACAACCAGAAGGTAGTGCCTAGGTGATAAAAACTATTAGTAGTATTTAGAGTAAGTTTAACACACATACAGGATGTAACAAAATAGGTTCAGACCCGTTAACTGGGGTTTCTACTCCATACTGAACAACTTTTGTTCTACGACTTTGCTGAAAACTCCAACAATTTTCGGATTTCCCACACAAAGTTTGCAAGTTTGAGCAGTTGGTTTGTATGATAAATTGACAATGAAAACGCTTAAAATAGGTATGCGCTAAAAACAACCGGCTTCAGTCGTAACTATTAACTAAGTCCATTGCTTGAAAACAACTGAACCGATTTTGATAAAACTTGCACTGTTCCCTAAGTTGAAATATATTTAATCCACCAAAAAAAGAATCATTGCAATCCGAATTCTAGTTTTTGAGAAATGCATGGACAAACATACAGACCTACATGCCATGCATGCATACATACCTACACTTACGAAAGGCCAGGCACACGTGTTTAGAAGCCCGTACAGGCTGACATACTCGAATATTGTGCAATTCCAACAATATAGCTAACATACATACATACGTACGAGTCGAACTGATAACCTCCTTTTTTGAAGTCGGTTAAAAATCCAAATTTTTTTGAGTTTTCAAACTAAGTCGTACCTAGAACAAAAGTTGTTGAATATGGTGAGTAGAAGGGTCAGCCTCAGTTAATTACCGGGTCTGTCACCTATTTTGTTACATCCGGTATAGGTAAAACCCCGTCGTGATCGTGAGGCGAGGGGAATCACCTACAGAAATAGGGCTATTCCCACAAAATATTAGGAATTCCCCTCATAGAGGCGTATCTGATTGAACTCCACATGTGACTAATAAAACATTCCCTAGGTAGGTAATTTGTATTTTAAAACGTGTTCAAAATAACCGAAAAAGAAATTGTTTTTAAACATGTTTAAAACATTTTGAACCGTTTGTTTTACTTAAAAAAAAACTTTTTTTTCCAACACTGTTTTTATCCCAGTAAATGACAATTTGAAAGTTCCACGGGACGAAGTCGCGGGCAGAAGCTAGTAACTATTCATATAAAGTTCTTTGGCCTATACTTACATCTCATGTGACGTCACGGCTCACCTGCGTCTGTGCCGACGTCACTCACTCGCACCGCCGCAGGTAGTTGAGAAGAGCTGACTGGTGAATGACGGGGTGCAGGCAAATGGATGTCGAAGGCACCTCATCAGATGAGAAGGTTCAACCTTTGTAGCTCAGCAGAGTGTAACCGCAGGATAGTCATTAATTTATTAAATAGATAATTCTTTTTTCTTTACGTATAGTCTAGTGATTAGTTAGATAGAACCAACTTGCTTCCCTATTTTTCACATTCATAAGAAATATAGAATAATATTAACTGGGACAAATCACACGCGGTCATCTGGTCCCAAACAAGGATTCCCTGTATCTAATAATAATAGAAATCATTGAAAATTTATATTTTTTTTGGCAGACAATGGTTTGCCACTTTCTTTTTAAACTTTTAATACTAATTAGATCTTTAAAATCTTATAATTTCTAGAAAAATAAGATATACAAGATGTGTTTTCAACAAAAGCTAGATAGTTATACAAGATCTTTTGTTTCATTTACTGTCAATTTTAACTATTTATTCTTTTTTAAATTTTAACGAGAGGAATGTGTTATAAATATAATAGTTACATTAATAATTAATGTTCTGAACTCACATAATGATGGGTTTTAATTGAATTAAAACAACATATTATTTTTTATTTAATTATCTATATTAACTCGTTACGCATGAAATTTTTCTTTCAAAAAAATTCAATCCGAGTTGGGTATGCTGACATTAATACCATCCATTCGCCTATCGTTACACTATAAGTAAGCATTTTGTCTTAATTTTATCAGTTAACAGCGGGCACATGGGGTCCTAGACCCGCTCAGCACCGCACATATGTATTCTACTGCATTGTTACGTAAGAGTTCATAATCACATGATTTCCAACCGTTGCACAGCATCAAAATGTTTACATAAGACAAATGAAAGATATATAGTGGACACACTACAAGGTCTCAACCACACTTCACAATTTTTAGGTTAGGTATTGATTCAACATGCAATTGATTGAAGTCTTATATAACTCACACAAAAATTAGGTTTACCTACACAGGCCAACTACAAAGATTTCAGATGAATACATTAGTTTGACGATCGTGACGGGAGCTAGCGCCGTCATTTTGAGCGCGCGTGGAATGAGGTCACTGTTACATAACTGTAAGCACTCGACATTGAAAATCAAACTTTTCCAGGATTTCGAAACTGAATTTGATTTAAGAATGCACTAGATTTTCATTTGTTTAAATCTTTGTAGTTAAAACTGCATACAGTTAAATTTTTCACTAGGTGGAGTCATTATGTAACACTTTTTTTTTTAATGAAAATACATATTGGAATCAATGTATAACACTTTATTTAACTAAAAATAAGTTACTAGGCTTGATTTTGTCTCTAATAATACATGATTTGAGGGGGAGTGGCTATTAAGTGATTTCAAATCACAAATTGATGGAAATTATGGTAACAATGTTTTTAATTAAATAATAATTTATATGACCTTCTTGATTTCATCGTATAGGACAAGCACGAAAGCACCACCAGTGCCTCTGAGAACGTTGGAGAATGCACCCTTGAAGAAGGCAGACGCACCCTCAGTCTTGGCGATTGTGGCCCAGCAGTGCAGGGTGCCTTTGTAGAGCATGTCCGACTTGGCACGGCCCGACTGCATCATCATGCGCCTACGCACTGTGTCGAAGGGGTACGACATGATACCAGCCACGGTGGTGACGGCCTGCGCGATGGCCCAGCTGATGACAATGGGTGTGTTCTTGGGGTCGGGCAGCATGCCACGGGCAGTGTCGTAGAAACCGAAGTAGGAGGCACGGTAGATAATGATACCCTGCACGGACACTCCGAACCCTCTGTAGAGACCGACGAGACCGTCCGACTTGAAGATCTTGGAGAGGCAGTTGGCGAGTCCGTTGAACTCGCGCTGGCCCTCGCCCTTGCCGACGTCGGCGGCGAGACGCGTTCGGGCGAAGTCGAGCGGGTACACGAAGCACAGCGAGGTGGCTCCGGCGGCACCGCCCGACGCGAGGTTACCGGCGAAGTAGCGCCAGAACTGGGTGTTCTTGTCCACGCCACCGAGGAACACCTGCTTGTACTTGTCTTTGAAGGCGAAGTTGAGCGCTTGCGTGGGGAAGTACCTGATGACGTTGGCGAGGTTACCGCGCCAGTAAGACAGGAGACCCTGCTCCTTGGGAATGCGGACGAAGGCGTCGATGATACCCTTGTAGCGCTGGTCCTCGGCGATCTGCTTGCTGACGTGCTGTACCTGCAGCAGCAGCTTGACGCGCTCGATGGGCGCCACCGCGGTCTTGGACACGGCGGCCGAGATACCACCAGCGAGGAAGTCTTTCGCGAACGCGACGGGATCGGCGAGGTTCGACATTTTGTTCGGTTACGTGTGCTCTTCACGGGGTGATTGCCTTGCGGCGTCTATGTGTTGGGTCTACTTTTCACACGCGGAACGGGTAAAATCACGAAACACGAACTCCTGATTTTTTTATCAGGAGATATAGAGTAGTTTCGTGATCTCGGGAGCACAAGGGTAGGAGTGTGCCTTTTTTGAAATTCGATCGATCACGTTCTCTCGCAGTTCTGCTCGGAGGTGCGGCGTAAAAGAAGGAAGGGGCAAGTGTTGCCAACCTAGCGGTAATGTCCCACGAGGCTGGGGTTGCCAAATTAAATTTCAAATTTACCTTACTGTAGTGTAGTATAGAATACTGCAAAAATATTGGAAAAATCCGATCTTCTACTTTTTTCAGTTTCCCATACTAAATCTGAATAGTGAATCAAGAATTTGTATCATGGGAAACTGTAAAAAAAATTAAGACCGGATTTTTAAAATATTTTTCCAGTATTCTATACTTGATTCTGAGTAACCCCTTATTTCAAACGCCCTTTTTTAACAGTCTGTATAGAGTTCTTTTGAAGTACATGTATTTTTAACCATGACTTCTAAAGCGTAAGCGGGAATCTGAACAATTTTCTTGAAGCTATTCTTAATTCGCCAAAAAACAGTTTATCCTTACTGTTGTCCTACTAACTTTACGAATGGGGTGATCAATAGGGAGTTTTCAGATGACGTATGTCACACCGTTAAAAAGTGTCTCAATAGATGGTGTTTCTAAGCTTTGGCAATGTATTTTTAAAAACAGCGTAGAATTTACGGTAGCAAAATAGATTTAAGATTGTTAAAAATATATAAAAAAGCCACCTGAACATAGATTCTTATTAATTGAATTAACAGAAACGATAAATTTCCAACTTTATCAAGTATGGATAACCTGGGTACGTTCTGGTTTCTCTGTTATATGTAATTTCTTCTTCCGAACCAAAAACAAATTGATTTTAATACATTCTTATGATTAAAATGCAATTTATAACTCGGTGTCATCTTAGAATTCTTTGAAGAAATACAAAAACAATACTGATAAGCTTTGTGCATCAAAAATTATGAAAAGTATTTTTTGGATCAAAATGCAAAAAAATATTCAATGAAAAGTAATCTTCGAAAGCTATTCATCATTATTATGATATTAGTCGGTAATATCAGTCAGTTTTGACGATTTTTAAGATATTTTCTTATTTCCAATGTTGATCAGCGCCATCTAGTTGAGTTTAGAGAAACCCGTGGAAAGTTCCCTATTAGTGTAATGAACACAAAGATATTTATAAATAATATTAGTGTATGATTTATTCATTGAGTTTCTCTATACTCCGTTTCAAATAGGAATAGACAGAACGAAAAAAAGGTTTTCAAGGTGCTCACTTTTACAAATAATTTACGTTTTTGGACATGTCACTGAGTTAATGATGTTACCTAAACAAAAACATATTGAAAAATATTAAAATAATTCAAAAACAACTATTTATTATGCAAGACATCTTACATCACAGTAAGACATAAATAAAACAATTTTAAAAGTATAATTTAATTCGATGTCAAAAAAGTATCACCTATAAAAGACCTAAAGAAGCAGAGGTATGCGTAACACGGCATGTAATTTGAATAATATTATATATCCAAATAAAGGTACTTCAGTTTTTTCTTTTTTCTTGGAATATTTTCCTTTATTTATCCTAAGTCTTTAATTTCTAACTCTTTTATTATCCCACCCAATCGATCTTCTCAATCCTTCATATAGAGCGTTTCAACAAATAGTTCCTATGCCGTTATGTTGGCTCCCCTGTCTATCAACGACATCAACACGCGAAGACGCTTGTACCGATTTTGTTAGTGTGTGTCTGCGTTCTATGTAGTGTGTGTCTGAGTTCTATGTAGTGTATGTGGAAAACATTGCTGCCAACATAACGGCATAGGAACTATTTGTTGAAACGCTCTATATCTATTGGTATTGTCATTGGCGAAATCATAGAAACCGCCATTCCTATTCAATCATAGCTATTTCCCCATCACAAAAATAACGTTGAGACTACTCTAAAACGGAAATAATTAAAACATTAACTCAGCAGACTGAACTGCGGCTGCGACCGATTTTTAATATGGCCCATGCCGTCGCCACCGCCGCACGAAGATTGTTGCTCTGCAGAACTCGCATATAATGTTCCTCTCTGAAGTACCATTACTTGTAGAATATGTGTGGCACAAAGAAATACATTTTCATCAGTATAGCGACATTTGAAATCTGTGGCCGAATGTTTACTACCTCTGCTTCTTCGTCCTTCTTATGTCTATTGCTATCTGAAACGGAGTATAGGTATTTAAGAAGGACTCTAACTAATAACAACAGATTGAGAATTCGACTAATTCTAAAACAGTAAAGGGGGAAAATACCTCTCTAAATTTGAAGTAAACCTTGTTGATTTAAAAACTGACCAATAAAGTCAGTTAATAAAAAATATTATCACTCTTTAGCACCGTAAAATCTGTGAATAACATTTACCTTAAATTAGGGGTAAATTTTAAAAGTTGCAATTTAGCGCTATTGTCCACCGTTTAGTTTTTGCTACCGTACTGTTCAATAATGTTTCTTCGTAAAATATTTTTATTAAAAATATTCGTTATTCTTATAATGACTGCAAATTCTACAGTTAAACTTTTTTTAAATACAGAATATGTGATAAATTCTACAAAACGCATTCAAAATATTGATTTTTCATGAAAATAATTATGTAACAAAACGAAGATGACACGTCATTTTCCCGGATAAGGTGCGTTCAGAGCCTCGTGACGTGACGTACAGGAGTATTGCCAGGTATTGCGTTCGGGCTGGTGTTCGGGTCGCTCTTCTGCGGCAGGCGGCGGCGTGACAACTCAAGCGTTTTGTTCCTTCCCATTCATTTTCTTTAAATATTTTACAGATTTACGAAAGGATTGTCAGAACGAACTGCGTACTATCACATGATTCATGAATTCACGATGTTATTATGGATGTGTCGTTCCTGGGAATATTCCCGTTATTGTTACAGCGACACGACAACGCTCCATATTAGGGTTGCGTTCCAATACCAAAGATTTCACTCGGGGTGATGCGAATTTTACGGCGCCCTTAAAAACACAACTTTTCCATTCACTCTTCCAGCAAAATCATTCACTCACATTTCCGGTGCAGAAACAACCATAGACAAACCATAAAGAACCATTCGTTCACACTTCCGTTTTGCTTATTTTCACAACTTTTCCATTCACTCATCCAGCAAAACCATTCACTCATTCTTTGCTCACCTGAGAGCAGGATAGCCTAATGTTAATCTTTCACGTGTGAAAGGGACAAGCTACAATCTTATTCTCACAACTTCTCCGTTCATTCACTCATCCAGCAAAATCATTCCCTCGTTTATTGCTCACCGGAGAGCAGGATAGCCTGATGTTAATCTTTTAGGTGTGAAAGGGACAAGCTATAAACCACTCTTTTAAGTGTTTTGAAACGTTTCTTTTTCTTTTTTGAAACGTTTCTTTTTTTCTTTTTCGCTAATGCTGGCATAGTGAGGCCTTTATTTTTTTGGATGGTAAGGCCGCACGTTGCGTTGTAAATGAAATCTGTCCGAAAATCTTGAAATGGTATTTTGATGGTCGAACAAATATTTCTTATAGCAATACAAACCAAAATTCTGAATGCTCATTCGTTGACCATGCTTAATGTTGCCACTTAAGAATGAAGTCTAAGGGCGGAAACATACTATTGACAATAACGACGGAAACACAACTTCTTCATTCACTCATTTATTACTCACCTGAAAGCAGGATAGCCTAATGTTAATCTTTCAGGTGTAAAAGGGACAAGCTACAAACCACTCTTACAAGTGTTTTGAAAAGTTTCTTTGTTTTTTTTTTTGAAAGGTTTCTTTTTCTTTTTCGCTAATGCTGGCATAGTGATGCCTTTATTTTTTTGGATGGTAAGGCAGCACGTTGCGTTGTAAATGAAATCTGTCCGAAAATATTGAAATGGTATTTTGATGGTCGAACAAATATTTCTTATAGCAATACCAACCAAAATTCGGAATCCTCATTCGTTGACCATGCTTAATGTTGCCATTTAAGAATGAAGTCTAAGGGCGGAATCATACTATTGACAATAAGGGCGGAAACACAACTTTTCCATTCACTCATTTATTACTCACCTGAGAGCAGGATAGTCTGATGTAATCTTTAAGGTGTGAACGGGACAAGCTACAAACCACTCTTACAAGTGTTTTGAAACGTTTTTTCTCTTTTTTAAAACGTTTCCTTTTCATTTTCGTTAATCCTGGCTTAATGATGCTTTAGTTTTTTGGATGGTAAGGCCGCACGTTGCGTTGTAAATGAAATCTGTCCGGAAATTTTGAAATGGTATTTTGATGGATGAACGTATATTTCTTATAGCAACACCAACCAAAATTCTGAATCCTCATTCGTTGATTATGCTTAATGTTGCCACTTAAGAATGAAGACTAAGGGCGATAACATACTATTGCGAATAAGGGCGGAAGCATATAAGTGGCACGCTACCTGACGCGACGACACCCGACAGTCTTCCTGTCTCATTCTTAGTAGGGCATGTATTTAAAATGAGACAGGAAACCTTTTGAGAAAGACAGCGCATTCAAGGTCATATTATTCTTCTTCTCTTGGACTAAGGGCGGTAACATACTATTGACAATAAAGGCGGAAACATATGTGACACGCCACCTGACGGGATGACACCCGACAGTCTTCCTGTCTCATTCTTAGTAGGGCAAGTATTTAGAATGAGACAAGAAACCTCTTGAGAAAGACACAGCGCATTCAAGGTCATATTTTTCGTCTTCTCTTATTATTTCTAAGTATTTCCTCCAGTTTGGAAGCTTCTTGCTTGGAAGGAAATTTTGATGTATCGACAAATATTTCGTAGAGCAATACCAACCAAAATTCTTAATCCTCATTCGTTAATTATGCGCAATGTTGCCACTTAAGAAAGAGGACTAACCATAGACATACGGACTTGTTTCATGGTTCTTACGCGGGCAATTTTATGTTGCATAGCGCTACTGTCGGATGAGCGTTCTATAAAATAGCTGATCGTCAAGCTATTTATATAGGTGTGGATATGCGTGTTGTTGTCACGTGGAGTCGTTTCAATAGTATGTTTCCGCCATTATATTTCTTATAGTAATACCAACCAAAATTCATTCGCTGATTACGCTCAATGTTGCCTCTTAAGAATGTAGACTAAGGGCGGAAACATATTATTAAAGGCGGAATCATATTATTAACACGTAACGACACCCGACGCGACAACACGTATGTCAAATCCCACAGTATAAGGACATTATACAGTATGGACACTCCCTGCCGCTCTCTGAAGTCTACCTCATCCCACCCCCCCTGTGACCGATCTGTAAACATTTGTCAAAGGGTTGGCGAACCAAAGCACAGTATAATAACAATTTTATTTTTTTAAGGCAACAGCTGAAGGCTCTAAGGCTATACAGCTTTGTCTGGTGTATACAGCCTTCACTTTATTTGTAAAAGTCTAGCTAACAATAAAGATAATCAGGGCTAACACGCATGTCAAATCCATACAAATTCTATGGCTAGAAACATACTACCAATAGGGAATTTTCCACGGGTTTCTCTAAACTCAACTAGATGGCGCTGATCAACATTGGAAAAAAGAAAATCTCTTAAAAATGGTCAAAACTGACTGACATAACCGACTAATATCATAATAATGATGATTAGCTTTCGAAGATTACTTTTCATTGAATATTTTTTTGCAGTTTGATCCAAAAAATACTTTTCATAATTGTTGATGCACAAAGCTTATCAGTATTGTTTTTGTATTTCTTAAAAGAATTCTAACATGATACCGAGTTATAAATTGCATTTTAATCATAAGAATGTATTAAAATCAATTTATTTTTAGTTCGGAAGAAGAAATTACATATAACAGAGAAACCAGAACGCACCCAATTTATCCATACTTGACCAAGTTGGAAATTTATTGTTTCTGTTAATTCAATTAATAAGAATCTATGTTCAGGTGGTTTTTTATATGTTTTTAACCATACTAAATCTATTTTGCTACCGTAAATTCTACGCTGTTATTAAAAATATATTTCCAAAGTTTAGAAGCGTCATCTATTGAGACACTTATGAACGGTGTGACATACGTCATCTGAAAACTCCCTATACCCTATGACACATGAGCGTTCAGTTGGCAGCCTCATAATTGAATGTAGATATTCTAATTATGCCAATAAGTCAAGAAGCTTATAACCAAACTGGAGAAAACACTCTCTAAGACTGGACTGAAGACAAAAAAATATAACCTTGAATGCGCTTCTCTCTTTGAGAGCTGCTGTCTCATTTTAAGTAAGGTAATGAGACAGCAGCTCTCTCATATGAGCAAACAATGACTCAGGAAACTTTTATTGGTCTGAGCATACGTATGAGACAGAAGCGCATTCAAGGTCATATTTTTTGTCTTCAGTCCGATCTTAGAGAGTGTTTTCCACTCTCTAAGACTGGACTGAAGACAAAAATATGACCTTGAATATGCGTGTCTTTCTCGACCGGTCGAGAAAGAGACAGACACGTTCAAGGTCATTTTTTTCGTCTTCGCTTGTTTTTTCTGTTTCCTCCAGTTTGGTTATAGGGTAGAAACATATTGTTAAAACGCCACCCGACGTGACGACACCCCACGCAACAACACGCATATCAAATCCATACAATCTCTATGGCTAGAAACATACTACCAACACCCGACGACACGTGGCATCAGGTGGCGTGGGATGTTGGTAATGTTTTTAGCCATAGAATTCGTATGGATTTGATATGCGTGTTACCGCGTTGGGCGTGTCGTCACGTGGGGTGGCGTTATATGTTTCTGCCCATAAGCACAAAATATAGATGTATACGATCGTTGTGTCAAGATTACGTACTGTGCGATCGTGACCTTGCCTCGAACGACCGTATATTTCTATAAGCGTGTATATGCTTACGATTTTATTGGTTTGTATTGAGCGGACCTTCTGTGTCTATTTTGTGCCATATGCTTCTTGCTTGAAACGAAATTTTGATGGAGCTACAAATATTTCTTATAGCATTATCAACCAAAATTCTGAATCCTTATTCGTTGAATGTTGAATATGCTCAATGTTGCAACCACCCTGCTGTCAAGGAAATAACTACTCTTACAAGTTTTGGAACGGATTCTAAGGTGATGCGCAGACAAGGGTCCAAGGGACAAGGGACCGCCTCTGTCCGTCGTCGGTTCACGCAGACAGACGCGATGGACAGACGCGGACAAATTGACCGCGAGTGTCGGCGAGCTCAACGCAGACAGTGGTCAGCGGCGTGTAATCTGTGTGTGAATTTCTAGTGAGGAGCATGTATCGTATCGAAATCATGGAAATACAAAGAATTCGAGTTGTTGCATATTTGACGCCAAAAAGAAAAATAAGACGTCATAGAGAATATTGGGTACATCAATTAAATTCGCAGAGACTGTTTAAAGGTCAATTTCATACGCTGACTTAAAACTGTATCCTGATAGATTCTTCAAATTTTATAAAATGTCAGTCAACTCATTTACCGAGCTTCTATCATATCATGCATAGATCTTCATACGTTCTACTCGCGAACAAATTGTCCGCGCTTCCGTTAACCGTCGTCTGCTCAGCGCCTTACAACGCAACTAATAGTTAGGGTAGAAACACATTGTCAACACGCCACCCCACGTGACAACATGCATATCTAATCCATACAAATTCTATGGCTAGAAACATACTGTCAACACCTGACGCCACGTGTCATAGGGTGTTGACAGTATGTTTCTAGCCATAGAATTTGTATGGTTTAGGGCAGAAACACATTGTTAACACGCCACCCCACGTGACGACACCCCACGCCTTAACACGCATACCTAATTCATACAAATTCCTTGCCTAGAAACATACAACACCCGACGACACGTGGCATCGGGTGTTGACAGTATGTTTCTAGCCATAGAATTTGTATGGATTAGATATGCGTGTTGTGGCGTGGGGCGGCGTGTTAACAATGTGTTTGTACCCTTAGATATGCGTTTTCGCGTGGGGTGTCGTCACGTGGGGTGGCGTGTTAACAATGTGTTTCTACCCTTTAATTGTGCGTTTACACGCTCGCGTGCAAAGCCACATTCAACGAGCACAAGCACAGTCACAAGCATGTGAACAGGCTGTTTGTGCTTGCGCCCGTGCTCGTACCTGTGCTTGCCTGGTGCTTTCACACGCGAGCGTGTAATTGTACATTCAATGAGCACAAGCACGGGCACAAGGCCCATTGTGTAGAGGAGCCTTTAAAAGTAATCTCACGAAAGTTACTTGTTACGTTTTCTCGCTTGACAAGAACGTGTTCATTTGAAATTCGAAATTTCGAGCATATTATAGTAGTAGACAACAGACTGACATAAAATTTATTTTATAAAACTCAGGAATACTCAGGCAGGAATCAGGATACAACAGCATACCAAACTAGAAATTGGCAACACTAAAACATGGTAGTTTTCTATCTTTTTACATGTCAACCCTAAATAAATGGCAACACTTAAAATTTCAAAGTCAAATGTCAAATAATGAAAATGAGAATGAAAACATTTTCATAACCTCTATACATTTTATAATTTTCACATGAAATACTTAATTTCAACTAATTACACAAAAAATCCGGAGTGTAATCTACATTATATGGTACCTATTATAGAAAACCTTAACGAAATTGAAATCAAACTCGCTATGTGATCTCCATTATGAAAATATAAAACTGTAATCAAACCAAATCAAATGACGGTCTCCTGCAGCTGAGCTGGCTCCATTATTGGCTTGTTTGCAAGGCCTCAATTTCCTTAAGTACGTCTCAGTACAGTGTCTGTGGAAAGGTAACTGTACTCGGCTGCTGTGTGAATAAAATGAGAAATGGTGGCAGCAGACTTCTTGTTGTAATAAGAGTTAATAGAATTGTGTTGTTCCAGATACCGTTCAAGGTTTCATGGCAGTATGATCTGACTGAGCCTGAAATAACAGCCACACTCAAAATAACAGCAGCTGCTTTTGTGTTCCAAGAACTTTTATACATTTTTCTGACAATAAAGTAATAACAAACTATACAAATAGAAATGTGTTTCTTGTAATCTCTTGTATTTGATAGACGCTAAAGTAAATCCTTGTAATATGCACTAACAATACCAAGGCACTACAAATAGATGCTTCATGCAAATATATGACAGTGCCTTGTCACTGTCTCATTTTTTTTGGCTGACAGAAAAATATAGCTATCTATATTTCTCTGTTTTCTCTTCCATTAAAACAATAATTTCTCAATTAGAAACCAAGGCCCCAATTACCACTCTAATTTCAATTTACTCGCTCATTCTTGTTCCCACCAACCGATGGGTACCTGTACTTGTCCTAACATACAACTAACTAAAAACATTAGATATCTGGGTGTTGTAATAGATAACAACTTATGTTTTTCAGAACAAATTAAGACACTCACTTCAAGAGTTAGAAAACTCATCTTCATCTTCAAGCAACTCAGGTACGCAGCGGATGGTGCACTCATGAAAACAGTCTATCTAGCCCTGTGCCAGTCAATCATTTCATATTCTATAATGTCTTGGGGAGGTGCTGCAAAAACTCACCTCATTACCCTGGAAAGAGCCCAAAGAATAATCCTTAAAATTTCAATATTTAAGCACTATCGTTTCTCTACCAAGGAATTGTATAAAATAACAGATGTGTTAACAGTCAGACAAATTTATATTTTACAGACGATACTAAAACAACACAGTATACTGAACTATTCAAGACATATAAATGATAAAAATTTAACTAAAAAAAGACTACACTACAATGTCTGTCACTTGGATATCTATAGAACTGCCTTTATACATAAATTTTTCTGCTTCCAAGGAGCCAGACTTTACAATAACTTAAATAAGACCCTATCATTTTACCATTTCAATAAACTCGAATGTAAGAAAATACTTAGCAATTGGCTCAAAACACGCGACTATGACGAAACAGAACACCTACTAAGAATTTTAGCATAACAACCACTTAATTACCTAAGTAACTTTGACCTTAGCTTACCACACCATAAATAACTAAACAAATAAACTAAAACAACACACTTAGACATACACACACCCATACACACACACACACACACACACACACACACACACACACACACACACACAAATACACACACACACGCCTGCACACACATTTTGTGCGTTAAATAAATAAATATCTACATACCTTCTTATATCCAGTGTTGGAGACTGTATTTGAAATAGAAACAAGCACCTTTATTTATAATTATTTATTGCTATAAACTATAAATTCATATAACATAACATTAACTATAATAATTTTTCTAGCCTTTGGTAATAACTATATATATTTTAATAAATCTTAAACTACTATATCTAAACTTAAACTCAAACTATGCTATAAAATGTTAATATAATATAGAAAATATAGTAAATTAATGTATATAAATCAAAATTAAATAAATAAGTAACAGAACACACAACATAAGACCTACCCTTAAATGATTGTAAATGGTGTCCTTAGTTTGGGATGTGGTGAACACCCATAACACAAGTTTTTAAACTTAGCATGGGTGTGATCCGCAGAACAATTCAACGAACATAAGAGCAAAAAGATGTAATGTATGTGCTTATCTTGTATAGTATTGTAACAATGTACCCACTCTTATTTTTTGAAATAAACTATTTGTATATTTGTATTTGTATAATAAACATAACTTTTTTTTAATAAAATGAACATGTAGGTATTGTGTAGGTAATTGATCAAAGTTAATAAAGTAATTAAAATTTTACAGCTGTTTGTAACGGAATTGATGTGTTCCGATATGAAGATAGGCAGTTCCACATTATGTTGAGGAATCTTGGTGATAAGCCCTCTTCCATCTTCAGCATCATTAGAGAACAGTTCTAAACAAACAACTCATCAATTTTTAAAATTTTGTAACGATTTCAACAGTCTGTGTAATGAGAAAAGTTAACGGCTCCTGCACATAGTTTGTTAAACTTAAAACTTAAAAAATGAAGTGGTCAGCCTTTCTGACACTAGGTTGGCTGGAGCATTTCAGGTTTCCGTACTTATTTTAGTACGTACCAGTGCTGGGCAAATTGCAATTAACAATTGATTAATTGCTAAATGTACAACTAACAATAGATCAATTGTAATTGTAAGTAGCAGCAATTAACAATTAATTGTTAATCGTGATTTGCTACAATTAACAATTAATTAATTTTAATTTTAAACAAAACTAACAATTAAAAGGTGCCAAAGGGGTGCCAAGGGGGCGCGGGATATTAAGGGGACGCCCCGGAGGCACCGAGGGGGTGCCAAGGGGATGTTAAGGGGGCGCCAAGGTGGTGCCAAGAGGGCGTTAAGGGAGACCAAGGGGAGGAGGAGAGGAGGCCGCAAAGTGAAATGGGGGCAGGAGAGGCAAAGGTGGCAAGGGGCAGGAGGGGCAGGGGGCAGGGGGGCGTTAACGCCCCCTTGCCCTCCTGCCACCGTTGTCCCGCCTGTCCTTGCCCCTCCTGCCCCCTGCACCTCCTGCCCATTGCCCGTCCTGCCCCCCTTCCACACTGTGATCCCCCTTCTTCCCCCCATTGGCGCCCCCCTCCATGCCCCCCCCCCCCGGTTTGCCAAGGGAATGTTAAGGGCCGCCAAGGGGGAGGTTAAGGTGGTGCCAAGGAAGAGTTAAGGGAGCACCAAGGGGGAGGGGGAAGGGGGGCAACAGGGGGGAGGGGGCAGGAGGCGGAAAGGGGTCAGGAGGGGCAAGGGGGACAAAAGGGGAAAGGGGGCAGGAGGGACAAGATGGGCGACAAGGGGCCGTTAACGCCCCCTTGGCGCCCCCGTACCCCCCTTGGGGCTCCAAGGGCGCCCCTGTAACACCTTGGCGCATCTGGGGCGTGCAACTAAATAATAATTGATATAAAAATAATAATTGCAATTAAATTAATTGCAATTACTATTTTTATATCAATTAATAATTTAATTGCAGAGTGCAACTAAAAGTTTAATTGAGATTAATTTAATTGCAATTAACCTTTTAATCAATTAATTAATTGATTCATTGAAAAAATAATTGATTAACGCCCAACACTTGTACGTACCCATATTTTTCATTTTTTTTTACGTATTTCTAGAGATTATTTTTCTATGGTACTGTTTTATAGGCTATATGCATATAAAAGTTACCAACTTCTTGGATGAGGGAGGCCTTTGTCCAGCAGTGGACGTCTTATCGCTGATGATGATGCGATGCGAAAAGAAATATGTATGTTACTATTAAAAAATATATATTTTTACATTTTCTACATAAAACAAATAATTGAAAATGTTAATAAAAATAATAAAGACTGTTTAACATGTAATATCATAATACAATATTATTTCTATTTTTACAAATTGTTTAAAATAATAAATCATTATTGGTTGAAATTTGTTTTTATTTATTATTAGGCACCTAATAGACCACCCTTAAACACACAGATCACCACTGCCACCAATCTGGTAGTTCTCTGAATAGTAATATTAACCTAATAACCGTTTGAGTCAATTTATAACAGGGGCGCGGTGATCATGATCAATTTGAACCACACTGTACTAACGAAATGATCTATGCAACCGAAACTGTTATTTTAATAAAAGACAAGGATTCAAAAACTGATTAAAACTGACTACCTACATGAAAAGGTCCAGGAAACACATAATACTGGCATCTGTTAACGTAGATCAGGCCTGCATTCTATTCTATTTAAATACCTATGTATAAAAGGCTATCAAGTTATCAGAGTGAACAGTTGCTGCCAGAGCATACCCTTAGAACGCACTGCAGGAGCGGCACAGAATAGGGATTTTCACATAAAATCTGTTACACATATCGAACAATAGCTTTGTTTCAGAGGAAAGTACACAAAAACCATTTGTTATCATATGTAATTATTTTTTCAAGATAATATTTTCAACCAATGCATAAAATAACTAAAAATATATCACAAAAAAACAAATTATTACTAAGTATTGTGGAAGTTCATGCACCAGCGAGGACTCCTTAAGATGAACTGCCTCTGCCCTCCAAAGGGAGAGTTTACGGAGAAGACTTCTGTCATGAAGAGACTTAACTCTCTTCTCTCGTCTTTTTCTTTAACAACTGGTTCAACTACAGATTGTTGTTCTTCAGTTTTGTAGTCTTCTTGACTATCAGACTATTGAGTTCCGAGGCTTGAAGAGTCAATGTCTGGTTCTTCAATATCCGGTACAATTTCAGATTGTTGTTTTTCAGACCCATTAGGCGTTTTAGAGTGTATTAGAGTACCTATACTGAGTTTATTAGCTGATTGTTCAGTGACTTGAGGAGTCCGGTTTCTCAAAAGTTTGAGGCACATTCTGAGGTATAATATATTCTGAAGTTTAATGTTTTCCGAACAGTTTCAAGCCTTAACATCTTGCTTGAGTTATTATAGAGTTGTTGGGTGATAATAATCAGTAAATTACTTTGATATCTTGATTCTCGTCATCTAGTTTTTGTTTGATTGACATATGATTGAACGAACTTTTTCATGGTTGTGCGAGTTTGACGTGAACGAATAGATTACAACGTTATCAAGTACATAGTCAAACGATATTCAACTTTATCTTGTTTGTAGTAAAGATTTCATTCACTGCATACATAAAGTTGCGTATCGTGAAAATAACGATTTTTCAGTTCACTTTCGGTCTTTTACACTGACTTGGGTGAAGATTTCATTCAAGAATTTCAAAGACCACGATCTGCACAACATTTGAAAAATAAAAATAAACTATTACATACGAATTTAGTCATTCTGATTGGATGTATTGTTACAAAACCCGTCAAATAACTCATATTATGTTTTTCGCATCTCGAAATACACTGTATCGTTAAGAATTCAATTAGCAATCCGAAGCTATATGTGATTACTGACAATTTTTGGAACGTAGTTTGTCTATGGCCAGCCCACTTCTATATTTTTTTGCTTGTCTATGGTTTTTTGTCTATGGTTTCAGGTTTTTAAGTTAAGTTTAAGTTAAGTTAAGTTAAGTTTTTAAGTTTCTTTAAAAACACAACCTGAAACCATAGACAAAAAACCATAGACAAGCAAAAAAATATAGAAGTGGGCTGGCCATAGACAAACTACGTTCCAAAAATTGTCAGTAATCAAATATAGCTTCGGATTGCGAATTGAATTCTTAACGCTACAGTGTATTTCGAGATGCGAAAAACATAATATGAGTTATTTGACGGGTTTTGTAACAATACATCCAATAAGAATGACTAAATTCGTATGTAATAGTTTATTTTTATTTTTTAAATGTTGTGCAGATCGTGGTCTTTGAAATTCTTGAATGAAATCTTCACCCAAGCGAGTGGAAAAGACCGAAAGTGAACTGAAAAATCGTTATTTTCACGATACGCAACTTTATGTATGCAGTGAATGAAATCTTTACTGCGAACAAGATAAAGTTGAATATCGTTTGACTATGTACTTGATAATGTTGTAATCTATTCGTTCACGTCAAACTCGCACAACCATGAAAAAGTTCGTTCAATCACATGTCAATCAAACAAAAACTAGATGACGAGAATCAAGATATCAAAGTAATTTACTGATTATTATCACCCAACAACTCTATAATAACTCAAGCAAGATGTTAAGGCTTGAAACTGTTCGGAAAACATTAAACTTCAGAATATATTATACCTCAGAATGTGCCTCAAACTTTTGAGAAACCGGACTCCTCAAGTCACTGAACAATCAGCTAATAAACTCAGTATAGGTACTCTAATACACTCTAAAACGCCTAATGGGTCTGAAAAACAACAATCTGAAATTGTACCGGATATTGAAGAACCAGACATTGACTCTTCAAGCCTCTGAACTCAATAGTCTGATAGTCAAGAAGATTACAAAACTGAAGAACAACAATCTATAGTTGAACCAGTTGTTAAAGAAAAAGACGAGAGAAGAGAGTTAAGTCTCTACATGACAGAAGACTTCTCCGTAAACTCTCCCTTTGGAGGGCAGAGGCAGTTCATCTTAAGGAGTCCTCTCTGGTGCATGAACTTCCACAATACTTAGTAATAATTTGTTTTTAATGTGATATATTTTTAGTTATTTTATGCATTGGTTGAAAATATTATCTTGAAAAAATAATTACATATGATAACAAATGGTTTTTGTGTACTTTCCTCTGAAACAAAGCTATTGTTCGATATGTGTAACAGATTTTATGTGAAAATCCCGATTCTGTGCCGCTCCTGCAGTGCGTTCTAAGGGTATGCTCTGGCAGCAACTGTTCACTCTGATAACTTGATAGCCTTTTATAGGTATTTAAATAGAATAGAATGCAGGCCTGATCTACGTTAACAGATGCCAGTATTATGTGTTTACTGGACCTTTTCATGTAGGTGGTCAGTTTTAATCAATTTTTGAATCCTTGTCTTTTATTAAAATAACAGTTTCGGTTGCATAGATCATTTCGTTAGTACAGTGTGGTTCAAATTGATCATGATCACCGCGCCCCTGTTATAAATTGACTCAAACGGTTATTAGGTTAATATTACTATTCAGAGAACTACCAGATTGGTGGCAGTGGTGATCTGTGTGTTTAAGGGTGATAATAAATAAAAATAAATTTCAACCAATAATGATTTATTATTTTAAACAATTTGTAAAAATAGAAATAATATTGTATTATGATATTACATGTTAAACAGTCTTTATTATTTTTATTAACATTTTCAATTATTTGTTTTACGTAGAAAATGTAAAAATATATATTTTTTAATAGTAACATACATATTTCTTTTCGCATCGCATCATCATCAGCGATAAGACGTCCACTGCTGGACAAAGGCCTCCCTCATCCAAGAAGTTGGTAACTTTTATATGCATATAGCCTATAAAACAGTACCATAGAAAAATAATCTCTAGAAATACGTAAAAAAAATGAAAAATATGGGTATGTACAAGTGTTGGGCGTTAATCAATTATTTTTTCAATCAATCAATTAATTAATTGATTAAAAGGTTAATTGCAATTAAATTAATCTCAATTAAACTTTTAGTTGCACTCTGCAATTAAATTATTAATTGATAAAAATAATAATTGCAATTAATATACGCAATTCAACTTTTAGTTGCACGCCCCAGATGCGCCAAGATGTTTACAGGGGCGCCCTTGAAGCCCCAAGGGGGGTACGAGGGCGCCAAGGGGGCGTTAACGGCCCCTTGTCGCCCATCTTGTCCCTCCTGCCCCCTTTCCCCTTTTGTCCCCCTTGCCCCTCCTGACCCCTTTCCGCCTCCTGCCCCCCTCCCCCCTCCCCCCTTGGTGCTCTCTTAACTCCTCCTTGGCACCACCTTAACCTCCCCCTTGGCGCCCCTTAACATTCCCTTGGCAAACCGGGGGGGGGGGGGGGGGGCAAGGAGGGGGGCGCCAATGGGGGGAAGAAGGGGGATCAGAGTGTGGAAGGGGGGCAGGACGGGCAATGGGCAGGAGGTGCAGGGGGCAGGAGGGGCAAGGACAGGCGGGACAACGGTGGCAGGAGGGCAAAGGGGCGTTAACGCCCCCCTGCCCCCTGCCCATTCTGCAACTTGCCCCTCCTGCCCCTTGCCACCTTTGCCTCTCCTGCCCCCATTCCACTTTGCGGCCTCCTCTCCTCCTCCCCTTGGTCTCCCTTAACGCCCTCTTGGCACCCCCTCGGTGCCTCCGGGGCGTCCCCTTAATATCCCGCGCCCCCTTGGCACCCCTATGGCGCCTTTTAATTGTTAGTTTTGTTTAAAATTAAAATTAATTAATTGTTAATTGTAGCAAATCACGATTAACAATTAATTGTTAATTGCTGCTACTTACAATTACAATTGATCTATTGTTAGTTGTACATTTAGCAATTAATCAATTGTATACGCAATAATACGCATTCCGAGTAGGGTGGTTGCAATTTGCCCAGCACTGGTACGTACTAAAATAAGTAAGGAAACCTGAAATGCTCCAGCCAACCTAGTGTCAGAAAGGCTGACCACTTCATTTTTTAAGTTTTAAGTTTAACGAACTATGTGCAGGAGCTGTTAACTTTTCTCATTACACAGACTGCTGAAATCGTTACAAAATTTTAAAAATTGATGAGTCGTTTGTTTAGAACTGTTCTCTGATGATGCTGAAGATGGAAGAGGGCTTATCACCAAGATTCCTCAACATAATGTGGAACTGGCTATCTTCATATCGGAACACATCAATTCCGTTACAAACAGCTGTAAATTTTAATTACTTTATTAACTTTGATCAATTACCTACACAATACCTACATGTTCATTTTATTAAAAAAAAGTTATGTTTATTGTTTTAATGGAAGAGAAAACAGAGAAATATAGATAGCTATATTTTTCTGTCAGCCAAAAAAAATAAGGAGACAGTGACAAGGCACTGTCATATACTTATTTGCATGAAGCATCTATTTGTAGTGCCTTGGTATTGTTAGTGCATATTACAAGGATTTACTTTAGCGTCTATCAAATACAAGAGATTACAAGAAACACATTTCTATTTGTATAGTTTGTTATTACTATATTGTCAGAAAAATGTATAAAAGTTCTTGGAAGTTAACACAAAAGCAGCTGCTGTTATTTTGAGTGTGGCTGTTATTTCAGGCTCAGTCAGATCATACTACCATGAAACCTTGAACGGTATCTGGAACAACACAATTCTATTAACTCTTATTACAACAAGAAGTCTGCTGCCACCATTTCTCATTTTATCCACACAGCAGCCGAGTACAGTGACCTCTCCACAGACACTGTACTGAGACGTAGGGTAACGAGTAGTATCGTTGGCCCCCCTCCAGTGAATGGCCTTTTGAACTTTATAGCACAATATTAAGGGTTACCGCTACTAAAAATATCGTCTTATATTTTTGTAAAAATAAGCATTTTATGCTTTATATAGTTTATAATAGCTTTTTTGATTTCGATTCTAGCAACACTGAAAACTAAAGTCTTTTTGTTCGTGTGTCGCAGTCGTTTCAATGTACTGCAGATTTTTATCAAAATTTTTTTTATTGCTTTGTTTCTTATTGTATCGTGATTTGTTACATTGTAAGAGTTATTTATTTCATTTAATAGGTCGATTTGATGTTAAATAACGCAAAAGTAACTAGTTTCTAACGTATAATTCAGAAATATTAGGGGGCCAATCACTGTACTTAGGCCTTATATGGAAGTCCAATTGAATGGCATGGCGGCCAATCACTAAAAGACGGTTTTATAAAATACAATAAGATTTTGAACTTTATTTGCGCTGTGTTAACGGAGTTATTTATTAAATTCATGCATAAACCATCATAGCCCTTGTCTAAACAAAAACTGGCCGGGCCAATCACTGTGTTTTTGATGGGATTGGCAATGCCAATCATTGTATTTTGTTAGGGCCAATCAATATACCGTTTCTCAAAGAACACGACAGTGATGTGCGCATTTTATTATATTTTAACAAATTTATTTTATTTACCTAGCTAGATATACAAAATCCTAAAAAATAAATGCCTATTCTCTTAATTTACTTACCTTACATTAGTAATGAGATACAGTGAAAACGAAAACCATTTTATATCTTTTGTTGTTTTATTATTTTGTAATTTTCTACTGAGATAATAAAAGAATAAAATAAAAGATTTAAACATATTTTATTTTATTTGATTCTTTGTTTCCCATCACTATTGCTCGTTTTGCTACATTCATTGGCACACCACGTATACAGTGATTGGCCCGGTCATTCACTATCAAATCGTTAGGACAATCACTGTGCTCAAGGGGGCCAATAATACTACTTTTGGGTGGTTTTTACTAAAATTCCATAAATATCTATTTAAAAGCAATTATTTAGGGTTCAAATCATATTAATTTACTTCTTAGGCCCTTACAGAATGGTAACATACAATTCAGCAGTCAACTGTTAGCCAATATTCAGAGTTATATGGGTTCAAAGTAAAAAGTTTGCTTAAAGGGCCAATCATTGTACCCGTTACCCTACTTAAGGAAATTGAGGCCTTGCAAACAAGCCTACAAAAACAATAATGGAGCCAGCTCAGCTGCAGGAGACCGTCATTTGATTTGGTTTGATTACAGTTTTATATTTTCATAATGGAGATCACATAGCGAGTTTGATTTCAATTTCGTTAAGGTTTTCTATAATAGGTACCATATAATGTAGATTACACTCCGGATTTTTTGTGTAATTAGTTAAAATTAAGTATTTCATGTGAAAATTATAAAATGTATAGAGGTTATGAAAATGTTTTCATTCTTATACATGATTTGACTTTGAAATTTTAAGTGTTGCCATTTATTTAGGGTTGACATGTAAAAAGATAGAAAACTACCATGTTTTAGTGTTGCCAATTTCTAGTTTGGTATGCTGTTGTATCCTGATTCCTGCCTGAGTATTCCTGAGTTTTATAAAATAAATTTTATGTCAGTCTGTTGTCTACTACTATAATATGCTCGAAATTTCGAATTTCAAATGAACACGTTCTTGTCAAGCGAGAAAACGTAACAAGTAACTTTCGTGAGATTACTTTTAAAGGCTCCTCTACACAATGGGCCTTGTGCCCGTGCTTGTGCTCGTTGAATGTACAATTACACGCTCGCGTGTGAAAGCACCAGGCAAGCACAGGTACGAGCACGGGCGCAAGCACAAACAGCCTGTTCACATGCTTGTGCCTGTGCTTGTGCTCGTTGAATGTGGCTTTGCACGCGAGCGTGTAAACGCACAATTAAAGGGTAGAAACACATTGTTAACACGCCACCCCACGTAACGACACCCCACGCGAAAACACGCATATCTAAGGGTACAAACACATTGTTAACACGCCACAACACGCATATCTAATCCATACAAATTCTATGGCTAGAAACATACTGTCAACACCCGATGCCACGTGTCGTCGGGTGTTGTATGTTTCTAGGCAAGGAATTTGTATGAATTAGGTATGCGTGTTAAGGCGTGGGGTGTCGTCACGTGGGGTGGCGTGTTAACAATGTGTTTCTGCCCTAAACCATACAAATTCTATAGCTAGAAACATACTGTCAACACCCTGTGACACGTGGCGTCAGGTGTTGACAGTATGTTTCTAGCCATAGAATTTGTATGGATTAGATATGCATGTTGTCACGTGGGGTGGCGTATTGACAATGTGTTTCTACCCTAACTATTAGTTGCGTTGTAAGGCGCTGAGCAGACGACGGTTAACGGAAGCGCGGACAATTTGTTCGCGAGTAGAACGTATGAAGATCTATGCATAATTGATAGAAGCTCGGTAAATGAGTTGACTGACATTTTATAAAACTTGAAGAATCTATCAGGATACAGTTTTAAGTCAGCGTGTGAAATTGACCTTTAAACAGTCACTGCGAATTTAATTGATGTACCCAATATTCTCTATGACGTCTTATTTTTCTTTTTGGCGTCAAATATGCAACAACTCGAATTCTTTGTATTTCCATGATTTCGATACGATACATGCTCCTCACTAGAAATTCACACACAGATTACACGCCGCTGACCACCGTCTGCGTTGAGCTCGCCGACACTCGCGGTCAATTTGTCCGCGTCTGTCCATCGCGTCTGTCTGCGAGAACCGACGACGGACAGAGGCGGTCCCTTGTCCCTTGGACCCTTGTCTGCGCATCACCTTAGAATCCGTTCCAAAACTTGAAAGAGTAGTTATTTCCGTGACAGCAGGGTGGTTGCAACATTGAGCATATTCAACATTCAACGAATCAGGATTCAGAATTTTGGTTGATATGCTATAAGAAATATTTGTAGCTCCATCAAAATTTCGTTTCAAACAAGAAGCTTATGGCACAAAATAGACACAGAAGGTCCGCTCAATACAAACCAATAAAATCGTAAGCATATACACGCTTATAGAAATATACGGTCGTTCGAGGCAAGGTCACGATCGCACAGTACGTAATCTTGACACAACGGCCGTATACATCTATATTTTGTGCTTATGGGCAGAAACATATAACGCCACCCCACGTGACGACACGCCCAACGCGGTAACACGCATATCAAATCCATACGAATTCTATGGCTAAAAACATTACCAACACCCCACGCCACCTGATGCCACGAGTCGTCGGGTGTTGGTAGTATGTTTCTAGCCATAGAGATTGTATGGATTTGATATGCGTGTTGTTGCGTGGGGTATCGTCACATCGGGTGGCGTTTTAACAATATGTTTCTACCCTATAACCAAACTGGAGGAAACAGAAAAAACAAGCGAAGACGAAAAAAATGACCTTGAACGTATCTGTCTCTTTCTCGACCGGCCGAGAAAGACACGCATATTCAAGGTCATATTTTTGTCTTCAGTCCGGTCTTAGAGAGTGGAAAACACTCTCTAAGATCGGACTGAAGACAAAAAATATGACCTTGAATGCGCTTCTGTCTCATATGCTCAGACCAATGAAAGTTTCCTTAGTCATTGTTTGCTCATATGAGAGAGCTGCTGTCTCATTACCTTACTTAAAATGAGACAGCAGCTCTCAAAGAGAGAAGCTCATTCAAGGTTATATTTTTTTGTCTTCAGTCCGGTCTTAGAGAGTGTTTTCTCCAGTTTGGTTATAACCTTCTTGACTTATTGGCATAATTAGAATATCTAAATTCAATTATGAGGCTGCCAACTGAACGCTCATGTGTCATAGGGTGTTGGTAGTATGTTTCTAGCCATAGAATTTGTATGGATTTGATATGCGTGTTAGCCCTGATTATCTTTAATGTTAGCTAGACTTTTACAAATAAAGTGAAGGCTGTATACACCAGACAAGGCTGTATAGCCTTAGAGCCTTCAGCTCTTGCCTTAAAAAAATAAAATTGTTATTATACTGTGCTTTGGTTTGCCAACCCTTTGACAAATGTTTACAGATCGGTCACACAGGGGGGGGGGGGGGGATGAGGTAGTCTTCAGAGAGCGGCAGGGAGTGTCCATACTGTATAATGTCCTTATACTGTGGGATTTGACATACGTGTTGTCGCGTCGGGTGTCGTTACGTGTTAATAATATGATTCCGCCCTTAATAATATGTTTCCGCCCTTAGTCTACATTCTTAAGAGGCAACATTGAGCGTAATCAGCGAATGACGATTCAGAATTTTAGTTGGTATTGCTATAAGAAATATAATGGCGGAAACATACTATTGAAACGACTCCACGTGACAACAACACGCATATCCACACCTATATAAATAGCTTGACGATCAGCTACATATTTAATAGAATGCTCATCCGACAGTAGCGCTATGCAACAGAAAATTGCCCGCGTAAGAACCACGAAACAAGTCCGTATGTCTATGGTTAGTCCTCTTTCTTAAGTGGCAACATTGCGCATAATTAACGAATGAGGATTAAGAATTTTGGTTGGTATTGCTCTACGAAATATTTGTCGATACATCAAAATTTCCTTCCAAGCAAGAAGCTTCCAAACTGGAGGAAATACTTAGAAATAACAAGAGAAGACGAAAAATATGACCTTGAATGCGCTGTTTTCTCAAGAGGTTTCTTGTCTCATTCTAAATACTTGCCCTACTAAGAATGAGACAGGAAGACTGTCGGGTGTCATCGCGTCAGGTGGCGTGTCACTTATATGTTTCCGCCCTTATTGACAATAGTATGTTACCGCCCTTAGTCCAAGAGAAGAAGAATAATATGACCTTGAATGCGCTGTCTTTCTCAAAAGGTTTCCTGTCTCATTCTAAATACATGCGCTACTAAGAATGAGACAGGAAGACTGTCGGGTGTCGTCGCGTCAGGTAGCGTGCCACTTATATGCTTCCGCCCTTATTCGCAATAGTATGTTACCGCCCTTAGTCTTCATTCTTAAGTGGCAACATTAAGCATAATCAACGAATGAGGATTCAGAATTTTGGTTGGTGTTGCTATAAGAAATATATGTTCATCCATCAAAATACCATTTCAAGATTTCCGGACAGATTTCATTTACAACGCAACGTGCGGCCTTACCATCCAAAAAACTAAATTATCATTAAGCCAGGATTAACGAAAATGAAAAGGAAACATTTAAAAAAAGAGAAGAAACGTTTCAAAACACTTGTAAGAGTGGTTTGTAGCTTGTCCCGTTCACACCTCAAAGATTAACATCAGACTATCCTGCTCTCAGGTGAGTAATAAATGAGTGAATGGAAAAGTTGTGTTTCCGCCCTTATTGTCAATAGTATGATTCCGCCCTTAGACTTCATTCTTAAGTGGCAACATTAAGTATGGTCAACGAATGAGGATTCAGAATTTTGGTTGGTATTGCTATAAGAAATATTTGTTCGACCATCAAAATACCATTTCAAGATTTTCGGACGGATTTCATTTACAACGCAACGTGCGGCCTTACCATCCAAAAAAATAAAGGCATCACTATGCCAGCATTAGCGAAAAAGAAAAAGAAACCTTTCAAAAAAAAAGAAACTTTTCAAAACACTAGTAAGAGTGGTTTGTAGCTTGTCCCTTTCACACCTGAAAGATTAACATTAGGCTATCCTGCTTTCAGGTGAGTAATAAATGAGTGAATGAAGAAGTTGTGTTTCCGTCGTTATTGTCAATAGTATGTTTCCGCCCTTAGACTTCATTCTTAAGTGGCAACATTAAGCATGGTCAACGAATGAGCATTCAGAATTTTGGTTTGTATTGCTATAAGAAATATTTGTTCGACCATCAAAATACCATTTCAAGATTTTCGGACAGATTTCATTTACAACGCAACGTGCGGCCTTACCATCCAAAAAAATAAAGGCCTCACTATGCCAGCATTAGCGAAAAAGAAAAAAAGAAACGTTTCGAAAAAGAAAAAGAAACGTTTCAAAACACTTATAAGAGTGGTTTATAGCTTGTCCCTTTCACACCTAAAAGATTAACATCAGGCTATCCTGCTCTCAGGTGAGCAATAAATGAGGGAATGATTTTGCTGGATGAGTGAATGAATGGAGAAGTTGTGAGAATAAGATTGTAGCTTGTCCCTTTCACACGTGAAAGATTAACATTAGGCTATCCTGCTCTCAGGTGAGCAAAGAATGAGTGAATGGTTTTGCTGGATGAGTGAATGGAAAAGTTGTGAAAATAAGCAAAACGGAAGTGTGAACGAATGGTTCTTTATGGTTTGTCTATGGTTGTTTCTGCACCGGAAATGTGAGTGAATGATTTTGCTGGAAGAGTGAATGGAAAAGTTGTGTTTTTAAGAGCTCCGTTTCGGAACGCCTTCGTGAATGCGATTTTCACTCTGACAAGTGCGATTTTTAACGCTGTTTGATTACCGTTAAAATTCGCCTGACAGTTTATTCGGCGGGAAGTTCGTAGTTAATGTCAAACAGACTAAGACAAACAAACATTTTATCTTCGGAATTGTTTTGAAATACGATTGCTTGTATCTGCTAAGGTGTTAAAGTCATAAATAAGACAGAACACTACCCAAAAAAGCTATAAACCTTTCAGAATTATTTTCGATGACGTTTGTTACCCTGTCACTCTGGAATCACTCGCAAGCGTTCCAAAATCATATTTTTTTCTCTTTCTCAAAATAGCTACATCTCTTTCATTTCTCCGAGTTAAATTCTACCTCACCCTACCTTGGTTTTGGAACGACTTCTAAATATAGCGCCGTTCTTTGGGAACAACACATCAAACTAATCTAGTAATATCAAATCTGTGCAACACTAAGTCCAGGGTATAGTACAACCAGGGGTCGTATTCTGTAAGGGACCAAATCGCAATCGTTAACTCACGGTTTACGATAGCGAGTGGTCAAAAATTCGTATTCCGTAAGAACAAAACCTATACAAAAGTTTGCGATTGAATGAATGCATGAATGGATACATCTCATTTTTTGGCAGTCCAATGACAGTCCAAAGCGATAGCGAGTGTCAGACAAAGCGGCTACTCCGGGAGGTTCCGCTAACTCATCGCTAACTGGCAAATAGCTACTAATGTTTATTGAATTAGAATTTTAACTTATAATACGTTCATATACACGTTATTTAATGTTAACTGTAAACAACAGACTCATAAATTGCCTTTATTTTTAGAAGTCTCTGTAAGTACCTAATATTACCAAAATGGAAGTTAAAAACAGCGGCCACACTTTTTAGATTAAGAAGTCGTTCCATAACCAAGTTAAGATTCACCTGACAAGAGTTTGTCCCTTTCACACTTCAAAAAAATATAATATGCTATCCTGCTGTCAGAGTGAAAATTACTCTAACGAAACTAATTTGGAACGCTTTCTAAATGGCAATATCGACGTTTTTTATGCCATCATTGATGCGTTTTTTTTGTACAACATTTGCTGACGTAGAGTAGACAAAAAATATGTTTTCATGTTTTCATATATGTAAGCTCACTCTTTTTCTCGCTCATTCTCTATCATAAGATTAAATTATTAAACATAAAAACGCAGTGCGACCGAATGACGCCAAAATTTAAAAATCTTGAAAATGTAAACAAAGTATAAGTTTTGTTAGTTTGTTTGAATCGAATTTTACAAAAGGACGCACTTTAACATTGTTCAATATCATTTACTAAAAGATTTTGTAGGAGCATGAAAGGCGATAACTCCTCAGAAGAGAAGTCTTGACAGACCTCTCAAGTATATCCTAATCGAATTGTAGCGGATTTTACTTGTGAGAGTTTTGAGCTTACCTAAAGGACAAACTTGTGAACATTACTGAAGTGAAAATAGGAGGGTGGTGATGATGGTCAAAGATCTTGAGGATGAAAAACGGAATATGGACCAAGACGCTATTGATCAAATCTTCTCTAGAAGTTCATAACTACCTACTTACAAAAAAGCGAGATTATTCCATTGATTTTTGCATATTAGTAAAACATTATCTCCACTGTTTGTCGCTTTGGCTATACATTGACCTACAATAACACAATAGTCTGAGTAAGTACCCATTGATAGTAAGTTTTTAAACTTTAAAGAATTGCTAGTAGTTACCAACATTTTAGAGATTTATTGTTGTTTCAGGAATTCCAAGTATGAGCTAAGTAATAACAGTGTGGTAACTTTACTTGAGTTTCTACCATGTCCCAGATACGAAGAAAGGACAGCAGCTGCTGAGTGTGCCAAGCATGGTATCAATTAAAAGGGAATAAGCCTGTAAGCCATATGCACATTTTTGTAAGCAATGTGCTGTGTGAACCATAAAATCATAACGTTGGCTGAGGACTGTACATAATATTTAAATTGAGTCAACGTGATGGGTAATCGACATTGACACCGTGCGAATCGACATACTGAGAACAACTCTGACTGAACACAACAGTTTTTTCTGTAATAGAAGCGTGATACAGTTTGTATTTATGTTAATAAAGGCAAATCCATCATAAGGTGGAATGTAAAACCATATGACTGTTATGTCAAATTTTTGTAATATAACTTATAGTAATAATATTTTTTTATTTTTTAATTACAATACCTTCACACAAACATAGTACATCTTTTTAAAATAACCTTTTTTAAACTAAAAAGATTTTTCTAACATAATATTCATACAATTCAAACGCAGAACAAACAAGAATTCAAAAATTTAAATTATTTTGTTTCAAATCGTCAATTTCTATTCTATTCTATTCTATTTTTCTATTTGGCATTCCACATCTCATTCCGAGCGTGATTTTGCCAATGTCTAGTGAAAAATGGGAGAATCTTCAATAAAAAAATGGCGAAACGCCAATGTCAAGTGAAAGTGACGACTCTAAGGGTGATGGGCACTTAAAGACGCTCCACGTGGTGGTTTGCTGCTGGAACTCGGAAAACGGAGCTGTCTCCTGAGTTAATCCTCTTCTTATTATCGCTTATCTCAAATCGGGATCACAGCTATTTCTCCATCACAAAAATAACGTTGAAACTATTCTAAAACGGTAATAATTGTAAAATTAACTTAACAGACGTGTGCTCAGTACAAGTCCCGGCAACCAACCTCCATCGTCAATTTTTAGGGTTCTGTACCCAAATTTTTTATTATTAAATGTCAACGTGACCCTATTAGTAATCTGTCTGTCCGGGCTGTATCTCATGACCCGTAATAGGTAGACAGAAATTTCACAATGTGTATTTCTGTTGCCGCTATAAGGACGAATAAAAATAAAAAAGGGCTCCCCTACTTGAAACATGTTTTTTTTGACGTTTTTTGCTCGATCTTAGGAATGGCAAGGTGTACGCTTCAAATGCTCACAGATTTTGCATTGCTACAGTTGCTATAAATAGGTAAAAATAATAAAGAATAATCATATTAAAAAAAATTTAATTCAAGAGACATATAAATTTGTGTACGATGGTTTTTTTAGGGTTCATTAGTCAACAAGGAACCCTTATAGTTTCGCCATTTCCGTCTGTCTGTCTGTGTCCGCGGCTTAGCTTTGAGACTATTAGTACTAGAAAGCTGTAATAAATGCATACGTTTAATAAATGCATCATAGGTATTTGTTCAAATATTTTACGCAGGCACTTTAACATACTTTAATTTGAACCGTTTGTACCTACTTATATCAAGGTAATTTATCATGAAATCAACTAGTTTTGTCGAGTACATGTTTTTGATACTATTAATTTGTATCAAATATGCGTAGAATCGTAGATACTCATATGTGCTTGTTGGGGAGTATGCTCTACAGCAGGAGGACACCTTTCAATCCAGAGGTACAAATTTTTCAAGGAAGTACAGATTGAGTACATTTTGAGTACAATTATTCCTTAGGACTAAAAATTAAAAAATCGTTACATGTCCTGCCAGGGAAGCATGACGTGAATGGTTTTCTAAATTCATGAGCAACAGGGAGTAAGTAGGTACGCCATTTTATAACATAAAACTTCAAACTAAAATGTCTTTAAAATAAAGTTGATGTAAAAATGATTTACCAATGGATATAAAATCTTGCTGATACTGCCCTCATATAAGGCGGAAAACATTGCTCCGCCGGACTCTCGTGAAGGGGGTGCGACGCGCGGGGTGTGAAGCAGGGCGCGGGGGAGAGGGGGTTGCGTGGCGCGGGGGCTGGGAGTGCGGGGCGCGGGGCGGGGGAGGGGTGTTTGTGTCGCGGGGGGGAGGGCGGGGCGCGCGAGGGGGGTTGTTCACGAAATAAAACAAGTACCCGAGTCAAAAATGTATACATACATAAACCTTCGAATATTAAATGAACGCATAACGAAAATCGTCGTGCACAGCAGTTTCGGACGAAATTCGGACGGAAACCGTCCGGTAGTCCGCAACGCTGCCGCATGCGAATTTCGTTGCTCCAGACTCGCACTTTCGCACCAGTGTGTGATATCCGATTTCCGCACCAGTGTGTGATATCCGTCTCAGAAAGAAGACCGCAAAATGTACGGAAACTCCATATACTTTACGACCTTCTTTCTTATGAGGGCAGAATGTTATAGTAGTTACAGTTGTACCAAAGAGATATGTAGGAAAGAGTACCTATGTTGAAATTTACCAAGAATTATATTTAAACTTTTTATTAATTTCAAAGTGGACTCCTTGCAACTTTCCTTTTTGGTGATATGAACCAAAAAACCAAGAAGTGTTTTAAACTTGCAACTTTTCTTTTTGGTGTTTTTATAAACTATGAACTACTCAATCAAATTATTCATTCTATCGCAAACCCCTCTCATAAGCGATTTTAGCATTCGAAATTTTAAATTCGACATCTCCAATCGCTTCCAAATTTAAAATCGAGTTAGCGAGAGGTTAGCGAGAGCTTACGGAATAGCACCCCAGAGTTACAAAACTCTGTGGTACAACACATAAGTTCAATAAATCAGATCTTCCGTGGTCTACTGGCTAGTTTGCTTACTTCACATCTCAGGAGGTCGTGGGTTCGATTCCCGGCAGGGTCCAACTTTGTTTGACTCAGTTTGATTAGTAGTAGGGCATTTTTAGAGCCCGCCTGGTTAGCTACCACCACCTTAACTAAGTCTTGCTGCCAAACATAAATATTGATGTGTTCCGGCATGGAGATAATATACATCATTTTTAACCGACTTAAAAAAAAGGAAGTTCTCAGTTTGACCTGTATGTATGTATGTATGTTTGTCCACGATTATCTCGCGATTGGCTGAACCGATTTTGATGCGGTTTTCAGAAAAGTATTTGTTACATTTAGGAGAAGGTTTTAGTATTTTAAGCGAGTGTAGCCTACGTACTCATCATTATAGGTACCTATTTCATAGAGTTGGAAAAGCTCTTTATTAATTTTATATAACGAACTTAGAACCTCACTTTCATAAAACTATAAAATGTCAATGGTAATCAGTAGGTACTACTATAAGGTTCTTTATGAAAAAACACTGATACTTTTAACTATTTTGGTTTATTTCCAATTAAATTTATTAAAAGATTTAGATAGATGTTTACATCATGACGAACCCTTAGAGAATCTTTGGTTCCAAACCATTAAAATCCGACAGCGAACGATTTAAATCCTTATTATTTTTAATAGAAACGTTCCAACGCCGAAAAAACCACAATGCGCGCTGTAGAGATTCCATCACTACAACCACCCACCGCTCAATTGAGGAAAACTCCGTGAAGCGAAGTTTTTCTCAATGATTTACCTAACTTACAATCAAACTCCTACCTACTAACCTGAACTCGCACCCTACCTGAGGTGGAAGTCGAAGTGAGGTCGGACTTTACTAATAGCCTAGTGTTTAGGAAAGTCAAACTGGAAAATGAATAGAAAGTTTTAAAGTGTCAACTATCAACAAACATCAACCATCAAATCGGAAAAACAACTCAATGTCCCAAACGCTTCAGCGTGACAAAACCACAAAAAGTCACACCGCGCCTCAAGCTTAAGAATACTAAGCTAGAGTCCTAATTCTAACTCATTATACAAAGCAAAAACTAAAACATTCGGTTTCTAGTAATATTAACCTACCTATCAACCATTGTTATTTAAAATAAAAGCAATAACCTATCTAACCTACTAAGTTATAAAATATACATAAAAGCTTATCTTTTATACGACAAACATCAGTGATAAGAAGTTTCTGAAAGCTCTTTCAAATACTTTTGCCTTTGCAATTTTCACGTGTAAATAATTCAATAGGGAGTTTTCAGATGACGTATGTCACACCGTTCAAAAGCGTCTCAATAGATGGCGTTTCTAAGCTTTGGCAATGTATTTTTAAAAACAGCGTTGAATTTACGGTGGCAAAATAGATTTAAAATGGTTAAAAAATATATAAAAAGCCACCTGAACATAGATTCTTATTAATTGAATTAACAGAAACGAAAAATTTCCAACTTGGTCAAGTATGGATAACCTGGGTGCGTTCTGGTTTCTCTGTTATATGTAATTTCTTCTTCCGAACCAAAAATAAATTTATTTTAATACATTCTTATGATTAAAATGCAATTTATAACTCTCTATCACGTTAGAATTATTTTAAGAAATACAAAAATAATACTGATAAGCTTTGTGCATCTAAAATTATGAAAAGTATTTTTTGAATCAAAATGCAAAAAAATATTCAATGAAAAGTAATCTTCGAAAGCTATTCATCATTACTATGATATTAGTCGGTAATATTAGTCAGTTTTGACGATTTTTAAGAGATTTTCTTTTTTCCAATGTTGATCAGCGCCATCTAGTTGAATTTAGAGAAACCCGTGGAAAATTCCCTATTGACAGTGTCAAAACAAAAATCAGAAAGTATTGTCGAGGCAACTTCCCAAAACAACTCATTGAAAAAGATTATAAGTGCCAAAATGATAAAAAGGTGTTGCGTACGTCCTAGCACAACGGTACACAACAGTTAAACATTCACCATAGGGTGGTTCAAGGATAGAAGACACTCGGGCAAGCCCACGAAAACACTAAAGTAACGAGGTATAAACACAATTTAATAACACAAAAACACAACACAAGTTAAGTACCAATGTACTAAACAACACTTCAAGTCAACAAACACAATACACTTTCAAAGAATACACGAAGAAATAATAACACAATCGAGACAATGGAGAAGCTGAACTTTCTATTTGAATTACTACGAATAACACTATGACTTATTATTACGATCTATACGATATACGTGAAGGTAGTATAACAATTCGAGCAATTATCTAAAAAAACCTAATTTTCATTTTATACCCCTTGGCAATGCTGTAAAGGCGACCCCCAGGCCCTCACTTGGCCTCGGCCTAAAGTTCCCTGTTGAGGTTTCCATTCCTCTTCATATCTCCTAAACTACTCGATACAATACAGTCCAACTTTGCATAACATAAGCTGACAACAATCTCTATCCGTATAAACAATGCTTACTTAGGCTACATACCGCCAACATACTAATAAATTCACAAATACATACAAAAAAGACATATTTTCGTAAAAGTTACACACACATTTCTAATTATTTCCAAAAGTAACAACTTCTACCTATCAAACTTTATTCCACCTAATAGAATTCCCTACGTTCTACAATAATACAATACCAAACACAAACATTCATTGTACATTGAACCCTAAAAACAGTAAAACTAACAATTCTATAAGCAAATTCACGAACAAAGTGAATACCAACAAAACTAGCTATCGCCCGAAACAAAAAACATGTAAATACTGAGGGCGCTAACAAGCTGGACATACATACAAAGTTACATCACTGACATCATCGTAATTACAGAGCTATTCATTAATTTAACATTTTTCCCTGCTAAAGCAGTAATAGCACACAAGATATCTTTTATCCCTTTCCAACGATTAGAGGAGTCCGACTACTGACGACATATACACTGTCTCACTCTAACGTTAGATATAGTCTAACACTGTTGCGCACGTCCTAGCACAACGGTACAGCAACAGTTAAACATTCACCATAGGGTGGTTCAAGGATAGAAGACACTCAGGCAAGCCCACGAAAACACCAAAGTAACGAGGTATAAACACAATTTAATAACACAAAAACACAACACAAGTTAAGTACCAATGTACTAAACAACACTTCAAGTCAACAAACACAATACACTTTCAAAGAATACACGAAGAAATAATAACACAATCGAGACAATGGAGAAGCTGAACTTTCTATTTGAATTACTACGAATAACACTATGACTTATTATTACGATCTATACGATATACGTGAAGGTAGTATAACAATTCGAGCAATTATCTAAAAAAACCTAATTTTCATTTTATACCCCTTGGCAATGCTGTAAAGGCGACCCCCAGGCCCTCACTTGGCCTCGGCCTAAAGTTCCCTGTTGAGGTTTCCATTTCCTCTTCATATCTCCTAAACTACTCGATACAATACAGTCCAACTTTGCATAACATAAGCTGACAACAATCTCTATCCGTATAAACAATGCTTACTTAGGCTACATACCGCCAACATACTAATAAATTCACAAATACATACAAAAAAGACATATTTTCGTAAAAGTTACACACACATCTCTAATTATTTCCAAAACTAACAACTTCTACTTATCAAACTTTATTCCACCTAATAGAATTCCCTACGTTCTACAATAATACAATACCAAACACAAACATTCATTGTACATTGAACCCTAAAAACAGTAAAACTAACAATTCTATAAGCAAATTCACGAACAAAGTGAATACCAACAAAACCAGCCATCGCCCGAAACAAAATACATGTAAATACTGAGGGCGCTAACAAGCCGGACACACATACAAAGTTACATCAATGACACTATCGTAATTACAGAGCCATTCATTAATTTAACATTTTTCCCTGCTAAAGCAGTAATAGCACACCAGATATCTTTTATCCCTTTCTAACGATTAGAGGAGTGCGACCACTGGCGACATATACACTGTCTCACTCTAACGTTAGATATAGTCTAACACATTCTAAACAATTTCAATAAAATTCACATGCAAGCCATTAGCTATTGCCTATTGCATACACATACATATAAGTACAATGCCAAGATAATCGGCTGCCCGTAACATTCCACCCCCCGTACGAGGATACATTTATACAATACAAAATTATCCTAGGACAATATCGGCGGTGGGCAGCACGATGACTTTCGCTACCGGTCGTCTCAATAGACCGTGACCAGTCTTAACATCTATCATACGCACTTTCCCGTCATTTCCGGGATAAACTTTCACTATTTTGCCTTTTGGCCACTGATTACGTGGTAGTGAGTCGTCACATATGACAACGACATCATCTATTTTCACGTTCACTGGGTCACTATTCCACTTCACTCGACGCTGGAGTGACGGCAGGTATTCCCGCCGCCATCGATGCCAGAAGACATCCGCCAGTGCGTTTGCACGCCTCCACTGTCGACGGACCTCCAAGTCCGCCGAACACGACGGCGCGAATGAGGCGGCGCCCGATCCCGTCCCCAACAGGATATGGTTAGGCGTGAGGACGGTGGGACTTGCCGCATCCTCGACAGGAACATAGCTGAGCGGCCGGCTGTTTACAGTCAGCTCGGCCTCCAAGAGCAAGGTATGCAGTACCTCCTCTCGAGGCGCCTTCTGGCGCAAGGTGACTCGAAGCGCGTTTTTTATTGAGCGCACGAGTCTTTCCCAAATTCCCCCCATGTGAGGAGCTGCCGGAGTATTAAATATCCACTCAATGTTTCTAAGAGTTATGGCTTCGGCAAATTTCTCATGATCAAATTCTTTCAATGCCGCTCGCAGTTCTTTCTCGGCTCCAACAAAATTAGTTCCTCGGTCACTTCTGATGGTCTGTGGTTGACCTCTGCGTGCGATTAGTCTTCTCACAGCCAAGATTGCCGAGTCAATGTTCAGGGATGTTGCCAATTCCAAGTGCACCGCCCGTGTAGATAGGCAGGTGAACAATACACCCCATCTTTTCTCTCGTCGTCTTCCAATCGTCACCTCCATCGGTCCGAAGTAGTCGATGCCGCAATGTACAAATGCGCGCCTTGTTGACTGCACGCGTGAAGATGGGAGATCAGCCATTTTCGGTACAATAGGATTACCACGTAAATGTTTACACGTTACACATGCTCGTATCAATTTCTTTATTGTACTCCTTATGTTACGGGCAGCCGATTATCTTGGCATTGTACTTATATGTATATGTATGCAATAAGCAATAGCTAATGACTTGCACTTGATTTTTATTGAAATTGTTTAGAATGTGTGTTAGACTATATCTAACGTTAGAGTGAGACAGTGTATATGTCGTCAGTAGTCGCACTCCTCTAATCGTTGGAAAGGGATAAAAGATATCTTGTGTGCTATTACTGCTTTAGCAGGGAAAAATGTTAAATGAATGAATAGCTCTGTAATTACGATAGTGTCAGTGATGTAACTTTGTATGTATGTCCAGCTTGTTAGCGCCCTCAGTATTTACATGTTTTTTGTTTCGGGCGATAGCTAGTTTTGTTGGTATTCACTTTGTTCGTGAATTTGCTTATAGAATTGTTAGTTTTACTGTTTTTAGGGTTCAATGTACAATGAATGTTTGTGTTTGGTATTGTATTATTGTAGAACGTAGGGAATTCTATTAGGTGGAATAAAGCATGATAGGTAGAAGTTATTAGTTTTAGAAATAATTAGAGATTTGTGTATAACTTTTACGAAAATATGTCTTTTTTGTATGTATTTGTGAATTTATTAGTATGTTGGCGGTATGTAGCCTAAGTAAGCATTGTTTGTATAGTTGGAGAATGTTGTCAGCTTGTTTAATGTAAAGTTGGACTGTTTTGTGTCGAGTAGTTTAGGAGATATGAAGAGGAAATGGAAACCTCAAAAGGGAACTTTAGGCCGAGGCCAAGTGAGGGCCTGGGGGTCGCCTTTACAGCATTGCCAAGGGGTATAAAATGAAAATTAGATATTTTTAGATAATTGCTCGAATTGTTATACTATTTTGACGTATATCGTATAGATCGTAAAAATAAGTAATAGTGTTATTCGTAGTAATTCAAATAGAAAGTTCAGCTTCTCCATTGTCTCGATTGTGTTATTATTTCTTCGTGTATTCTTTGAAAGTGTATTGTGTTTGTTAACTTGAAGTGTTGTTTAGTACATTGGTACTTAACTTGTGTTGTGTTTTAGATTTATTAAATTGTGTTTATACCTTGTTACTTTGGTGTTTTCGTGGGCTTGCCTGAGTGTCTTCTATCCTATTGAACCACCCTATGGTGAATGTTTAACTGTTGTGTACCGTTGTGCTAGGGCGTGCGCAACACCTTATATTTGTGATCCAAAATCTCTCTCTTACTGCATTCACAACATGTTCCGTTCCAGCATGCGCAGCTTTGTGGTGGAAGTACTTCACTATCAAATGTGCCGCCCATCCGCGGCCATCAATGATGATAGGGTGCCTTTCGTCAAATGACAATTCTGTTGACGCACCAATCCGACCTCTCACCCTCAACAATCCATCTTCATACAGCATCGGATCCAAAGCCTTCAGCTTGCTGTCCGCTGGTAGGTTTTTACCAGCTTGAAGTGCCTGGATTTCTTTATCGAAATGCTCCTTTTGAGCTTCCTTCAAGATCAATATTTCCTCATCTCTGAGATCATCTCGTTCTAAGGCGTTAGTCTTCCGTCCTCTGCATCTTCTGACGAAGGCCAATGCTCTCGCCGTTATTCTCACCGCTCGATCCCATGCAGAGTACCACCTAAGATTGATCACAGGCTCTTGGACCTGAGCTATCACATTGACTCTCAGCTCAAGGTCCACCTGAGGCGCTTCCTCGGTAACTGTGTTCGGCCACAGGTGCGGAGGATCGCGCAGAAAGGGGGGCCCCGAAACCCACATGCTTTTATCCCGAGGCCAGCCCAACTTGGTCGCTTCATCGGCCGGATTATGGTGGATGGTGGAAGTACTTCACTATCAAATGTGCCGCCCATCCGCGGCCATCAATGATGATAGGGTGCCTTTCGTCAAATGACAATTCTGTTGACGCACCAATCCGACCTCTCACCCTCAACAATCCATCTTCATACAGCATCGGATCCAAAGCCTTCAGCTTGCTGTCCGCTGGTAGGTTTTTACCAGCTTGAAGTGCCTGGATTTCTTTATCGAAATGCTCCTTTTGAGCTTCCTTCAAGATCAATATTTCCGCATCTCTGAAATCATCTCGTTCTAAGGCGTTAGTCTTCCGTCCTCTGCATCTTCTGACGAAGGCCAATGCTCTCGCCGTTATTCTCACCGCTCGATCCCATGCAGAGTACCACCTAAGATTGATCACAGGCTCTTGGACCTGAGCTATCACATTGACTCTCAGCTCAAGGTCCACCTGAGGCGCTTCCTCGGTAACTGTGTTCGGCCACAGGTGCGGAGGATCGCGCAGAAAGGGGGGCCCCGAAACCCACATGCTTTTATCCCGAGGCCAGCCCAACTTGGTCGCTTCATCGGCCGGATTATCCGCCGATGCAACCCAGCGCCAACCACTTCTATTACTCCCTGATTCGATTTCGCTCAAACGGTGCGAAACAAAACTCTGATAGTCCCTAGAGTCTGACGCTATCCACCTCAGCACCGTTTGCGAATCAGTCCAGTAAAAAATATTTACACCTAATCCTAACTCATTCCTAATACTACGTCCTAACCTACAAGCTAAGACTGCAGCTTGCAACTCTAATCTTGGGATGCTCACCACTTTCAGTGGGGAAACCCGTGCCTTTCCGGCCACTAACGAGCACTCACGTTCATCATTATCGTTCACACCTACGAGGTACGCTACTGCAGCGTACGCTCGCTCGCTCGCATCACCAAACACATGTAATTCTAGGTCTTTACGTAGGTCTAAACCATACCACCTAGGAATCCTAAAACTACTAATTTTATTTACATTACCTAACCAAGTGAGCCAACTTCTAGCTTCACTCTCTAGCAGCTTGTCATCCCACCCGATGTTCGATTTCCAGATCTGCTGTAACAGAATCCTAGTGGGGATGACCGCTGGACACAAGAACCCCAATGGGTCAAACACAGACATAACAAACCTAAGATATTCTCTCTTTGTAGGTATCACATCACCGCTAGCGATCTCTACAGGAATCTTCTTGAATGACAAGTCAAACGTGAGGTCATCCAAATGAGGGTTCCAAATTCAGCCTAGGGTACGCTATACCGGTATCTGCTCTAGTCCTTTCCCGAATTCTACGTTCTGAGCAACCTGTGTCGAACCCTCTACCCCTTCACACATGGTAGGAGAGTTTGACACCCACCCCCTAATATGGAAGCCCCCTGCATCATGAGACTGTGTCACTTCCTCAACTATCTTCCTAGCGGTAACCACATCGTCGAAACTATCCAAATAGTCATCAACATAATGTTTATTTACGATAGGCTCTACAGCGTTAGGGTATTTGTCAGCCAAATCCCTAGCATTCTTGTTTAAAATATACATTGCCATCGAAGGCGAGGATGTGGCTCCGAATATCATGGAGTTCATGACGTACACATCTGGGCGTTTAATTCGTTCTTGCCCGCGCCATAAAAACAACTGAGCCCCCTTATCCTCATCCTTAATTTTCACACGCAAAAACATATCAGCTATATCACCTTTCACGGCGATCCTACCACATCGGAACCTCGTTAACACACCGAATAGCGAGTTCAGTAGTACGGGTCCGCTGAGCAATTTCGAATTCATCGAAACCCCTCTATATGAAGCCGCAGCATCATATACCAGACGAAGCTTTCCAGGCTTATTAGGGTTCACTACCCCAAAATGAGGCAAGTACCACTTAGGGTGTACTTCCCATGCATCTGGTACCTTTTCAGCGTAACCCTCGTTCAGAAGCCTGTCGATCTGAGCTTCGTATGTCATGCCAAATAACGGATCTTTATCCATGCGCCGTTCGATTTCCTTTAACCTCGTTAAAGCCTGATTATAGTTATCAGGAAAGATAGGGTTTTCATCCCTCCATAACAAACCACACTCCCATCCACTTTCAACCCGGCGACTAGTGCGTTCTAAAATCATGTTTGCTCGTTCAACATCCGCGTTCTTGCGCTCGACCTCAGCTATACCTATGCTATCTAATTCAAATTGTGCCTTAACTAAACTATGTAAATCCCTATCTAACCTACTCTTATTAACTAAAGGTGTACAATGGACTGTTTCACAATCAGGGGAAGTGGATGCACAGTATCCCAAGGGGCCATGGATTACCCATCCCAACTGAGTAAGAGAAGCGATCGGATGACCGGACTTACCCCTTCGGATCTTCCCGCCGACGATGAGCTCCCAGTTATCCTGGCCCAGGAGAAGCAGCGGCTTCGTCTCCCCTCCCTCCTTGCGATCCTCACTGCAATCCATGGTGTCACACAAATCACTAAGATGAGCGTTCTCATACACTGACACTGGTACAGTTTGAGTAGGCAGATTCAAATGAGCCATAGTACGCACATTCACACAATGTTCCAGTCCATTAGGTCCACAAACACTAATGTTCACTTTCCGTGATTCACTGTCCGTTACCCTTTGTCCGTTTCACGGTCACTATTGTGAGCGGGCACGGCTCACCAACATCACTGGTCACTAAACTACTGTCCATTAGTGACACTGTGGCACCATCGTCCAACAAGGCGTGAGTCTGTGTCACGCAGTTGTCTCTCTTGATAGAGACTGGCACCATCTTCAGCAAGGCCTTGGTACACACACCTCCAACACTAAAGGCCCGCTTCACTTCAGCTTCAGGAGCCGAGGGCGTCAACCCGGGTGGGCGCTCCTCAGCCGGCCCACCATTGAAGTGGAGTAGCGTATGATGAGGGGCGTTGCACTGTTCACAACGCTTCGCACGACAAAACTCCCGGTTGTGCCGAGTGCACAAACACTTGAAACACAGTCGACTGTCTTTGGCCACGTTCCATCGTTCACTATTGTTCAGTGCTATAAACTTTCTACACACTGGCAGCACGTGATTGCCATCACACATCGCGCACATTACTCGCGGCGCACTGCTCGACGCTACTGGTGCGGAGCTTACGGTTCGCGGCACACTCCTTGACGCTATTGCTCTGGAGCTTACATTTCGCGGTGCATTCCTCGACGCAACCGGTGCGGAGCTTAGAGATGCGACTCTGTGTACATTACGATGTACAGGTAACACTCGCGGACGCGGTGCGTTATAAGTCGCTCTAACCGAGGGTGCAGCCATGTTCATGGCTACCAGAAACGATGCCGATCGCGAGCGTTCAACCAAGAATGCAAGTAAAATGTCCAAGCTTGGCGACACACGTAAGTCCACACTACACACATTGTCTTTGCACTTTAAGAACTCACTATATAAATGCTTCTGGAGAGGCGTAAGCTTGTTCAGTATCTCACACACCAGTTGAGGGTTATTCAAGTACCCATCGGCCTTGATGTTCTTCAGCAATGACACACAATTTCTCACAACTGAAGTATACGTAAACTTTTGCATTTCCTTGCCACTCTCGGTCACACGCGGTAAAGTCTTAATCTTCCTTAAGACACCTTCCTTCCTTAATCCAAAATCGCACCAGGGTGCCGAACACTTCCTCAAGGGTACACATAACTTCTTGAGGATCACCTGCACCTCTCAAAATATCCTCCACTTCAATCTTCGCTGGCCCCACAATCGGTTGCTGCAACCTTGCCATGTTCTCGAACGCTTCAAACTTGTATATTTCCGTTGAGCGTTCATAGGTGCGCTTGAATGTGATCCAGTCAGCTGGGTTACCATCAAACTTTGGTAACTCGTATGTCTGCCGCGGTCTAGGCCTAGACATACCTATTATCGCATCCGTCAACTTATCCAATCCCTCCATCCGCCTACGAGGGCGCTCTTCTGACCGCTCCCTCCTCGGCGTCGGCGACGATGCACGCGGCTGCGTATCGTCGAACCTCACATCGGCGGCAGAAGGGCGCGGTAGTCCACGTTCACGAGGCACCTCTTCTCCCATACGTGGCGTTCGACTCAGCCACTCTTCCACTCGCTGGTTTGTCGCAACCTGCGTCAGCGAGCGTCGTTCCTCCGCTTCTTCATCAGCTGCAGCTTCTGCAGCTTCGATGTTGGCTATCTTAGCTGCCAACTGTTTGTTTAAGACATCCTCCCTTATCTTGGCTGTTTCCATGGATATCTTCGCTTTCTCCATCGCTATTTCCAGCTCAAGCTGTCGCCGCTGTGCATCCAAGGCCATTCTATGGCTGCGGCGAGAAGCATGGCTCCCCAAGGTGCTCTTCACATCCACTGGTCGGTGTGGTAGCACGAATCCACGAGGATCAACCAGCACGCTGCCTTCCGGTTCCCCGGGTATCCGCAGTGGTGGCGGCCGTTGATCATGTTCATAAAAGACTTCATCGGGCTCCTTCTGATCCCGATGATCAATGGTTCGTCCCTGCGGAAGAGTGGGCACGAGCGATGATGACGGCGGGATCGTTCGTTGCAAGGCCGCCGCCCCGTCCGCATCCACCGACAATTCCAAGTCCGCAGGCACATCTTCCAAGTCGTCTTTAGTGGGCTCAGCTTGCTCCTCCGCCAACTTCTTCGCACTCCTCGTTACTCTCGACATGGTAACTTATAAGTGTCTTATCTATCCGGATCTGAAGGACCAAACTGTTGCGCACGTCCTAGCACAACGGTACAGCAACAGTTAAACATTCACCATAGGGTGGTTCAAGGATAGAAGACACTCAGGCAAGCCCATGAAAACACCAAAGTAACAAGGTATAAATTACACTTTAATACACAACAACACAACACAAGTTAAGTACCAATGTAATAAACAACACTTTCAATTTTACTAACACAATACACTTTCAAAGAAACACGAAGAAATAATAACACAATCGAGACAATGGAGAAGCTGAACTTTCTATTTGAATTACTACGAATAACACTATTACTTATTTTTACGATCTATACGATATACGTCAAGGTAGTATAACAATTCGAGCAATTATCTAAAAAAAACCTAATTTTCATTTTATACCCCTCGCTGTAAAGGCGACCCCCAGGCCGTCACTTGGCCTCGGCCTAAAGTTCCCTGTTGAGGTTTCCATTTCCTCTTCATATCTCCTAAACTACTCGATACAATACAGTCCAACTTTGCATTACATAAGCTGACAACAATCTCTATCCGAATAAACAATGCTTACTTAGGCTACATACCGCCAACATACTAATAAATCACAAATACATACAAAAAAGACATATTTTCGTAAAAGTTACACACAAATTTCTAATTATTTCCAAAAGTAACAAATTCTACGTATCAAACTTTATTCCACCTAATAGAATTCCCTACGTTCTATAATAATACAATACCAAACACAAACATTCATTGTACATTAAACTCTAAAAACAGTAAAACTAACAATTCTATAAGCAAATTCACGAACAAAGTGAATACCAACAAAACTAGCTATCGCCCGAAACAAAATACATGTAAATACTGAGGGCGCTAACAAGCTGGACATACACACAAAGTTACATCAATGACACTATCGTAATTACAGAGCTATTCATTCATTTAACATTTTTCCCTGCTAAAGCAGTAATAGCACACCAGATATCTTTTATCCCTTTCTAACGATTAGAGGAGTGCGACTACTGACGACATATACACTGTCTCACTCTAACGTTAGATATAGTCTAACACATTTTAAACAATTTCAATAAAAATCAAGTGCAAGTCATTAGCTATATTGCTTATTGCATACATATACATATAAGTACTATGCCAAGATAATCGGCTGCCCGTAACAGCCATCATTCCCTGAACTAGAACAAGTCACAAATCTGAGACCCTTGGTAGCAACATATGGCCTTAACCCAAGTGTTCTAGTCTAACTCAACAGACTTCATAATCATGACCTTACTAACAATCTCTCCTATGAATCATCATCATCACCTATGCTAAGCTATGTTCTGGATGTGAGATAACCAAGTCGGCTATCCTCCAGCACTCTATGGGCATATGGAGTTTTTCGCACCCTATGGAACACATTGATACTACCTACTATATTCCTATCAACACTGAACAACTTTCAATCCATAACAAATCTTGGGAAGAGTTATAAGAGCTGACGGGTTGTTCCGCACAAGTTAATCTTGAACAGGCTCAACGCCGGATTGATGTGTGCAAACGTTTGCTGGAGAATCCACTTGACGATCATTTTTTCAAAAGAATCGTCGCATGTGATGAAAAGTGGGTGTATTTTAGAAATCCAGATATGAAAAAACAGTTGTTATCGCGTCGTCAGAAGCCAGAACAAGTCGTCAAACGAGATCGCATTGAAGAAGTGTGTCAGTATCAGCCAGTTGTGTTTATGGTGGAATTTTAAGGGACCAGTCTATTGGGAGTTGATTCCAGATGGCCATGGAATTACGGCAGAGCTTTTCGCAGCTCAGTTGGAACATGTGTACGCAGCCCTGAGTGAAAAATATCCAGCTTTGGTCAATCGAAGACGAGCTCTGTTGCAGATGGATAACGCTCCTCTTTCTACTGCAAGTTTGACTAAGAAAAAAATAGCGAAACTGGAAGGAATCGAGCTGTTGTCTGACCCCAGCATACAGTCCTGATCTCGGACCGTCTGATTATTATATTTTTCGAGCATTTGCTTAGCCCACTTCTTACGAATACGGCAATTGAACTATCAGGAAGATGTTGAAAACGGCATCCGAGATTTCTTCGCGTCTTAAACAAAAGACTGGTATTGTCAAGGGATAAAAGAACTGGCTTCGCGTTGTGTATTGACTATAATTGTACACAATGGTTTATACAGGATTATTTTTGGACCCCCCACCAAAAGTTTAAAGTGGCTTCTACTCATGAAACTGAGCAACTGAGCAAACAACCAATAATCAATTTGCAAAAAAATTTTGGGCACATCCATACAAAATAGGCCGATCACATGATCAAATTAGTATGAAAGGTCCAAAAATGTTTGCAAATTGACCATTAGTTTACTTGGGGAAAGTTGCTCAGTTTCATGAGTAGAAGCCACTGTGAAGTGTTGGTGGGGGGTCCAAAAATAATCCTGTATTATGAATATTAAACTGAATGTTTTAATGTGCTAGACTTTTTAAATAATATGTGATGAAAACCGCAAGAACTTATGATAGCGATTCGATAACACATGCCTTTGCAAAGAGTTTTAGTCCTAATTATGCTTTAATTCCCTATTATACTCACATCTTTCTTAGCTACAACATTCCGCTGGCGTAACATTATTGCCTTTGCCAAAGAGAATATAATATGAACGTTATCTCCTCGGGCCCATAGCTCAAAGAGGCTTCAGACCTGAAAAAACCCTTTGTACCTGAAAAATGATTTCTTATTTTGACACTCACAACATTTGTACCGCTGTCTGTGAGGAATGATTGACAAAAGAGTTTGGGCCATACGGCGCCATCTTGAAAATTTGTTTTTCCATTTTTTTGATAATTTGGCTTTTCTCCGACCAGATTTGAAGGCCTAACACGCGTTACATATTATTTGTAACGGGGCTGGTGTACTCAGTTTGTTTCTAGATTGTCTAGATTTTCTGTAATTAACCTCCAAAAAAAAGCCCGACGGGCTTTTTTTCCCATGCTAATTACAGAAAAACTAGGAACTCTACATACCAGTTTATTACATCAGCCCCGTTACATATGATATGTAACGCTAGTTAGCCCTTCAAATCTGCTCGGAAAAAGGCCTAATAATAAAAAAAAGGGAATAACATTTTTCAAGCGTTACTCCGTCGGGCCCATAAACTTTCATCGATAACTCCATAACGAGTGCGGTACAAATGATAAGAATGAAGTATTATTGAAATATTTTGCTGGTACAAAGGTTCTATGAACTTATTTTGTTAATATCTGCAGTAATTATGGAGAAATTCAAAGCGAAAGTTTGTATGTAGCTCACGAAATAGGGTGACAATGATTGTTAATGTTATTGGAATAGTACTGGTTAGTACTAAAATGTTAGGTAGGTAAAAATTATAACGAAATAATCACAGATAAATCAATCTAGGTACCTGCAGTAACCTTATTACCAAAAAAAAAATGAAATATTGTATTAAAAATAAAATATTATCAAAAAATATGCATCCATCGAAATTCTTGTTAAGAATTATTGGTTGTTCGACCCAATGGTCATAACAAAAGTTAGATAACGCTTGTTAACATAATAATACATAAATAATACGGTCATTTTCAAAGTTACCGACATAGCTCTCAGAATCGCTAGACTTAAGTGGCAGTGGGCAGGGCACATAGCTCGTAGAACAGATGGCCGTTGGGGCAGTAAAGTTCTCGAATGGCGACCGCGCACCGGAAGGCGCAGTGTGGGCAGGCCCCCGACTCGGTGGACCGACGACCTGGTAAAGGTTGCAGGAAGCCGCTGGATGCGAGCCGCACAGGACCGGTCGGTGTGGAAATCCTTGGGGGAGGCCTTTGTCCAGCAGTGGACGTCTTTCGGCTGATAGATAGATAGAAAACTTTAGAAAATATCTGATAATGAATGAAAATTTAAATATCGGCGACGTAAAAAACAAATACTGAATGGTTTTGTCTCATATGCTTTAAAAAAAACTTGTTTCATGCCCATTTTAGAAATGTACAATACTTGTACATTTTCCTAGCAAACATTGAGTGAATTACTATTTTTGACTTAAAGGTGCTGATTAAAAAAAAAACATTATATTCGAGCTTTTTGAGACAAAATTATTTAGAATTACTAAGAATAGAAAGGATATCATGTGAGTGTTCTATAAGGTTACCGTGACCTGAGATAAAAAAAAGAAAATAAAACCGGCCAAGTGCGAATCGGACTCGCGCGTAAAGGGTTCCGTACCATCGAACCAGAAACTCCAAAAAACACGTCTTTTGTATGGGGACCCCCTTTAATTTTTAAATATTATTTCATTTTATTATATTTTATTAGTGACTATAGCAATACAAACTCTGTGAGCATTTCAAGCGTCTACCTGTTGCCATTATTAAGATCGAGCAAAAAACGCCAAAAATACACGTTTCTAGTAGGGGAGCCCCTTTAACTTTTAATTTATCTGGGGGCATGGAAGTACCCCCGCCAAGACGAGCCAAGCGAAGCGCAAGGGCACTAGCTACCTTTTCTCGAAACGCTTCGTCGTTTTTTTAAACTCTCATAACTTTGCTTTGGACGAGCCAGGCGAAGCGCAAGGGCACTACCTACCTTTTCTCGAAACGCTTCGTCGTTTTTTTGAACTCTTATAACTTTGCTTTGGATGATGCTAAATATTTAAATTTTTCAAGATAGAATGCCATCAGTACAATCATTAAACATACAAAGTTTGAATGTCGTAGCTATTATACTTAAGATTTTATTAATGTCTCAAAACTCACGATTTCGTCACTGACTCACTGGACTGACTCACCAAGTGGCTCACCAATTACTTATTAATGGCAAACCAAATCACCGACTCAACAAAATCCCCAAAGCTACTTTCCCACCGTCACAGGAATCCATATGTTATGCTTTTAGTATTAGTGATATTGTAACAGAAATTAAATCACTCAAACTCGGAAAGGCTTCAGGTTTTGATAAAATATCTATTGAGCAAATTAAACATGTTGGCCCTGTGGGTATCTCGTGGTTACTTCAACTATTCAACGAGTGTCTTGAGACTGCAAAAATATCCAAATTCTGGAGAAAGTCAAAAGTAATCGCTATTTCAAAACCTTGGAAATTCTGTGATTACCCTAAAAATTACCGACCAATTTCCCTCCTTTTTCACATCTACAAGCTGTTCGAAAGTATGCTGCTGAATCGGCTATATGGTGTTCATCATCATCATCATCATCGTCAGCCTGCATTAGTCCACTGTTGGACATAGGCCTCCCCTAAGGCACGCCACTTATACCTATCTTCGGCCACGCGCATCCAGCTGTTACCAGCAACCTTGCGCAGATTATCGCTCCACCTAGCCGAGGGCGTCCCACGCTACGTTTGCCCAAACGCGGTCTCCACTGTAGCACTCTGTTTGTCCACCGGTTGTCAGTTCTTCGACATATATGTCCGGCCCATTGCCACTTCAGTGTGCTAATTCTCTGAGCAATGTCGATTACTTTGGTTCTCTGGCGAATAACCTCATTTCGGATTCGGTCGCGCAGAGAAACTCCGAGCATGGCTCTCTCCATGGCACGCTGTGTGACTTTGAGCTTGTGGACTAACTGCACTGTTAGTGTCCACGTTTCGGCGCCATATGTCATCACGGGTAGGACGCACTGGTTGAAGACTTTTGTCTTCAGGCATTGTGGTATTGGCGACGTGAATATGTGACGAAGCTTGCCGAATGCTGCCCAGCTTAGCTGTATTCTTCTACTGGCCTCCCTCTCGAAGTTGTTTCTACCTAACTGCATGATTTGCCCGAGGTAGACATATTCTTGAACAGCTTCGAGAGGTTTACCCTCGACTATAACCGGACTCGGGACGATGTGTTTATTGAACATGACTTTAGTCTTGTCCAAGTTCATCCCGAGACCAATCAGTCGGGAAGCAGCATTAAGGCTATCCAGCATATCCTTTCTTTCTGATTCTGCCATTATGACGATATCATCGGCAAAGCGAAGGTGTGAGATGTGTTCGCCATTGACATTTATGCCTCGTCCTTTCCAGTCTATAGTCTTGAAAACGTCTTCCAACGCATTTGTGAACAGTTTTGGGGATATGACATCCCCCTGTCTCACTCCTCGATGCAATTGGATGGGTTTTGATTGACTATTCTGTATTTGGACGGCAATAGTGGCGGCGTCGTAAAGACATCTCAGCACTTCGATGTATCGCCAGTCAACTTGGCATCTCTGCAAGGACTCCATTACAGCCCAGGTCTCGATGGAGTCAAAGGCCTTCTCATAGTCCACAAATGCAAGACACAAGGGCTGATTATACTCCTCTGTCTTCTGTGTAATCTGCCTCACTGTGTGTATGTGGTCTAAAGCACGGGGTCTCATTGCATACAACGAAAACCTTAGTTCATTAAAATATCAATAGATGGCACGACAAGTATCGATTTGTAATCGAAGTTCATGCAAAACGAAGAAAAAACCCATAAAGTTGCTAAAAATAAGTGTTTTCATTATTGTAATAACCAAAAAGTATGACAAAGGCCGATAATGCACTTTATTATCAATTACTACAAATTATCTGATCACGGCGATGCATGTCAAAACTACTTTCGTCTTAACTTGTCAGAGTTGAGGAATGACACGTACTAGTTCAGTACCAGTTTATAGCGTGAATTAATAGATGGCGCTGATACAATACAATTAAAAAACGTAATGGGTGGTTTACGTTTTGTTTTTCATATTTCAAATTATGTATTTTTATTTAGTAATAACACAGATAATATAATACTAGTAGGTTATGTGCAAAAAAAAATCAACAAAAGCAAATGAAGTTACAGGTAAGCAACCAGAATGTCTTCATTTGTAGCCCGCGCCCTAGATGTCGCTAGTAACGGTAGTTCTTAATGAGTGAAAAAAATAGCCCGAAGAATAGCCCGAGTTACGGCAGTCGCATTTCGTTGTATGACATGAGGTATCTGTACGTTAGTATTATAAAATCTGTGTCTAGAGTGCCAAAACCTCCTCGAAACCCAGCTTCCACGCCTTTGGAGTTCTCCCGTTTTGTAAAGCAACATTGAATATATTCTGAAGCCTACTGATTACAGGCTTACCACCTGCTTTCAGTAGCTCAGAAGTTATTCCATCCTCTCCAGGGGCTTTTCCATTTTTAAGCTGTCTGAGGGCTAACTCAATCTCGTCGTGACTGATATCGGGAAGCTCGTCAGTGAAGTGGCAAGTCAACGTGGCTCGGGCTTCCGTGTTATGGGGATCTGGTCTGGAAGCTTTTGAAGCATATAACCGACTATAGAAATCTTCGATCTCGGACAAGATCTCGGGCTTAGAGGTAGCGACTCTGCCGTCGAATGTTGTAAAATTTGTCAGATGACTTCTCCCAAGCTGCTGAACGAAAACTTTAGTTCCTCGATTCTTCTCTATAGCTTCTTCGATATGAAGAGCATTGAAACGACGAAGATCTCATTGAATCAGCTTACGTATCCGCTTTGAGAGAGTTTTGTCATCTCCCGAAGTGGCTGTCGTGTTTTCTCGCCTTTTCCTCATAAGCTCCAAAGTCTCATCCGAGAGTTTTCATTTCCTGTCCTTATGCTTGACTCTACAGAACTTTTCTCCCACAGCCCTCATGGTATTTACCACGTTGTTGAGGTCCTCGTCTAAGCCAACTTATGGGGTAAGAGCATCGAAGCTATTTTTCAGCTCCAGTTGGAATCGCTCGGAACCAAGTAGGACCTAAAACTGATCAGGACGAAGAGAAGATTTCATCAGACGACTTCTTTCTAGCTTGTAATCGATATTCAGACTCGGAGAAGTCGGTGATCGCTGCCGGTATTAAACCTGTTGATCACGGAGACATCTCTGAATATGTGCTTCTTGACAGTCAAGATGAAATCTATTTCGTTTTTGGTCACAGTATCAGGGCTTTTCCAGGTCCATCTTCTTTGGGGCTTTTTCTTATAGAAAGAGTTCATTAAGAAAAGCCCCTGCAGATTTAGATTTAGATTTATTTTATTTCATATTATCAATGTCATATTCATAATAAAATTTAAAATGTCAGAGTATAATATGATCGTCAGAAACATAATAGTTAAAATACAAATACAAAGAGGTTAAAACATATTTTTTATTAGTTTTAAGTATTTTTATTTATTTACATAATATTTACATAAGTTCACAGAAAATAAAAAGACAAAAAACTATAAAGATTCATGGGTGAGATTCGAATCCGGACCTAAAAGCAGCAAAACGTAAGTGGCTCGCACCAAAACCGCTGATCTACCAAAGTACTTATAAGTAATGGTTAAAAATTTGCATCATATGCTTTCTCCTTTTATGTAATTTCACTCATATCTCTCTTAAATGAATTTTTTCGAAGATAATTCCCTCATAGATCGATTTCTGGTGACTTTTAACCCCTAATCCTAGATTTTCATCAAAAGGTTTCAAGCCGTTTTCCAAATCGTCGGGACACTTAACTCATTTAATAGTATAGGATATAAGATATATTTTCTATGAAACATTTTGCAGGATGTTGTTTGAGTCGGTAGTGGCCTTCTAAGAAAGGACAAGCAATATTTGTTCTGAAAATATCTATATTATTTTTTTATAATTTGATTCTATTGAAAAAAATTCATGCAAATTATCCTTTTTTTTTTTGTTAAAAAAAACAGAAAAATATTTAATGTTACGTAATATTAGAAAGTTATTCATCATTTATTATGATATTAGTCAGTAATATCAATTAGTTTTGGCGACTTTTGAGAAATTTTCTTATTGCAAATGTTATCAGCGCCATCTAGTTGAGTTTAGAGAAAGCCTTGAAAAATTCCCTATTGTCAAACAAGGGGCAAGACGGCACAATCATCATATATGGCGAAAGATGGCGCTATTTGTCTCTAAAATACAAAGAGGTTGAAATATATAATAAACTATTATTTATTTATTTTATATAACAAGGGGGGGGGGGGTACTTAAATATCACGTGTATTTATTTTTTCGTTCAACGCGCGATTTCTAGAGTAATTTCTAAGCGTCGGACTGTTGTTGTTATGTTGTTTTTAACTCTTCCCAAGGTTCGAAACGGCTTCAGGTAGTCAGAAACAACCTGCAACCTAAACGTCAGTTTGAATTTTTTATCACAGTGCTTTAATTTCCAAAATTAAATTACATTACACCTGTATTTAAATATAATATTTTGTATCAAAAAAATACACGTGATTTTGGGTAGGCGTGGGGAGGGTAGTCTAAAACCTCACCACGTATCACCAGGGGAGAGGGGGAGTCTAAAAAGTTGCTAAAAAATATCACATGATTAATGGACGACCCCCTTGTAGAACACACACATGATCTCCTTTCTATCCTTAATCATTTTAATTAATTTTATGTGAAAAATCTCGAATATAATGTTTTTCTTTTTAAATCAGCACCTTTATGTCAAAAATAGTAATTCACTCAATGTTTGCTAGAAAAATGTACGAGTATTGTACATTTCTAAAATGGGCATTAAACAAGATTTTTTTAAAGCATATGAGACAAAACCATTCAGTATTTTTTTTTTACGTCGCCGATGTTTAAAGTTTCATTCATTATCAGATATTTTCTAAAGATTTTTTTCGATGTATTTCTGATAGCATCTTTAATTTTTAGGGTTACGTACTTCAAAAGGTAAAAAGGAACCCTTATAGGACAACTTCGTTGTCCGTCCATCCGTCTGTCCGTCGGTCTGTCTGTCTGTCTGTCCGTCCGTCAAGACCCTTTTTCTCAGGAACGCGTAGACGTATCAAGTTGAAATTTATACCAAATACTCAGGACTGCAATCCCTTGAAGATGTGAAAAAATCAAACTTCTGTGCCGAGTCAATCAAGAGATACGACCGTTTATGCTGCATATTTGGACACTCGCATGGGAATCAAAACCTATAGGGTACTTTCCGTATACCTAGAATCATGAAATGTGGCAACAAGCAAAACTTATAGCACAAAAAGTGAAAAGTCCGAAAACCAAAAATTTTTAGTTACATATGTCAGACAAAAAAAATTAAAAATATCAAAAATCGAACCTGCTATTTTTGTTTCAAAAAAATATTGCAGTCCTTTTCCTGTTCCCTCATAAATATTTTGCTCCGTATCCTAAAGGTTGGGCGATCCCTTTGTCCAGAATCCAGATGTATAAGTACCTCACTTGCACAACAACTAGTTGAGAATAGGGAAGCTTCTATTTTATTAGGCCGGAAACCCCATCATTAATGAATAACGAGTATACCTTTGTTCTAGCTGAGTGCTCATTCCTCAGAACGACATTTTCCACTGCAAAGGAATAATTCGGGGCAGTTTATTTGTCTTTTTTGACAGTTGTATTTAACGCCACAATGTGGTTTGAATTGCATTTGCACCGAATTAGCTCTAAACAAGCGGTAGCAGTTACAGCAGTAGTCCATCTACTGATTATTTGTAGCTATTTCCCACTTTCACTGAGCCGAACGTGAGAGATTTTGAACGGGCACTAATGTCTGATCTCATACGTGGACACCCTGGTATACTGCTCTCAGAAGATGTTGTTGAAAACTGTCTTCCGATGATGGATTTTTTTTAATTTGTCCTTATCTTTTAGAGTACGATTCTCGCCTGCAATGGGTTAAGCTGGTGCAGTAGCTGGATCTTAAACATATTAAAAACAAATCAATTTAAAATAATTTTATACCCAAACAGAGAAATCTATGTACAATACAAAAATATCGTTTTATTCAAACTGTCTTGTCATAGGCGCACATGGTTATGATAAATTTTTCCAAAATTTTTTTTGGCCCCTTCAAAGTCTCCACAACCCATCGTTTTAAAACCGAGAGTTGCTGGAGGAGAAACATTCCAGGCTTACGACGCGGTTTTCTTTCCTCCTCCATTAGAGGCTGAAATGGTACCACCCCCTGTTAGAGCATAGAATATGGACAACATTAATTCTTTTTTCGTCTTGTAATATCTTGTGTTACCAATATTTTTTATTTATGCCACTAGTGCATATTTTTTAAACGATAGCATATTAAGGCAAAACCTAGTAGATTTTTTGGAGAGTTTTTTCATTTTCTTATTTTTTTTTTCACAATAAATGTAGTAAATTGAACAAAAATTATGCCAAAACTGAAAGCTACATTCTCAGTTTATTCGAAAACGACACCAAGTTTAAGATGATAGGTCAAATAGATAGTTTTTTTTCTAAAGCACGCCAAAGTGAGACTTTGTACGGCCCTCCCTCATCACCTGCCAGGGAGTGAGGGGTGGCTACTGGGCTAAATCAGCTTCTATTTACTTAACATATACGTGTGCCAAGTGATTTCCTTTAATAATCAAATTTTACCTCCCCATACACATTGGATTACGTATAAAACCCCACTATGTTTAACTTTATTTATAATAAAACCATTTAAAATACTTTAAGTAAAAGACTCTCATCAAATAGATTCTGTACAGTTTTAATATTGTTTTATGTAAACATAAAACTTATAATCCCGTTTATCCTAAGGCATTTTGGCTATGGTAACCTTATGATGTTCCGATTCGGAGTAGGTATTTATTACACTAATAGTTAAGTATCTGTTCCGACCCTTATTACTAAATTGAACCATAATTTCGATTATTCATAGCCATAGCAATCACTCCAGAGTAAAAATAAGTTAGGCAAGCATTTTCAGTAGTCTGTGATAAGTTGGTAAAGGCATCTATTTTATAAATTAATTTTACAAATAGTGAACTAATACCTAATACAATTTCAAAAATCCCAATTTCTCTTCATCTCTCAGGAACTTAATTAAATGCATTAAAATTTTTAGTTGCAAACTAGGACATTTATGAAAAATTTCAAATAAAAACCTAAAATTGTTCCCCACCTAACAAATCCTTCGCTCATTCATTTTATTTTGTTACCTAAATAACTTATTTCTTTTTCTATTATTTTGTTAACATAATGACCGTATTATTTATGTATTATTATGTTAACAAGCGTTATCTAACTTTTGTTATGACCATTGGGTCGAACAACCAATAATTCTTAACAAGAATTTCGATGGATGCATATTTTTTTGATAATATTTTATTTATAATACAATATTTCATTTTTTTTGGTAATAACATTACTGCAGGTACCTAGATTAATTTATATGTGATTATTTCGTTATAATTTTTACCTACCTAACATTTTAGTACTAACCAGTACTATTCCAATAACATTAACAATCATTGTCACCCTATTTCGTGAGCTACATACAAACTTTCGCTTTGAATTTCTCCATAATTACTGCAGATATTAACAAAATAAGTTCATAGAACCTTTGTACCAGCAAAATATTTCAGTAATACTTCATTCTTATCATTTGTACCGCACTCGTTATGGAGTTATCGATGAAAGTTTATGGGCCCGACGGAGTAACGCTTGAAAAATGTTATTCCCTTTTTTTTATTATTAGGCCTTTTTCCGAGCAGATTTGAAGGGCTAACTAGCGTTACATATCATATGTAACGGGGCTGATGTAATAAACTGGTATGTAGAGTTCCTAGTTTTTCTGTAATTAGCATGGGAAAAAAAGCCCGTCGGGCTTTTTTTTGGAGGTTAATTACAGAAAATCTAGACAATCTAGAAACAAACTGAGTACACCAGCCCCGTTACAAATGATATGTAACGCGTGTTAGGCCTTCAAATCTGGTCGGAGAAAAACCAAATTATCAAAAAAATGGAAAAACAAATTTTCAAGATGGCGCCGTATGGCCCAAACTCTTTTGTCAATCATTCCTCACAGACAGCGGTACAAATGTTGTGAGTGTCAAAATAAGAAATCATTTTTCAGGTACAAAGGGTTTTTTCAGGTCTGAAGCCTCTTTGAGCTATGGGCCCGAGGAGATAACGTTAATGAATATAATCACTACGTTTAGCCTTTGCCTTTTCCTAGTTGTGTTCTAAAACACTTTCATGATAGTAAGATAAGAGCCTTGCTTTTTTTTTTGCATCAGAGCCATACAGCCTAGTCTGTTGAAAATCTTCTATATCGTATTTAAAGGCCAAAAGCCATTTCTTCGTCTCCATAGAAAAAAATAATTAAGGCCAAAACCATTTCTTTCGCATTTTTATCTATTCTTCAGCAAAATGATAGCACTTTTGATGAAGATTTCATGGACTTCTTGAGAGCACTCGAAACACAGTCTACACACTTTTATTTCATTATCCTACATATTAGACACTTAAATGACACTTTATTGAACAATACACTATCGATATTATGCATTAAAAACCACGATATCTATTTTTTCGGATAATAAAACAAAAATGACAAACTCTTGCCGCGAGTTCCCGCCAAAAAGTCCTAAGAGCCTTGCTTTGCTGGCTTGTCAAATAAATCTTTCCTTGTTCTGGAACGTAATCCTAAAAAAATACGATATACGATTTGATTTATGAATTCAGCATTGCATTGTTGATTGTTGTGTTTATTTCATTTTAGATAAGTTAATTATCTTTCGCCGGTTTATAGAATAATTAGTTTAATAGAGAACTCCATTGTGTGTAAGTAAATGCTTTCTTTTTACTCAGTTTTTGATCTGAACCGTCACTGAGAATTTCACGTTTCTTAGTGATTTCATGTTAATTTTTCAATTTAGCGCGAAGATGAGTCGCATGGGGTCCCCATCTGTGGAGCTGGAGGAAGACACGGGTGCGGGGCACGCGCTCAGCGATTTCCTACTTCAGCTGGAGAACTACAACCCTTCGATACCAGACTCTGTTGTGTCACACTACTTGAACGCGGCGGGCTTTGAATCACAAGATCCTAGGTAAGTCGTGTTCAGCACAGTTTGTTTACTTATCTTTAGGATAGGGTACCTATAGTTGTTCAAAAAATCCTTACTATTAAGTTTCATAGATTAGATTTATTTATTTCATATTATCAATGTCAAGTTTACAATAATAAAATATTACAAAAATGTCAGAGGATAATATGATCGTCAAGAAAGAGATACACTTGCAAATCAGAATGACTATGGTCCTGTGTTGGGATATCTCCTGTTTTCTCAATATATTTGCATAATGTACCAATCCGGACTTGGCCCCCGTGTGTGGAGTATGGCTTAACCTGCCCGAGTTATGGGAAGAGACCCGTGCCCCTGCAGTGGCGATGTAATGGGTTGTGAACAACCAATTTGCATAATATTAACTAAAACATGAATCCTCATCTGTAGCCCGAATCAAATCCAAGCATAACTATCGAAATCAAAAGGTTTACCTTTTTACACTTTTCTTCAGGTTGATCAGACTCATAGCTGTGGCCTCGCAGAAGTTTCTCTCGGACATTGCCAATGATGCTCTTCAGCACTGCAAAATGAGGACCTCTAACCAGATGACCCAAAGCAAGAACCAGAAGGGGCCCAAAGAGAAGAAATATGTCATGACAATGGATGATCTGGTACCTGCACTTCAGGAGTATGGCATCACTGCCCGGAAGCCCCAGTATTTTGTATAATCTCAAGTTCTTCTCAAATTATAATTTTGGCTCAATAATTTTCTGATGGTAATTCATCTCCTTCATGTCATAAATTGCATTGTTTCACGAAAGCAATTGGTATGTGTTCTTAATAATAATTATCACTTAGTATTAAGAATGTAAAAGGACTTAAAGGAATTATTTCAATAAAAATAATATATTTTTCAAATCAGGTTTTAGAAGTTTCTTTATTAATTTTGGTTAAATAGACACAAAATGTAAATGAATATTAACATTTGGAAATTTTTTGGCAATCTAAATACTGGAATGGAATACTTCCATCTACAGTTCATTCCAATTAAAAGCAAAGGTAAACAAACTTACTATGGAACTGACATGTCAACGTCAGATGCATACTATTATTATTTTATACACTATCTTTGTTTACCTTTTGCTTTTTTTTATTGGAATGAACTATACACACCATGCTTGCAGCTTTTGCCTCTATAACTTAACCGCAATAGGTACAGCACGGAATCCATCATTACTCATCATCAGTGATCGGAATAGGTAGACTGTATTTACCTAAACTTCAAGGAATAGAGCGAAGACTTCTTTACGACAACATTTTTCTTCGCATCAATTGTACCGGGTTTCCGGACATCATATAAGTACATTACAAATTAATGTTATTTGAAAATAGCTTTCTGCCTGCGAGTTCGTCTGCGTGGAATTCGATTATATTGTCAAAGTCAAAGTCAAAATATTTTTTATTTAAGTAGATGCTGTACGCATACTTTTAAATCGTCTTTTTTTCTACCTAGTACAAAGTTCCTACCACGCGGAACTTGTACACTCAACGTTTCGGGAAGTGTTAGCGGAGCGAGAAGAAACGTCTTGTATTTTCATAAAATAAAATCATTATTATTAAAAATTCGGTTTCTAGGCGACGTGTCAAGATGAAAAATGCACCAGATTTTAAGTATATTTACAGCAATACTTTGTAAAAACCGTATACAATTTCGCGCAGTAGATTTTGCTAAAGCCCGGGACAATTTTCCCGGAAAAAATGTGGTATAAGGAAGTCTCCGAAAGACGTCTCTGTTCTCTGGCAAAGTTTAGGTAAATACAATCTACCTATTCCGATCACTGCTCATCATTCATCCATCACTATACCAAAGAAATCAATATAATTAGTACATAAATCTCTATATCCACAATCTTAGTAACAGATAATTTTTAAACTTAAATATCCTCTGTTACCCTATAAACCTAACGTAGTGTGAAATTGGTGTCGATTCGGGTTTTTATAATTAAACTTATTTGTCAAATAAGTTTAATCGCAAAAACCGAATCGACACCATTAACATTCAACATTAAAACATACACATCAACAGATTCAACCAATCATTTCAACTTTGCGATACACTGCTTTCAAATGCTCCGTCAGCTCAGTATTATCTGTTTCCATGAACAGGGTTACTTGTAGCAAGCCTGTATCCAACAATTTAATGTGTCTCTTGAACTTTTTCACGTAAGGTGGCTTGGCGAATGAAACTCTAGTGATGTTAACCGTTTCCAGGGTGATCTCCTTGTTTGCTTCATCACACGTGCCTTCTTCCAAGGATGTTAAACCAAAGTTGTGGCTGACAACAAAGGCCAGTTCGTTAGTGTTAGGTTTGATACGAAGGAAGCCTCGCTCTTGGTGCATTGGGGTTTGCTTCTCTGGGTGCCTGGATGTTGATAAGAAGTTGAACATTGGTTGACCTGTAACAGAAATATTGAATGCAATAAGAAAATAGTGTTGGGTTATTTAAACATTTTTAACTTCACCATATCATACATAATAAAATAAACTAAACCACTAAGTAAAGAAGGTAAAAATTAACTTAAAACTTAAAAAGAAAAAAAATAATATAACTTAGAATTGGCTTTAAACTATAGCTTTTATTTGTATGGTGTATCATGTAGGTTGTGAGAGAGAACTTTGTGTCAGGATTTTGTGATTTCTGCACTTGGGTTTTTTATAAGGCAGTCTACACTAGGATTCCCTGTGGTGTGGGGCTAAACTCTTGCTCATCGTGGTTCCTTAGTATTGTTTTGACGACTAGTAAAGGATGTATCTGATCATCATAATTAGCCTCATGAAAGTTGCAAACTTAGGTAATTGATGCAGGTAAAAGTTATTTTTTTTATTTTCTGTTCTCATTCTTAGATCAGCAAATAACCTAATTTCTAATATCAACTATGTACTTGGTGTTGCGGCCTGCACCTTGTACTATATTTTACTGCACTGGTTAAATGTGATTTAGCATTATGTGTAATTGCTATGAACATTCTTTAAGGAAACTGAGGCATCTGTTTAGCCCTTTTAAAACTGTTAATCGTTCTCTCATACAGCGTCATGTGAAGCGCATCTCTGTATTTCACTCTTACATTATCAAATAAGTTTTCGAAAATTAATCATTTGGTCTTTCCTTCAAATTTACGAAAGACATTATGTTCCTGAAACACTTAAGACTTGGTAGTGTACTACCATCATAAGAAAAGCCCCAAAGTGTACGGAAACTTCATTTACTTTGCGGCCTTCTCTCTCATGAGGGCAGTGTAGATATTGTGGTCAGATCATATCGTTGGAGGAGCTCCGCGGTGTTGGTTGGGGTACACAACGGTCAGAGAGTATCCTTAGGCTCTTAAGTGCACTCCAACCCAGTCTTTTCATGATCTGGCCAATTCCTATGACCTGGCCACGACACAGACGTTCCGCTAATACCTACCCAAGCAAATGAACTCGAGGTCCTCATGGTACTTGAAGTCGGGTATGTTGGGGTAGTGGCCCTTCCCCTCCATGGTGGTCCAGCGGCCGGCGAGCCACGCCAGCGGCTTCAGCGTCTCGTGCACCGCCGCCGGGGTTGCAGTAGTGAACATCATCTTGTACCAACACCAAACTAAAAGATCACAGCAGTCGCTTTCGTTGTTCTCGAGTAAAAGGTTTTAAATTGGACGTGGCGATGTACCAAAACGAGAAACTTAGAATTTCTAGGATAGGAAAATAAAATGTTTACATTCGTTCGAAGGAAGTCCCAACTCCCAACCTACTGTCTCTTTCGCCCTTAAAATATGTACAATAGGCTATCCTGTCGTCACGGCGGTAATATAATTTATCTCATAGACGTATTTTGGAACGAAACCAGGCGAAAACATTTTTTTCTTTTTCTGTCTTTCACAGCATAGTAAAGGCAAAAGCTTCTACAGCCATTCTTGGGGTTGGCATTCAGCGAGGTACATAAACACACAGTTCAGTTCTTGATTATAGATATAATAGATAAAGACATAATTTAATTATAAACGACAGAACACTCTAAAATGATAGTAAAACACAGCACATGTTTGTTCTCGTAAGGTTAGCAGTGGACTAGCTGGTCTCTCGATATATACTAAGTCAAATATATTCTTTTGGAACACCATTCAAAATGAGACCAGCCAGTATTGTTTTGAGCTGTCGTGATTGCAAACTCTTTCACACCCCTTCAATCACGGCAACTCTACAAGTTAAAACACCCTGTATTCTAATAAAATTTTCAAATTAAAATATCCAGGAAGCTCATCATATTAAAATTTTCAAGTTAAAATATCAAATAAAAGACTCATCATATCTCGACAGCTCTATCACATCATCAACAAATGTGATCATTAAGTTAAAAAAACCAAAAAAAAAAAAAAAAAAATTAATCATCCAAGTCCTGTGACGGCTACAACCGTCTGTTCTTATTTTATGTAGGCAGATGGAATTAAACTAATTTTATGGATAATATCGTTGTTTTATTTTAACACCACATAGCAGACAGCAGTGGCGTAGCGTGGCTTTTCGCCGCCCGGGGCCCATCGAAAATTTGCCGCCCCTTTCTATTTTCATCATTAGTAAAAAAAGTCGAATAAAGCAACCAAATTCTGTAATCAATAAAAATGTACTCTTCGCGTTTTTTAAACAATTTTTTTTTATACTATCGATATATCACATTCGATTGCTAATATAGCTAAATTGGAAATCCGTAATACTAACTAAACCCCGCCGGACATCGAACTTACAACCTCCTAATATGAAGCGAGTGCATTATACATATGTATATTTTCACGAACATATGCTATTTATCGAAATTTTTTAAGATATCTAAGAATATTTATGTTAAACCTCTGGTTAAACCAACAGAAACCCTTTTACTTGGAGCGCCCAGCGCCGTCTTAGTTAGAGTAGGTACCCCATCTACCAGGGTGCTTGACGCCCCCATAAGCTTGACGCCCTGTCTGCACGGGTGGCACGACCCAAATTCCGGTCCTGTGTAAAATAGTAACTATGCGCTGTCGCTGACTTGCTGTACGGGTTTCATTCTTTATACGATAACGTTTGTTTTCATGATCTTTTAGCTGGGTTAAATATTTAGAGTCAGGTAAATTGAAAAAAAAAAAAAAGTACAAATTCACTCTAAACGTAACACTTAGAGGCGAAAATTTAAGAAAAGTCGGACTTTTTACCTATTTTCAGAAAAACATAATTTATGAAAAACCAAGTCGTTTTTTTATATTAACTTTATCCTATGCGGTGGAACGTTAGATAAGGTATCTATCATAGCAATTTGATTCACCCATTCTGAGACACTCTGTGAATGAACTTTGTTTTTTTATCATATATTTCGATCGCTTAATTTGCCGCCCCCTGGACGTGCCTCGACCTTAGGTAATTTTTAATTAACTTCAGTATAGAGAAGCTTCTTTCAAAAGTGGCATTGCTAATGGCAGCTGTTAAAAATATTCTTAACATTATGAAAATATTTGGTAAACCCTCTTCAAGTTTATTTTAGTAAGCCCCGTGAGCCAGACATAATTATGTAACTCTTTTTTAAAGTCTGGATCTGTTGCAGCAAAAGTTGTTGTTGTTACAAAAGTACGAAGACGTACACGCTCAAGTTTGAAATCTTCTCTATTAATATCTCGAGGAGCGTGATCTAAGTACAGTTCATCGAAGCCAAATAACACTAGGTAAAAAAAATACGGCGCTCGCCGCCCCCATCCATGTGCCGCCCGCCGCCCCTATCCATGTGCCGCCCGGGGCCATGGCCCCCCCCGGCCCCCCCCAGGCTACGCCACTGGCAGACAGTACAAAGCGCGCAAGCAGAGAGAAGAGGACGCTGCCATAGATAAGTTACATTTTAAAAGGTGCGTTTCTAATACTCAACACCCTCTCCTAATTTGTCAAAATTACACATCAGTAAAATAATTACACTTATTTAGAAAAACATCTATGACAGCAAAATATGTATCTACATACTAACTTAATCTATGACAAAATATAGGTTGCCCATCTATTTATTTTTAATCTTTGTCATTTATAAACAGCAACTTATTTTTAGTTTTTAACATAAAACACAATCTAAAGATTACTATGCAACCTAATATAATAATAGCATGTAACAATACAAAAGTTATTCTGCCTTGTTTATAAGAGATACTTTATGTTTATTAAACTTAATTTTATCCAATGGTTTTGTTAGTATATCAGCTACCTGACATTCAGTAGGACAGTATTCAATACTGAACTCATTATTTGAATACAACTCATGAATATAGTGAAAACGCACATCTATGTGCTTAGACCTTTTGTTAAAAATGCCAGTTTTAATTAACTGAATTGCACTTTGATTATCAATTTTGAATAAAATCTGAATTTTAGTATTGAGATCCAGTAGCAGGGATTTTAGGAACATAGCTTGGTTCTTTGCAACATTCAGCTGCTGAAATAAATTCTGCCTCCATAAGGCAACAATAGGTTGTCTTCTTGAACACCAAGAAACTGATCCTTCACCGAGCATGATCACATAACCCGTAGTACTTCTTCTGGTCTGCAAATCTCCTGCGTAGTCTGAATCACAACAGATTTTCATTTTTAAGTCTGTATTTTTCTTGAAGAATAGGCCCTCTCCTAAGGTGCCAGCTAGGTATCTAAATATTCTCTTCAAGGCTATAATATGTTTTGTTTCAGGATTCTCCATGTGGCGACTTGCCATTCCTACAGAGAAAGCTATATCTGGACGTGTTCTAGTGGATAAATAAAGTAGACTACCCACTGCTTCTCTGTATGGAAACTTTATGTTTTCTTCTTTCTTGTTGTTTAAACCTTCTTCACTAGAGCATGGGGTTTGTACCGGTTTGCAATTTTCCATGTTGTATTTTTGCAAAATATATTTTGTATAGGCTATTTGTGTTAAAAATATACCTTCTTTATTTTCTTTTATTTCCATTCCCAAAAATGTTTCTGGATTTTCATTTATTTTAATTTTAAATTTTCTGTTTATATTGTTAAGAATTTTCTTCATTTCTTCTTTATCCTTTCCAATTATTAATCCATCATCGACGTATATAGCTATTATTATTGATGTGTCCTTGTTTTTTAATATGCATGGCTCATTTTTTGTTTGTGTAAAACCCAGTTCTTTCATAGTTTGTAGAAATTTTTCATTCCACCTTTTAGGTGACTGCTTTAGTCCATACATAGATTTAACTAGTTTACAGATTTTATTTTTGTCTTCATTTAATCCAATTGGTAATTTCATATATATTTCTTCATCTTCTCTTAGTTTTCCGTTCAAAAAAGCGGTTTTGACATCAAATATCATTCTGGTATAGTTTTTAGCAGCAGCTAAGGCTAGGATTGTTTTTATGGCTGACTGGGAAGCGACAGGACTGAATATCTCATTATCAAACTCATTTTGTTCATTTCCTCTTACTACCAATCTTGCCTTGTAAGTACCATCATCCTTGACACGAAAAACCCATCTGTTACTCAAAATTTTATGTTTTCCAGCGTCTTCTTTATCAACTAACGTCCACACATTATTCTCTTTCATGGAGTTTAATTCTTCATTAATTGCTTCCTTCCACTGTTCTTTTTCTGGACTATTTATTGCTTCATTGTAGGTGAGTAAAACATAGTCTTTATATTTTTGTGGAAAATTTAACATTCTTGTACCTCTTCTTATTCCTTCTCTTTCATCAATATTTTCTGCTGAATCTTGTTCTTCTTCTTCTACACTTTCTTTTATACTTTCTTCTACACTTTCTTCTATACTTTCTTCTGTGTTTGATTCAATATCTCTTGTATTTTCTGTTTCAGGTTCATCTGATGTTGACTCGTGTTGAAGATCATCTGGCTCATTTTCGCTACGAGAACATTCTTCCTGTACTTCTCCAGACTCTTCAATTTCTTTTTCTAATATTATGCACTTATCAGTGTTTTCTTTTATTTTCAGGTCTGACTTCTTATTGCTGAATATTACATCACGGGCAATCACTACTCTTCTTTTTATGTTATCCCATAACCGATAACCATTTCTCGCATATCCAATCATCTTATACTTGTTAGTTCTGGAGTCTAGCTTTTTAATGGGTGACAGTATCTTTGCATAAGCATCACATCCAAATTCTTGTATGTTTGACAAATCTGGTCTCTTTTTATTCCATAATTCAAATGGAGTTTGTCCTTTTATGGCTTCACTTGGTAGCCGGTTTATTAAATAAACACCACAATAGAGTGCTTCACCCCACATTTCTTTTTTCATTTCTGCATTATACAGCAATGATCTCACTTTTTCTATGATTGTCCGGTTTAATCGTTCAGCTTTTCCATTCAACTGAGGTGTGTATGGAATAGTATAGTCTAATCTTATGCCTTTTCTTTCACAGTATGCCTTTAATTCCTTAGACGTATATTCTCCTCCATTATCACACCTTATCATAGATACTTTCTTGTTCTTTTCCCTTTCTACTTCTTCTATATAATTTCTTAAGTGCTGCGACACTTCACTTTTATTTCTCATCGGATATACTTTTGTGTAATGACTGTAATCGTCCATAACAGTCAAGAAATAATGCTTACCGTCCCATGTTTCTTCTTCTAAAGGTCCACAGACATCCGTATGCAATATCTCCAACAATCTTTCAGCTCTTTTTCTCTCTGATTTAAACGGAAATCTTGTCTGCTTTGCTTTTACACATATTTCACAACAGGAGACCGAACTATCTTCATTTTTATCATCTATTTTTATGCCATCTACGGCTTTAGGCAACATCTTCATTATGTTATTTCCTGGGTGACCCAATTTCTTATGCCAGGACATGGCTGAATTGTCTTCTACTTGTGAGAGCAACGACTCTTCATTTTTTAAAGCAAGTTTTACAGTGTACAAACCTGAAGATTCTTTTGTTCCTTTTATGGTTTGACCCACGCTACTGATCTCAACACCGTTGTTGTCAAAACAGACTTTACCTCCATTTTTTATTATAGCTGAAACTGATAATAAATTATGAGTAAGGTCAGGCACACACAACACATTTTTAACAGTACAATTTTTAGAGATAACATCTCCTTTACATGTGGCATTCATTACGTTACTTTGTTTTGCGATACCAATCACACTATTATTTGGTTTCACATTTGTTAGAATGTCCTTATCATGTACCATATGTACAGTACAACCAGAATCTATAACAAAAGTCTCAGTATTACAGTTCTCAGCCAACAATGCAACATTCTTAGATGGATCACTGTTGTTCTTATTTTTAAAATAACATTTTTTCTCCCTATGGTTAGTTTTTTTACATATTTGACAGCAGTTTTTACAATTTTTAGCAAAGTGTCCAGTTTTATTACAAATGAAACATTTCAAATTATTATTTTTAGATGAAGACTGACTACTACTACTATTTTTAACAGTGGCGTAGCGTGGCTTTTCGCCGCCCGGGGCCCATCGAAAATTTGCCGCCCCTTTCTATTTTCATCATTAGTAAAAAAAGTCGAATAAAGCAACCAAATTCTGTAATCAATAAAAATCGCGTTTTTTAAACATTTTTTTTTTATACTATCGATGTGTATATCACATTCGATTGCTAATATAGCTAAATTGGAAATCCGTAATACTAACTAAACTATTTTCACGAACATATGCTATTTATCGAAATTTTTTTAAGATATCTAAGAATATTTATGTTAAACCTCTGGTTAAACCAACAGAAACCCTTTTACTTGGAGCGCCCAGCGCCGTCTTAGTTAGAGTAGGTACCCCATCTACCAGGGTGCTTGACGCCCCCATAAGCTTGACGCCCTGTCTGCACGGGTGGCACGACCCAAATTCCGGTCCTGTGTAAAATAGTAACTATGCGCTGTCGCTGACTTGCTGTACGGGTTTCATTCTTTATACGATAACGTTTGTTTTCATGATCTTTTAGCTGGGTTAAATATTTAGAGTCAGGTAAATTGAAAAAAAAAAAAGTACAAATTCACTCTAAACGTAACACTTAGAGGCGAAAATTTAAGAAAAGTCGGACTTTTTACCTATTTTCAGAAAAACATAATTTATGAAAAACCAAGTCGTTTTTTTATATTAACTTTATCCTATGCGGTGGAACGTTAGATAAGGTATCTATCATAGTAATTTGATTCACCCATTCTGAGACACTCTGTGAATGAACTTTGTTTTTTTATCATATATTTCGATCGCTTAATTTGCCGCCCCCTGGACGTGCCTCGACCTTAGGTAATTTTTAATTAACTTCAGTATAGAGAAGCTTCTTTCAAAAGTGGCATTGCTAATGGCAGCTGTTAAAAATATTCTTAACATTATGAAAATATTTGGTAAACCCTCTTCAAGTTTATTTTAGTAAGCCCCGTGAGCCAGACATAATTATGTAACTCTTTTTTAAAGTCTGGATCTGTTGCAGCAAAAGTTGTTGTTGTTACAAAAGTACGAAGACGTACATGCTCAAGTTTGAAATCTTCTCTATTAATATCTCGAGGAGCGTGATCTAAGTACAGTTCATCGAAGCCAAATAACACTAGGTAAAAAAAATACGGCGCTCGCCGCCCCCATCCATGTGCCGCCCGCCGCCCCTATCCATGTGCCGCCCGGGGCCATGGCCCCCCCCGGCCCCCCCCAGGCTACGCCACTGATTTTTAAAGTTACCGACTTTATGAGACTGCAATGCGACGGGGACATCAGTTTCATTTCTTCTCTCTTCTTCTTTTATCAATCTTGCTTTCAAATTTCGCACTGTACGTTCCTCCGCAGGCGTTGACTCCCAGGCCGTAACAAAGTTTTGGTAGGTATCATTTAGAGACGTCAAGATTTTTGATTCCACCATTGCATCAACAAGGTTCACTTTCATTTGTTTTAGTCTGTATGTAAGATTCTCAATTTTAGCAAAATTTTCTGGCATTGACATGTTATTGCTGAATTTTAGAGTATAGAATTCTTGCAGAAGTGACATTTTCTTTCTATCGTCCGATCCTTCAAACATATCACACAATTTTGTGAACATGTCATGTGCACTTTCACATTCATACAGCTGCGGAATCAATCTCTTATCAATACTTTGCAGGATGAAATGTTTTGCCAAAGCATTTTTCTTACCGCTGTCTTTTTCCGATTTGTCGCCGTTTTTTACTAGTTCCAATAGACCCTTTGCTTCGAACAGTATAGAAATTTGAAATTTCCACATTTGATACGAGGAACTATCAGTGAGCATTTCAATTTTTGCAATTTCCTTTGACTCGTCCGCCATGTTTTATGAATTGCGCAGTATCCAACACGCATCCGACTTTGTACTCACTTGTTTTATTTTCCAACTGCTACGATTTATGGCTAGGCTGTCTGGGCCATAACCTGTGACGGCTACAACCGTCTGTTCTTATTTTATGTAGGCAGATGGAATTAAACTAATTTTATGGATAATATCGTTGTTTTATTTTAACACCACATAGCAGACAGTACAAAGCGCGCAAGCAGAGAGAAGAGGACGCTGCCATAGATAAGTTACATTTTAAAAGGTGCGTTCCTAATACTCAACAAGTCCCTCTCTGGACAAAGGAAAATTATAAACCACCTAAGTCCCTCTCTGGACATAATCTTATAACCACACACCCCTTAAACAACGACAGTAAGCTATAATAGAAGAAAATTTAAATTTAGAATAAACTCCAAAATATCTTTACCCTACTTCTATACTATACTAATATCTAACTACTCATATAAAACAAGATTTAAGTTTTAAGTATTAAAGTCCACAAAGTACATCACTCGTTGAAATACATCACCAAAAAATTGTCTATCTCAACTCGCTACTCTCATCTCTCCTATTCAAAATCATGTTGCGTAGTTTGCTAAATCTTGGTCCTGGTAAAGTTTTGGTTAAAATGTCTGCAATTTGGAAGTCTGTAGGACAAAACTTTATATTAATTGAGTTTTCTTCAACTTTCTCTTTCAAATAAAAGTATCTGACATCTATGTGTTTAGATCTTCGATTGGTGACTCCCTTTTTCACAAGCCACATAGCAGACTGATTATCCATGCATAAATCAATTTTAGGAGATTCCCCAGTGATTTCACAAATTAACTCCTTAAGATAAATAATCTCTCTACAACACTCAGCTGCTGCTATGTACTCTGCCTCTGTACTAGACAAGGCAATAATCGGTTGTTTCTTAGAGCTCCAACTAATAGGTGCACCTCCCAGGTATATTATGAAACCTGAGGTACTCCTTCGGGTATCTGGGTCACCTGCGAAATCTGCATCACAATATGTATCTAAATTTAAAGTACCAAATTTTCCGAACTCTAAGACAAAATTTGCTGTATGTTTTAAGTACCTTAAAATAGTTTTTAAATTTTGATGATCCATAACATTTGGATCCGATTGTTGTCGACTACAGTATCCCACATGAAACGCAATGTCTGGCCTAGATTTAATTTATCCATTTTAGAGTGTTCTGTCGTTTATAATTAAATTATGTCTTTATCTATTATATCTATAATCAAGAACAGAACTGTGTGTTTACCTCGCTGAATGCCAACCCCAAGAGGTTATGGGCGGCCCGCAACATGTTAACAAAATAAATTGGAAAATTATAAAATAAAATACCTAAATAGAAATAATAGAAATGGAGTAATAAATAGTGAGTAAATAATATGTTGACATTACATAACTGACAACCTGTCAAGAAACCTTTTGAAAGTGAGAACAAAAACAAAGGAATTTTTGAATGACAGTTCGAATAGAAATAATAATGAAAAAAAATATAGAAAATATAGAAATCAAAAGGAAGTTTGGATTGTTTACTGAATATTTTGAAAAGAAAGTCGAAAATATATAACAAAAATGGATTCACTTAAACCGAAAATGCTAAGATTTGGCGATGACTATTCGAGATGGAAGATTTTATTGGAAATGTTTTTAACAGCCGATGGCTTGGATCATTCTGCAGAGCCAGCTTCTAGTGATGGCACAAACTCGACCTCAAAAGACGCTAAAGCAAGATACATAATTATAAGTAGCGTAAATCAGGAATTTAGCTCACATATTATTAACTGTAAGTCACATCTAGAAATGCTAGACAAGTTAGACAAGCTGTTCAACTGCAATAAAGACCTGAATAAATGCAAATTGTTTGAAGAATTCTACAACTTTAAATTTAATGAAAACCTTGGATTAAGCATCAGTGAATTAAAGAATATAATACAGAAATTAGAAAATCTGGGAGAAAGAATACCGGAAATACAGATAACTACAAAAATTTTATCCTGTTTACCGGATAACCTCAGATACTTCAAGGCAGCATGGGAATCGACAAGTCTGCAAGAAAGGACTCTAGACAACTTAACAGCACGTTTACCTAGAGAAACTGCTAGTTCCAGTGGCACCAGTCAACAACAACCCTTGATGGATAATGCGTTTAAAACAACACAAAGAGAATGTTTCAGGTGTGGAAAGATAGGACACATTGCAAAATACTGCAGAGAAAGAATTCCTTGCACACAGTGTAGACGACACGCTCATCCAGTAAGAAATTGGAGGGATTCTAGAGGTGTATGCAGAATTTGTAAAAAACCGGGACATAGAGGAGAAGTGCTATTTTAGAAATAAACCAAGACCGAGGGCTCATTACACGACAAATGAGGTTATAACTAGGGAAATTATGGTACCAGCTTTAATTGACAGCGGAGCAACTAGTCATATGATTAACATCAGTAATGTTCTAAAAAAGACTAAACCGATAAATATTGAGATTTCCTGTGCAAATGAAAATGTAATTAAAGGAGAACTCATTGGTGATCTCCTAACCAACAATATACTATTCCAACGAGTCTTATATGTTCCAAATCTATGCAAAAATCTGATTTCTGTCAACATGATAACAGAAAATGGAGGAACGGTAGAATTCTTTGGGAAATATGCACTAGTTAAATCCAAATCTGGGAAAACTTTGCTCATCGGCAGAAAAACAGATAACGGGATGTATGAAACAACACTTAGAACGAGAGTCCCAGTTCTATCTTTGCGAGCAGAAAATAATACTATTTCTCATTGGCACAGAAGACTAGGCCACGTTGCAGATATAATAAAACTTTCTAATTTGGTTACAGGACTAGAAATTGACAGATCATCGGGTACATCTATTGGGACTTGTGAAGTCTGTATACAATCTAAATTAACGAGAACCCCGTTTGGTAACAACAGATGTAGAGCAACAAAACCTTTGGAAATTATTCACACAGACGTTTGTGGTCCGATTGGTGTCCCTACCTGGGATGGTAAGAAATATTTTATGACTGTATTAGATGACTTTACACACTTTTCATACATTTATCTATTAGCTAGGAAATCCGAAACAACTGACCGACTAATTGATTACATAAATTTGGCTGAGAATCATTTTGACATGACAGTTAAGAAAATCAGATGTGACAACGGGACTGAGTATACTAATAACAAGTTTTCTGTTTTCTGTAGAAATAAGGGCATTATTCTAGACTATAGCACTCCATATACGCCGCAATTAAATGGAAAAGCTGAAAGGCTAAACAGAACGTTAATGGAAAGAACGAGAGCTTTACTTTTTGATTCACAAATACTTTTAGATTTGTGGGGTGAAGCGTTGTTTACAGCAAATTATATAACTAATCGCTGTTATACGAAAGCACATGAGTGCACACCAGCCGAACTTTGGTACAAGAAGAAGCCGAATTTAGCTCACTTGAAGACTTTTGGTGCAGTGGCATATTGGAGGGATAAGCGACACCTTGGAAAACTAGAATCGAGATGTAAAAAGGGAGTTCTAGTAGGATATATCAATGTCGGTTACAAAATTTGGGATCCAATTCTAAGAAGATGTTTTTACTCACGGGATGTAGTATTCGATGAATCAAAAGGGGCACTTCAAGAAGCTTTTGGCGAGGAAAAAGAAGAAATATCTAATATTTTTGAAGACATTCTAGATGATCGAAGTAAAATAGCGAAAAATAAAACGTTTGAAGACAGTAAACTGAATAGCAAAACAAGAGAAGACAGAACCAATGACAGAACAATAGATGAGGAATTGAAAAATAATAAGAAATTTGATAATCGTAAGGAAAATAAGAATAGATTGACTACTAATGAAGAAGAAATGAGCAATTATAGGCAATGTGAACGACAAGGAGTACGTCAAATGATTAAAATGTTCGAAAATTTTAACGAAGATAAGATTGATAACAAAGAATCTATTGAAAATGCGGAAAAACAAAGTGAAGTTTTAGTTGAAGGGGTGGACTCCGTTGAAGAAAACTTAACTGTGGAAACAATAGATAGAGAAGAAGATGTTTTTGAAGATTCAAGAGACATAATTGTTGAAAACCAAGAAGATATTTTTGAAGACTCTAGAGAAATAATTGAGGAAACTGTAATTATCGAAAACAATGAAGGAAATATTGAAGAACAATCAAAGAGTAACATTGAGAGAATCGTCCAAAATATAGAACAAACTGAAGAAACTGTTGAGCAGGAAAATGAGAGAGTAGAACGACCTAGACGTGCAAGAAGGTTACCAGAGAGATTTAAAGATTATATAATGGATCTAATTGATGTTCAGCGAGAAGAATGTAATTTAACATTTGAAGAAGTTATTGTTTCTAGTGAAAAAGAGAAATGGTTGAAAGCAATTGAAGAAGAAAAGAATTCTTTAGAAGAGAACGGAACATGGGAAATTGTAGATCAAAAGGAAGCTGGTGATAGAAAAGTCATTACTAGCAAATGGGTGTTTGCTAAGAAAAGTGATGGTAGATACAAAGCGAGACTCGTTGCACGAGGTTTTGAGCAAAAGTACAAGGTGGACTATGATGAAACATACAGTCCAGTTGTAAACAGTACAAGTATCAGAATTCTACTAGCTTTGGCTGCGTTTAGGAAATTAAAAATGAGACAATTTGATATCAAAACAGCGTTTTTATATGGCAATCTGAAAGAGACTATTTATATGAAGATTCCAAAAGGATATTCAGGCTTAGAAGGGAAAGTCTGTAAACTGAAGAAAAGCTTATATGGCCTAAAACAAGCTCCTCTAATGTGGAATATTAGTTTTACAGATTATTTGAAAAAGTTAGGTTTTAAACAGTTAAAATTAGACCAATGCATTTTTACTTCTGGAGACATTATATTAGCTATTTATGTTGACGATGGACTTCTTTTAGGAAGTGACTATGCTATTTTAGATAAGACTATAGAAGACATTAGAAAGGAATTTCAAATGAGAGTTTGCGACAAAATTACTAATTATGTAGGGTTTGACATTACAGTTGGAGAAGATTCTATCAGACTTAACCAAGAAACTTACATAAACAAGATGCTGGAGAGATTTAATATGCTAAGCATGAAGGGGTGTCCGACACCTAATATTGTTGTTGATACTCATTCAGAGGGGGGAAAGGAAGATGTGTCGAATGAGTATAGAGAAATAGTTGGATCACTTATGTATGTGGCAGTTAAATCTAGGTATTTTATTTTATAATTTTCCAATTTATTTTGTTAACATGTTGCGGGCCGCCCATAACCTCTTGGGGTTGGCATTCAGCGAGGTAAACACACAGTTCAGTTCTTGATTATAGATATAATAGATAAAGACATAATTTAATTATAAACGACAGAACACTCTAAAATGATAGTAAAACACAGCACATGTTTGTTCTCGTAAGGTTAGCAGTGGACTAGCTGGTCTCTCGACATATACTAAGTCAAATATATTCTTTTGGAACACCATTCAAAATGAGACCAGCCAGTATTGTTTTGAGCTGTCGTGATTGCAAACTCTTTCAGCCATACTGTCTTATTACGTCGTGCGTGTCTGCTCTCTGCTGTAATGTATAAATATAGGATGACTTTAAATTAGTTCTTGATACGAAAGGAACAACTTTCTCTAAGGAACCCATAGTCAAATCTCAAAAAAAGTTTTGGACCCTCCATACAAATCGGTCAACGGACCGGCCAAATTAGTATGAAGAGTCCAATTTTTTTTTTGCGAAATGACTATGGGTTCCTTAGGGAAAGTTGTTTGTTATCATGAGCACATGCATATCCTTTGGTATCAAGAACTAATTTAAAGTCATCCCAAGAACTAATTTAAAGTCATCCTATATAGTAGACAGACAGACAAGACAGTATAAACCTCTTTGAACCTGTATGATATTTAAAGCATACAGGTTCAAAGAGGTTTATACTTATATAACATTTCACTGTACAGGTTACAGGACACGCACGAGGACTTCAAATCTTTTATTTTGCTAATGATTGATCACCATAAATATGGTCAGAACCGGATGGGTTTGACTGTTAGTGGCATTCTATCTGGACTGTTTTTGGAGACCCGTGCCTTAGCAGTGGGAGTGGGGATGATATGGGTTGGTTTGTTAACTAGGTAACTAGAATAATACAAAACTGTTATCTGGATTCAAACTATTTGGTTTGAGTTAAGTCTCCAACGCAAAAAATATATTTTATAAGTTTAGAACATAATGTTTCTGTGTATGGTGTCGTATCGTAAAACCGTCTAACTTTGCACGCTTTTTTACAATTTTGTTGATTTTTTCAAAAATTTTCTATCATAAGCATTACTTTTTAATTTCTAAGGATGATCTATGGGATCATGGAATTGGGTTAAAGTTGTATATTCAGTCATATTTAAATGCGATGCAATTTAATATTTTGATAGCGGGCAAATTTACCTTCACTTTCGTCCATATTTGCCGACTCCCATTATCTGTTAAACTATAACTCTTATGCAGTCCTAGTGTAAGAACCATTTGAAGTTTAAGGGCAAAATTGACGTTCTAACATGTTGTCAATTGCTAATTAATAATAGACTCGTCTAGAAACAAATGGGCAAAATTACCTGCCAAACTCCGTTTGTTTTCATACAAGCAACTTGTAGGTCTAGGGTTGTCAAAATCTGGTTGGTTATAAAAAAAAAATAGGTAATTTTTATTGTTGTCAATTGCTAATTAATAATAGACTCGTCTAGAAACAAATGGGCAAAATTACCTGCCAAACTCCGTTTGTTTTCATACAAGCAACTTGTAGGTCTAGGGTTGTCAAAATCTGGTTGGTTATAAAAAAAAAAATAGGTAATTTTTATTGAATTAAAAAATTCTTTTTTATTTAAAAGATATCATCCGTAGATAACATATCAGTCTTAAATAATGTGTATGGCACTCATTTATATTAATACGAAGTAGGAACACATATTTTTCTTAGCGAAATCAATAACATTAAAAAAGATATCTTATAACATCCGTATTTCAGTGGCATAAAATAACTCACGTTGGCGCATAAATTAACTATAAAAACTGCCAGCTTCTATCATCTTGTTTTATTACAGGTTGTCAAAATAAGATCTAACCAAATAATCCAAGGTGAATCCGTGGTACATATTATATTTTTATAACTTTGTCATAACATAACATACATACATACATTTAAAATTATGAATACTATGTACCTATTAAAATTTTCCCATACTACTAAACATTAAAACATCGTTTGACTAGACTTATAATTTATGGAAAAAAGAAAGTGACAGCCCTTGTACATTTTTTCGCGCGGGCAAAATTGACTGCTCGGAGGCAAAGTTTTCGCGGCTTAATTTGCCCATCGTCATAATTCTCAATTTAAGCTACTTACGGTACAAAATACTATAGATAAATGATCTACAAACCTTTGTCTACATCGTGTAATTAGAAAAACTCACATTTGAATTCGCCATCGATTATTTAAACACAAAACACTGAAAGTATATTGACCCGCAATAAACCATTAGTGCACTTTGACCGGTACTGACAAGTAAATTAGTGAACTTAGAGTCCAATGCAATTCACGCTGTTGTTTTAAATATAATCTATTTTCTGCTAAATCAAACAAACTCAACTGAAATTGGATATATTTTTTTCTTTTTTAAGGTTGATCTTAGATTAGGCTAAATGGGCAAAATATACGTTTAGGGCAAAGTTAGACGGTTTGACGGTAGCTCTAAAACGAATGCAATTTGAATTATTTGAATTCAGTTTTAAAAGCAGTCTCACGTGGTGGTTCTTTGCTGTGTTTGGTGATAATCGGTTCGGTAGTTTTCGAGTTATTTAAGGTTCAATTTCGTTTGTGTCTTTCATTATAGGGGCAATTTCAAAAATGTCAAACTTACGACCGCTGTGTTGTTTACGGCCTGTGGACGGACGGACAGACATACGATGTTCCTAGAAAAAAAACTCGAATGAACTGCAAGAGCCTAAAAAGTCTTTATTCTGGCCAAAATGATTGAATTACGGACTCTTCCAAGAATGTCTTGAATGTTAAGATAAAAAAAAGAAGAAATGATTCATTAGATTATAAAGAAACATGCAAAAAAAAAACAATAACAAACAATCAAACAATTTAATATGATGATTTTAATGCGAGTTTCGAGGTCATAATATAATAATCTACTTGAAAGTGGATACGAGTATGCAGCGAAACTTGAACACAAATTCGAATATGGCGAAACGAAGGAAGAAAGCGAAACATAAACCCGTCACCGGTGCGATGACAACGAAAACCCGGGACTTTCTACAGAAGTTCTGCTTCAGGGAGGCGGCGTCGGTGGACATGACGCAGTACGGGTTCATCTGCGACAGCAAAGTCCTCCACGTCAATCTGCTCCTAAAGCCATTGAAGCATAAGATCGGGGAGATTTGCGGTTAGTATATATAGCTGTTGCCCGCGGCTCCGCCCGCGTGAATATGAAGAATAACACCATTTTTTGTTTTTTATCTTAAAATATACTCTATTAAAAATAAAAAAATATGGTGAAAATTTTTTTTGATACGATTGATAGTTTCCGAGATACTGAATGATTTAGGTAGGCAAGTGACACGGGGTCGCCGCACGCTGCTGTGATGTCACTACACAACGGTCGCTCTGTGCGCGCCCTGCTCCCTACCTGTATACGTATGAAGTTTGCGTTGAAAATGTTAAAAATAACGAATCCACAAACTAGAAAATCGTGCTTGTGTCAATGTGTTTAAATACAACTACCAATATACCCGAAAAGTTACTTTTTACTGTTATATTTGAACCTTAAAGTCAAAAGAAATGGATGAAAAGTCTGATCCACCCAGACCCAAAGCCAAAAGTTGTGTCTATCACCTTCTCCTTATTTTATAACTTTTACATAAACAGTAAAGTCGTCGCCGTAGCTATTTCTAGCCGATCTAAAATAAAATAAATATGAGTTAACCCATACACATAAAAAATAAAAACCGGACAAGTGCGAGTCTGAATCTCGCGCAGAGGGCTTTGTCCATACAAACAAACAATATTTTAAATTTTATCAATTTTCTGTATATTTAAATATCTGCTTAAATATCAGTATATTTAAGTTTTATGCCCAGTGCTCGGAAATAAGGAGTGAGGGGCATGGTAAAGGTGATGATGTCAAAAAAAAAACCAGAATCGATACGAATAAACTGTATGTTAAAGAGGAAATAATATGAAAGGTACACCTGACACATTCCCTCTCATCTTAGTTTAAGTATAATCGCCTAAATCATCCTAATATTAACCTACTTTTGAAAACAATATTTATAGGTTCAGTGTTAAGGTTATTTTGCTACAATAGTTTCTTGTTACATTACGTAATAAAATACCAAATGTAAGATATAATAAAAATTATGTCGGCACAATAACTCAAACTCAATATTAGATTTAAATTTTAATATGACCCACCCTGTTACAAATACGCATTCTTCGAGTAAATATATCATTATTACCTACATTTTTCAATATTAGTCATGAAAAATAGGTACCTAGGTTCTTATAGGGATCAACAGATTTGTGTATAGATGTGTTACGTATTGTGTATAGCTAGGTACATATAGATATAGTTCTATCGATGCGCGCTGCGTCGCGTACAGCGGCCGTCTCAGTTATGCAATAAATGGTAGAAAGTAACACACGCATTTTATTCAACAGTGACGACTGGATGGGATTTTTGTGGAAAAACGGAACTTATAAGTTTATTTTTATTTTTTAATACGTCTGGGGACAGGGAGCATAATGGCAAGTGGAAAATTACCGGAATTTGATGTGATAAATGGAAACTGGAACTCATACTGTGATCGAGTTGAAATGTACTTCTTGGCGAACGCCATTAAAGACGAGTTGAAAGTACCTACGTTAATATCAAATATAGGTGACGCGGGCTATGATTTAATGATAAATTTGTGCAGTCCAAGGAAGCCATCCCAAATGCTGTTTGGAGAAATTAAGAAACTGATGGAGGAGCATTTAATCCCCAAAAAGTCGGTGCTAGCTGAGCGTTATCAGTTCCGTCAGTGCCGTCAAAAAGAAGGGCAGACTATTGTGGAATTTGTGTCCGAATTAAAAAAATTGGCGAGATTTTGTGATTTTGGAAGCAATTTAAACGAAAATATGAGGGATCAACTGGTTTGTGGTTTATTGAAAGATAGCATGCGGCAAAATTTATTTATGACAGTGGATAAAATTGACTTCGAAAAAGCAGTTCGGATAGCCACAAATTACGAAATGGCAGAAAGAGATGCACTTAGTGTAGAACGTGGTGGTGCAATTGGCAGCGTATTCCCGGGCGGCCATTTTGTTGACGGTGGCGGCAGAAGAACTACCATGAGCCGACAGTCGCTAAATCCAAGGGAAAGTTATGGCAGTGTTAATAATTTGGAATCTTTACACCGGGTACAAATTGGGCCAAACTGCATAGTGTGCGGGGACAAGCGGCACAAATGGAACGAGTGCCGTTTTCGCTCATATGAGTGCGACCATTGCGCCAGACGGGGACATTTGCGTCGCGTATGTCCGGAGCTGAGTGGTTCTGGGCGCGGCATGGGCGCCGCGAGGCGAGGTGGCAGCGGCGGTACCGGCACCTGGGCAGGCGCCTGGCGCGGCCGCGGTGCACGTGGCGGCGGCGCGCGTTCTTCGCTGCGCGCGCGCGCGGGCTCACGTGGCACGCGGGCTAATTTTTTATCCGAAGCGGACGACGAGAACGAGGCCTACAATTATGAAAGTTTGGAGGACTGCATCGACGAAGAACCCGTCATGCAAATGTCATTAAAGGACTATAAGCCGGTTAGTTTAACATTAATAGTAAATAACACTAATTTAAAAATGGAAATTGATACAGGATCTGCCCTATCTTGTATTAATAATGAATTATATTTACAAAAGTTTTCACAATTACCGTTAATGCCATGTAATTTGACAATTCGTTTTTATGATGGGAGTAAAATAAAACCGTTAGGTTACATAGAAGTAGAAGTGAGACATAAAGAAACAATTAAATTGTTAGATTTATATATAATTGAAAGGGGAACGACATCATTATTAGGACGGCAATGGTTGGCCGAACTATGTATAGATATACCCAAATTTTGCATTAACCAAATACGAGAAAACGAAGTGGAGGATGTTAATAAACATATTGAAATGATTTATTCCAGGTATGAAGGGTTGTTTGACGGTGGATTGGGGTGCTTCACCGGGGGGCAGGCCACGCTTCAAGTGCGCGAGGATGCGCAGCCCGTGTTCTGCCGCGCGCGGCCGCTGCCCTACGCGCTGCGGGCCCGCGTCGACGCCGAGCTGGACGCCATGCTGCGCACCGGCGTCATCGAGCCCGTCGACGGCTCCGACTGGGCCACCCCACTGGTGATCGCCTCTAAGGCGGATGGAGGTATACGTGTCTGTGCAGACTTTAAGGTTACATTGAATAGGTTTCTTTTGGTTGACAAATATCCAGTACCTAGAATAGAGGATTTGTTTGCGAATTTAAATGACAGTAGTTATTTCAGCAAATTAGATTTATCACAGGCGTATAATCAGATTTTATTAGATGAAACAAGGAAATACACCGTTATAAACACACACCGAGGCCTTTTTAGGTACAATAGGCTTGTCTATGGACTTTCATCAAGTCCAGGAATTTTCCAAAGAATAATGTCGAATTTATTAGGGGACATTCCCAATGTGGTAGTATTCCTAGATGATATACTTATATTTTCAAACTCCATAGAATCACATGTTAATACTTTAAACAAAGTATTGAAGAAACTGCAGGAAAAAGGGTTAAAAATTAAAAAAGAAAAATGTAATTTCTTTGTAGAAAGAGTTAAGTATTTAGGTTACGTGGTTGACAAAAACGGAATAAGTACAGATAGTGAAAAAGTTAAACCGATTTTGAACATGACAGAACCAAAGAATGTATCAGAGCTTAGGTCATTCCTAGGAATGATAAATTTTTATGGTAGATTCATAAAAAACTTAAGTTGCAATCTGGCACCGCTAAATTTATTACTAAAGAAAGGTATGGATTGGACGTGGGGCCACAAACAAAAACAAGCTTTTGAAACGGTGAAAGGACTCCTGGCGAGTACCAAAGTTTTAGCCCATTATGACATGAAGCGGCCAATAGTGGTGACGTGCGATGCGAGTGCGCACGGGCTGGGCGCCGTGCTGGCGCAGCGTGACGCCGCGGGCGCCGAGCGGCCGGTGGCGTACGCCTCGCGCGCGCTCACCCCCGCCGAACAGAACTACAGTCAAATACACAAAGAGGCTCTGGCGATTGTTTTCGCGGTTAAAAAGTTTCACCAATATTTATTCGGTAGGCAGTTTCATTTGCGAACGGACCATAAGCCCCTATTAAGTATTTTTAATTCAGAAGCGGCTATACCGGCAATGACTGCCAGTCGTTTGCAACGGTGGGCATTAATTTTATCAGCTTATGATTTTACCATTGAGTATATAAGTACAGACAAAAATACTGCTGATGCGTTGTCACGAATGATAGCAACCTTTAGGAGTAGTAGTGATGAAGGTTCCGAAGAGTTCCCAGAACAAACTTTTTTTACATTTCGCATCGGAAGCCCTTTTGTTGGATAGTATTGTAATTAAAAAGGAAACGAGCCGTGATCCATTACTGAATCGGGTTTTGAGTTATATTAGGGACGGTTGGCCAAGCAAAATAGAAATTAAAGAGCTTAAGCCTTACTTTAATAGGAAAACAGAGTTATATATGGAGTTAGGGTGTGTTATGTGGGGGCACAGAGTTATTGTTCCTAACAGTTTGAGAGGAAGGGTGTTAAAAGAACTGCATGAGTCACATATGGGCATTGTGAAAATGAAAAGCATCGCTCGCAGTTACGTATGGTGGCCAGGCATCGACGAAGCCATCGAGCACACGTGCCGCGAGTGCCAGGCGTGCGCGCAGACTGCCGCCGCACCGCCGGCCCATGCGCCGCGCTCCTGGCACTGGCCGGATCGAGCCTGGGCCAGACTGCACCTCGACTTCCTTGGGCCCATTGCTGGGTCAAGGTAGTCGATGCGTGTTCGAAATGGATAGAAATAGTTAAAATGAATAGGACCACTGCGCATGAAGTGATAATCAAATTAAGAGAAATCTGGTCACGTTTTGGTATACCAAAACAGGTAGTTAGCGATAACGGTCCCCCATTTTCGAGTGAAGAATTTTCGTTCTTTTTAAGGAATAACGGTGTGGAACAAATATTTTCGGCACCCTATCACCCTTCATCGAATGGGGCAGCTGAAAGTGCTGTCAAAATTTGTAAAAATGTAATAAAGAAAGCTATCATAGAAAGAAAAGACATCGATACTGCATTGTGTAGGTTTTTACTGGTATATAGGAACACTGAACACAGCACTACTGGAGAGAGCCCGGCTCAGCTTTTACAAGGCCGAGCGTTGCGCACGAGACTCGACTGCGTGAAGCCGGACCGCGCAGCCGCAGTGCGCGCCGCGCAGCGCCGCCAGGAAGCACACGCCGGCGGAGTGCAGCGAGAGTTTAACGAAGGCCAGTTGGTCTGGTACCGTACCTATAGGCCGGACCAGAAGTGGGCGAAGGGCAGGATAGTTTGGTGTTTAGGTGGCACTGATTATCAGTTAGAAACAGCTGAAGGAGTGTTCATTCATAGGCATGTCGACCAAATTAAACACTGTAGTGAATGTAACCTTGAAGGCAACAGATTAGTGTATCCTCATTTATTGACGGATACTGAGCCTACACTGGTGGCCGGTGGCTCAGCGGAGCGGGGAACGGGTTCGACAACAAGCCCGGGTTCGGTGTCGGCGCGGTCCCCTAGGGTCGCGGGCAGTGGCGGTCGTAGTCCTACTTTGACCCAGGACGTACCGATAACTTCGTCACCAAAGTCGGGCCTGCCAGCCGGTGATCATCGTTTTCCACTGCGAACACGTAAACCACCTAAAAGATATGGGTTTGAATTTGATTAATGGGGGGAGGATGTAGGTGGTTATAATAATTTTAGTATACTTACTTATTAATTATAAAATGTTACGATAAAGATTGTAGTCTAGTTCTTGTAATAACTACTAGTTGAGGTTTTGTTGTTTGTTTGAAAACTCTTTATTGCAGAAAATTAATTATATACAAAACTTATACTTACTTATATTAACTATTGTATCGAGATAGATTTATAGATATAGATATAGCCGAAAAAATTAAGTTTTTCATTATTTTATATAATAAGGGTGGAGGTGTTACGTATTGTGTATAGCTAGGTACATATAGATATAGTTCTATCGATGCGCGCTGCGTCGCGTACAGCGGCCGTCTCAGTTATGCAATAAATGGTAGAAAGTAACACACGCATTTTATTCAACAATAAGAAAGAAAAAAATTAAGTTATAAGCAGTGGTTATAAGTACTTTTACATTTTTAATCATCGCGTCTCGGCGGCCGCGGTAAAGAAATCGGAGTTATTTGAGAAATAGTAGGCTTAGCTTAATTCGTCTATTTAAGGCAAGTTATCAGATTTTTCAATCTATTTTTTAAAACTGTCATCTATTATACTTGAAACACTACTGTAAGACCAATTCACATAAAAAAACTTCAGTTAGAAATGTTATTGAGGGCGAACATTGGGACCATCCGATAGCAATGTATGAGGGACACAGTACGATGAGAGCGGCGCGTTGTGTCATGACGTCACTCGCGCTTGGCGCGCCCGCGCGAAGTATTTGAAAAAGGCGGAAACTAAAATTATCGTAACTTCAAAATTACTCGCTTGATTTAAATGAAACAAAAAAAAAGTGTATTTCTATACATTTAGGCTACACGGTCATAAGTTTTCAAGTGATTTAACGGACCCATTAACATTCTTTATTGTATTTGTGACGGTTCTTTAGGATGGCATGGAAAAGTTATATCCAGATCCCCCTTAAACTATGTCCTACAGTTGTTTTCCAGCCTTTACTTAAAAGTATGTGTTACTACTCTATGTGTTAACCGAGTGTTTTATCTATCTACCTACCAAATTTCATCCCAATGAAATGAAAGTGTAACAAACATGATGAACTAAAAATTTCACTTTCTAGCTATTCCTCCAGGAACCCTCAAGTTTTCTAGGACAAAAAGTATCCTATGTGTTAGTCTAGTACTTTATTTATCTTCTTACAGTAATACACATTTAATAAGGCTTGCCGATGTACCTGCGCAGTAGACAATATTTTAATTACGCGGGAAACTGATGGACCAATCAAGTAGCTTCATTGTCACCCGTCATTACACGTTCCGAAAATCTTTGCCGCTATTGGTTGATTGATTTCGCGCCTGATTCAATGAAATTGTCAGCTGTCAGAAAGCTGTCACCGTGCGTTGATTGTTTCGGGTGTTTCCGTCGATAGTTTATTCTTGTCTGCGCGAACGAAGATTACCGACGCGCCTTATTTTTTGTGTACTACTGTACCACATTTAATCCAAATCCGTTTAGTAGTTTTTGCGTGAAAGTGGTACAAACGTGATAAATTAAATATTTTACTCTTTAGCCATGCCTCCGGGAACCTTCAAGTTTTCCGGAATAAAACGTATCCTAATATGTATTAACCGAGTGCTCAATCTATCTACCTACCAAATTTCATCCCAATCCGTTCAGTAGTTTAGGCGTGAAAGCGGCACAAACGTGATAAAGTAAATATTTCACTTTTTAGCCATTCCTCCGGGAATTCCGGGAAAAACCTTCAAATTTTCTGCGATAAAAAATATCCTATATGTTAATCGAGTACTTTATCTATCTACGTACCAAATTTCATCCCAGTCCGTTGAGTGAGTAGTTTCAGCGTGAAAGCGGAACAAAAATGATGAAGTAAAAATTTCACTTTTAGCCATTCCTCCGGGAACCTTCAAGTTTTCTGGGATAAAAAGTATCCTATGTGTTAACCGAGTGCTTTATCTATCTACCTACAAAATTTCATCCCTATCCGTTCAGTTGTTTTGGCGTGAAAGCGTAACAAACAAACAAACATCCATACTTTTGCATTTATAATTGTTGCGTACGTCCTAGCACAACGGTACAGCAACAGTTAAACGTTTACCATAGGGTGGTTCAAGGATAGAAGACACTCAGGCAAGCCCACGAAAACACCAAAGTAACGAGGTATAAAATACACTTTAATACACAAAAACACAACACAAGTACCAATGTACTAAACAACACTTTCAAGTAAACAAACACAATACACTTTCAAAGAATACACGAAGAAATAATAACACAATCGAGACAATGGAGAAGCTGAACTTTCTATTTGAATTACTACGAATAACACTATTACTTATTTTTACGATCTATACGATATACGTCAAGGTAGTGTAACAATTCGAGCAATTATATAAAAAAAAACCTAATTTTCATTTTATACCCCTTGGCAATACTGTAAAGGCGACCCCCGGGCCCTGGTCTCGGCCCAAAGTTCCCTTTTGAGGTTTCCATTTCCTCTTCATATCTCCTAAACTACTCGATACAATACAGTCCAACTTTGCATAACATAAGCTGACAACAATCTCTATCCGTATAAATAATGCTTACTTAGGCTACATACCGACAACATACTAATAAATTCACAAATACATGCAAAAAAAGACATATTTTCGTAAAAGTTACACACACATCACTAATTATTTCCAAAACTAACAACTTCTACCTATCAAACGTTATTCCACCTAATAGAATTCCCTACGTTCTACAATAAAACAATACCAAACACAAACATTAATTGTACATTGAACCCTAAAAACAGTAAAACTAACAATTCTATAAGCAAATTCACGAACAAAGTGAATACCAACAAAACTAGCTATCGCCCGAAACAAAAAACATGTAAATACTGAGGGCGCTAACAAGCTGGACATACATACAAAGTTACATCAATCCATCCATCGTAATTACAGAGCTATTCATCAATTTAACATTTTTCCCTGCTAAAGCAGTAATAGCACACAAGATATCTTTTATCCCTTTCTAACGATTAGAGGAGTCCGAAAACTAGCGACATATACACTGTCTCACTCCAACGTTAGATATAGTCTTAACACATTTTAAACAATTTCAATAAAAATCAAGTGCAAGTCATCAGCTATTGCTTATTGCATACCTACTTAAACATGTAAGTACAATGCTAAGATAATCGGCTGCCCGTAACAATAATATTAGTGAGATAAATTATAAATAATATAAATAAGTGAGATAATTGAATTTCATTCCAATCATTAAAATGCGAATCATGGAAACGCGACAAAACTTAATCGTAATCGCGACCAAAGGCTATATTTTGGATATTAAAGCATTCAGCGCTGGATTCCAGCTGAGTTGCCTCCTACTCGTAATACGTGATATCTTTCAAACTTAATAAAATATAAATAGTCAGGGCCACCCTTAGCTGTTCGAGCGCCCTGTGCAAATTTTTTTTCAACGCCCTGTATAACTATGATTTTTAATTACAAGTAACACATTTTTAACCCCGATATTATAAGCGTATTACCTTACAATAGCGGGCCCCATACAATAAATTTTGTTCTTGCTCGATTTATTAATCTAGCATTAAGATGTAATAGAATATAAGACTTTAAAACAAAATGTGTTGGAGGGAGTTTCTTTAGGATCCGCCGTTTCTTCTCACTCTGCACATTTCCCGAAACGGTGGGTATACGAGTTCCGAGTGGTAGTAACCTCGTATTAGGTAGATAAAAGAATGACGTTCGAAAAGTGTACACTGCTACCTACTTCGAATAAAAAAAAAATTTCATTTCATTTCATTTCATTTCAAAAATAGTTTACTGCTCAGTTTTTACAGCCGAACTTGTTAATAAACATGCGTTTTGTAATTTTTAACATACCAAAAGTACATTATACAACTGCCCTTTTTAAATCAGTGCCATACAAAAATATAGTACTTTTGGAAAAAATATAGTACTGCTGTTTGGTTTCGCTATGTTGTTTCACCTGCGAATATTAACAAACAATATGCTCCAATAATTATCATCACCATACCGCTACAGAACAGTAAATTAGGTGCCCAGAACAGACAAAAAAGTATCCAGTACCAATACCCCAACAACTAAACACATCGATCACCTACTTAACCAATTTAACTAATAATTAACCAATTAATACCACTCACCTGGCAATCCCACTAATACATACTATACTACGTTCCAAACTTCCAGTCTTTTTCTTAGTACGGGTGGCAATCCTACTCTTCATACTTTGGCCGCTCGGCTGATCTATTTGTATGATTTGAAGAGTTGAATTTTTTTTTGCGATTTGACAATGGGTTCCTTGGGGAAAGTTGATCAGAATCAGGAGTAGAAGCACTAACTAGTTGTGATGAGGAGGATGATCCTGGCTACGGGATACCGTGCGTTCTTAAATTTTCAAACCATACTTGTACTGATGTTACAGAGACCAAGCACCGAAAAAAACACGAATGCATGGAACACACTAGAAAGCCTACTTCGTATGAAGGTAAAGTTAAATTCTAATAATAATATAAAATTAATGTTGATCTTAATATGGACATGCCCCGGGAATCCCGGGATCTCATAATTGATTGCAGGATTACATAATGTCTACATAATATTTTCCTGAATGTTGTTGTATTAAATAAAATTAAACTGTTTGAGATACCGTAAGTTCGCACAACAACATTTTATCAAACTACTCTTTTCCAGTATGAAGCTGGTGCTGCGCGGTGCTGTTTGCAATATTTTTGTTAGTATACAGGGTGATTGGTAATTCGACGTGATCCTTCAAAGGGGTTATACTAGAGGTCATTTCCAACAAATTAAGTCCAATTAACCTGGGGTCAGAAATGTATGGTTACTGAGATATTACGGTTTTTAGATTTTTAAGAAATTTTCATTTAAAGAAATTTTCTGCCTTGTTACCAAAAATAATTAATTATGAAAAAACAATTACACTGTTAAAATTAAATTGATATTTTTTAAAAGCGGAGAAATGAGCGCTCATTTTGAAAAAAAAATCCTTGGCCAAAACTCACATAGTCTCACAAATAAACGGTCTTAAGTAGCATAAAATTATTATTTTTTATAAATTTTCCATAAACTATTATAACTCGTATTACTAGAAAAAAATGTAGTGAACTTGGCGCACAAATTAATGACAAAAGTTCCTTGTTTCATAAGATTTTTAAGACTGTACAAATATTATCAACTTTTGCATGGGATCGAAAAAAAAATTCCAATAAACCAAATAAGTAACAGATTTTTTCCATACAAAACATACATTTCCTGCACGGTGACAGTTCGTGGATACGAACTGCTACAGTTTCCAAACAGATGGTTAGTTCGTGCGGACAGAAAACTCACAGTATTCGTTAAATAATAGTTAATATCCTTGTTAATGCCTTCGACATGGCTTAACGACTGCTATCTAATGATAGCAGCCGGTGCCAATGGCTCAACGTGCCTTGCGAAGCACGGAAACGGTCGAGATAAATGCCACTAACAGTAAAAATCCATCCAGGTTTTGACCGTGTCTGTAGTCAGTTAACCTGCGTGATCGATGAGACCACGCAAGCCACACTGAGCCACTACCGCTTCTATGTTCATGCTGCAGAGGCGTTCCAAAATCACCCATGTCAAAATTAAAAGTGTTTAAACGTAGTTTTAGTCAATTAACAAGGATATTAAATATTATTTAATGAATACTGTGAGTTTTCTGTCTGCACGAACTAACCATCTGGTTGGAAACTGTACGAGTTCGTGTCCACGAACTGTCGTGAAGATTGCCAAAAATTATCGAATCATGTTGAGCGTGAGCTGAGCGTGAGTCACGTACGACACGAGTAAAAGTGACCGTGTAGGATATGTATGGAAAAAATCTGTTACTTGTTTGGTTTATTGTTTTTTTTTTTCAATTTCTAGCGAAAGTTGACAATATTTGTACTTTTTTAGAAAGCTTATGAAACAAGGAACTTTTTTCATTAATTTCTACGCCAAGTTCGCTAAATTTTTTTAGTAATACTCAATTACTTATGGAAAATTTATAAAAATAATAATTTTATGCAACTTAAGTCCGTTTATTTTTGAGACTGTATGAATTTTAGGCAAGATTTTTTTTTTAAATGAGCGCTCATTTCTCAGCTTTAAAAAAAATATCAATTTAATGTTAACAGTGTAATGGTTTTTTTTATAATTAATTGTTTTTGGTAACAAGGCAGAAAATTTCTTAAAAATCTATAAACCGTAATATCTCAGTAACCATACTTTTTTGACCCCTGGTTAACTGGACTTAATTTATTGTAAATTACTGATCACGACAGAACGAAAAACGGCAAACATGACATGTAAAATATATAAACTGTTTGAGATACCGTAAGTTCGCACAACAACATTTTATCAAACTACTCTTTTCCAGTATGAAGCTGGTGCTGCGCGGTGCTGTTTGCAATATTTTTGTTAGTATACAGGGTGATTGGTAATTCGACGTGATCCTTCAAAGGGGTTATACTAGAGGTCATTTCCAACAAATTAAGTCCAATTAACCTGGGGTCAGAAATGTATGGTTACTGAGATATTACGGTTTTTAGATTTTTAAGAAATTTTCATTTAAAGAAATTTTCTGCCTTGTTACCAAAAATAATTAATTATGAAAAAACAATTACACTGTTAAAATTAAATTGATATTTTTTAAAAGCGGAGAAATGAGCGCTCATTTTGAAAAAAAAATCCTTGGCCAAAACTCACATAGTCTCACAAATAAACGGTCTTAAGTAGCATAAAATTATTATTTTTTATAAATTTTCCATAAACTATTATAACTCGTATTACTAGAAAAAAATGTAGTGAACTTGGCGCACAAATTAATGACAAAAGTTCCTTGTTTCATAAGATTTTTAAGACTGTACAAATATTATCAACTTTTGCATGGGATCGAAAAAAAAATTCCAATAAACCAAATAAGTAACAGATTTTTTCCATACAAAACATACATTTCCTGCACGGTGACAGTTCGTGGATACGAACTGCTACAGTTTCCAAACAGATGGTTAGTTCGTGCGGACAGAAAACTCACAGTATTCGTTAAATAATAGTTAATATCCTTGTTAATGCCTTCGACATGGCTTAACGACTGCTATCTAATGATAGCAGCCGGTGCCAATGGCTCAACGTGCCTTGCGAAGCACGGAAACGGTCGAGATAAATGCCACTAACAGTAAAAATCCATCCAGGTTTTGACCGTGTCTGTAGTCAGTTAACCTGCGTGATCGATGAGACCACGCAAGCCACACTGAGCCACTACCGCTTCTATGTTCATGCTGCAGAGGCGTTCCAAAATCACCCATGTCAAAATTAAAAGTGTTTAAACGTAGTTTTAGTCAATTAACAAGGATATTAAATATTATTTAATGAATACTGTGAGTTTTCTGTCTGCACGAACTAACCATCTGGTTGGAAACTGTACGAGTTCGTGTCCACGAACTGTCGTGAAGATTGCCAAAAATTATCGAATCATGTTGAGCGTGAGCTGAGCGTGAGTCACGTACGACACGAGTAAAAGTGACCGTGTAGGATATGTATGGAAAAAATCTGTTACTTGTTTGGTTTATTGTTTTTTTTTTTCAATTTCTAGCGAAAGTTGACAATATTTGTACTTTTTTAGAAAGCTTATGAAACAAGGAACTTTTTTCATTAATTTCTACGCCAAGTTCGCTAAATTTTTTTAGTAATACTCAATTACTTATGGAAAATTTATAAAAATAATAATTTTATGCAACTTAAGTCCGTTTATTTTTGAGACTGTATGAATTTTAGGCAAGATTTTTTTTTTAAATGAGCGCTCATTTCTCAGCTTTAAAAAAAATATCAATTTAATGTTAACAGTGTAATGGTTTTTTTTATAATTAATTGTTTTTGGTAACAAGGCAGAAAATTTCTTAAAAATCTATAAACCGTAATATCTCAGTAACCATACTTTTTTGACCCCTGGTTAACTGGACTTAATTTATTGTAAATTACTGATCACGACAGAACGAAAAACGGCAAACATGACATGTAAATATATAACTATAGCTAGTTAGACTAAGTCGTAGCAATAAGTTGAAATTTTATAAGTGTTTTTGTTAATAACTTTTTTGTTTTAATAGTTAGCTTAAATGTTATTCGCGATTTAGATAGCCTATGTCTACCTGTATTAAATAAAGATTAGTAGTTTAAGTAGACATAGGTATTTTAGGCTAGGTATTAGGTAACATTTTTTTGTAAGACTTTAGTCTATAAATAGTTAATTAAGATAGTCATAAGTTTCCTTTTGTATTTATTAGTTAAGTTTTGATAGTATTTACTAAATAAAGTCGTTAGAATTAAGTAGAAATAAGTAATCTAGGTAAAAATTAGGTATTTTGGTTTCTTACATATAAAGTTGATTTTTACCTTAGTTATTAAGCTGCCCCTAATTAAAATATGTCATTTGTGTGCGTTTCATTAATAGAAAGTACAACCCGATTGCACAAACCCGGAAAAGCCACGGGAAATAGGAATTTGTGCGAATTTTCCCGCTTCCCATACAAGCCGTGTGGCTTTTATATGAGGGGGGCGGGAGGCGGAGCCATATAAATACGCACCAAACAAAAATCGCTCGCCAGTTCGCTCTCGTTCGCCGCCCCGTTCGGACGTCTCGCGCCGCGCTCCGCTCCTGCTCGCTGTCGTCGCCCCTGCCGACGTGCATCGTGTCTCCTGCCGCTGTCGTCGCCGCTGCCTACGTGCACCGTGTCATCGAACCGCTCCCAGCCGAACCGAGTGTAGTTTTCACTGCGCGGCCAGGCCTGTTTCTAACGGGATCCGTCCTGTCCTTTGTAAATCCACGCTTTAGTGGTTACCTAGTGGATACTTAACGGTGCCAACGAAGCTAGGTAGAGCGTGCCCCGTGCGCTCGCGGTTCCCCTTCTGGGAAACGTAAACAACGGATGGGACTGGAACCACCGGCCTTGGGGGGTCTCCTAGCCGACGCCAGTCATCTCCCTCCCACCCTTGCCCTTCCCTACCATCCATTCCTGTAACGTTGTTTGGGCGTAGCTTGAGCTTCGGTTCACTACTACCCTCTGCGTCTCAGGCTGCTAGGGACTTAGGCACTCACCCGTCAGTACAATAAGATTTACTGACGGCACACTACACACCACATGTAGGATGGACACCCTAGGTACCCACCAACCCGCACACACCTCTGGGACCTCCAACTCAGAGTTGTCCCCTGCCCACCTGGAGGCCCTCCGCCTCATACACGAGAAACCCGGGTTTCTCGATAAGCTCCTTCTGAGCATCCCACCCGAGGTCATGGTCGCCCTGCTGCCCGCCCTAAATCGCCGCGATTCTCCCCTCTCGCCCCAGCCCACCGAAGAGGCTTCACCTCTATCCCAACCTCCGACGATCGCTTCTCGACCACTAACCCCTGCCCCCGCGACTACCCCCATGGACTACCAAGTCCAAGACCGCGTATCTTCCTCTTCGGAGAGTGAGGACGGCGACGGCTTTACGACCGTCGACTCCAAAAACTCAAAGAAGAGGAAGCGCAAAGTCCCCGTCCCCACGAAAACGTCCAAAAAGGCCGCCACCGCCGCGACCTCAGTGACGACCCCCCCACCCGAGCACTCTGACCAGGAGTCCTCCCAATCTGCCCCTCCCGCATCTCAACCCCCCCGCATCGAACGCCCCCCGCCCCTCTTCATTCAGGACAAGGAGAAATGGAACAATGTTTCATTTCTCCTTAACGAACGCAAAATCGCGTTCACCTCTGCTCGGACCACCCAACAAGGGATCAAGGTCCAAGTCCCCACTCCCAACGACCATCGTCGCCTCACGACCGTCTTGAAAGCCGAACGCATCGGCTTTCACACCTACGCCCTCGAGGACGAGCGCATTTTGCGCGTCGTCATCAGAGGTGTCCCCAAGGAGCTTAACTCCAATGATATCCTCGAGGACCTTAAGTCCCAAGGATACCCCGCCCACGAAGTACACCGCATGCATAGCGGAAAAACAAAAGCCCCCTTCGATCTAGTGCTGGTCACACTAGACCTATCCCCCGCCGGAAAGCGTATCATAAATACACTTACCACCGTATGCCAACTATCCGGCATACGCATCGAGATGCCCCACAAAAAGGGTCCCCCTGGCCAGTGCCATAGATGCCAACTCTATGGCCACTCGGCCAGAAACTGCTACGCCAAGCCTAGGTGCGTCAAATGCCTAGGCAATCACGGCACCCCTGACTGCCCCCGCCCCAAAGACAAGAGCGAGTGTACGGAACCCCCTGGTTGCGTACTCTGCGGTGCCCTGGGACATCCAGCGAACTACCGCGGATGCCCCAAGGCACCACGCGCTAGTCGTAGGCCTGGCAAAAAAGGCCCCGCGCCCTCCGCCTCGGAACCCCGGCCCGCACGCCGTGCTGTCCCACGTACTGAGGATTTCCCACTTCTACGTCCGACAAAAACACCCGCCTTCACCCCCAACATCGCAGCCTCTCAGGAGCTGCAACCCGCCTGGAGAAGCCAAGCAGTCTTGGCTTCACCACCTCCACTCATGGAAACTCCAGTTTCCATGCCCACGGCATTCAAGCCGACCCCCAAGCCCCCCACCAAACCAGCTAAGATCAGCAAAGTGCCCCTTCCCCCTAAGGTCTCCCCTCCAGCGCCTGTCCCAGACACGGTGGAGGAAGACGATCTTAGCCTTGTCATCCGCTTTGCCAGCGCCATTAACATGGAGCAGGTCCGCGACCTGGCTAGGGAGCTCAGAGCAACCCAGCATAACACTGAACAGCGTTGCATAGCAATGCTTAAGCATTCGCGACTCATCGCAGCCATCTCGGAGTTCAATGTTAATTCTCCATAATGGATTTAAACCCCTCCAAAGGTAGACTCAAGCCCCGATCTATTACCGTCGCATTCTATAATGCAGACGGTATCCTCCCCCAGCGTTGGCAAATCATAGATTTCCTTCGCGAACACCAAATCGATGTCTTACTAGTGCAAGAAACACACCTTAAACCTTGCACTCGCGGGCCTAAAATCCCCAACTACGATTTAGTGCGTAACGATAGAGTGAACTCCGCAAAGGGCGGCACTCTCATCTATTACAAAAGGTCCTTGCACTGTATACCCATCGACACCCCCCCTCTCACGAGCATTGAGGCCTCTGTCTGTCGGCTAGCCATGACCGGCCACCAACCCATTACCCTAGCTTCGGTCTATCTCCCTTGTAGTGGCGACAAACCACTACTCGGAAGCGACATCGAGGCCCTTTTCAATCTAGGAGGCGCAGTCATTCTGGCTGGCGACCTAAATAGCAAACACGAACGGTGGAATTGCGTATCCACCAATACCAGAGGTAGAGCCCTTGACAGACTCGTTGACCGACTCAACTTCGACATCATTGCCCCAATGACCCCCACTCACTTTCCGTTCAATGTCAATCACACCCCAGACATTCTAGACATAGCACTTCTAAAGAACATCAACCTTCAGTTGTGCTCGATAGAAGTGCTTCAAACTCTGTGTTCCGACCACCGGCCGGTCCTGTTACAATTAGGTCCCCCAACCCCCACGGCCCCGCCCACCAAGACGATAGTTGACTGGGACAGCCTTGAGGACAAACTCAAAGCTACCAGTTCACCGGACCTTGACAACATACCCGACGACATTAAGTCTTTAGATGACGTCCGATGCGCAATCGATGCCCTCAGCAGCCACACTCAATCAGTCGTAAAAGACTGCTCCCGGCAGGTTCCAGTGCTGCCCCAGCACCGCTGGAGACTGCCGGAAGACGCGAGGTCGCTGCTGACCGCAAGAAATGCAGCCATCCGTGCCTACGACAGCTTCCCAAACGAGGAAAACCGCACTCGCATGCGAGCTTTACAGAGGGACGTAAAGCAGACCATGCAGGAGCTGCAGCAGACCCGTTGGGATGAACTTCTTGGGGGAATCTCGCCATCTCACGTCGCGTATTGGAGCTTGGCGAGAGCCCTCAAGAAGGATGTCGAGTCCCCCATGCCCCCTCTCAAACGCCCCAACCTTCCGGATGCCTTTGACGACTCCGAAAAGGCCGAGTGCCTGGCCGACAGCCTAGAGGCCCAATGCTCCCCCAGTACACTCCCAATCGAGCCCATCCAGCTACAGAAGGTGGATGAGGAAGTCGAACGGCGAGTAGCCCTCCCCCCGACCGAGTCTCTTGCCCCAGTCACCCCGTGTGAAGTAGAGAAGGCCATTAAACAGCTCAAACCCCGGAAGGCCCCCGGCTCTGACGGCATCACCAACAAAGTACTCAAGTACTTCTCCCCGAATCTCATTGCTCTTCTAGCGTGCATCTTCAATGCAGCCATCGACAACTGCACCTTTCCCGACACGTGGAAAAGTGCAGACGTCATAGGCTTCCACAAATCCAATAAGCCCCGCTCTGAACCCTCCAGCTACAGACCCATAAGCCTCCTCAAGGCCTTGGGTAAACTGTACGAACGCATTCTCCTCGCCCGCCTAAAGGACATTGTCCAGTCCAAAGGCCTTCTACCAGACGAGCAGTTTGGCTTCAGAGCCAGACACTCGTGCGTCCAACAGGTGCACCGCATAACGGAGCACATTATAAGCGGCTTCGCCCGCAGACAGTTCACAGGAGCTCTCTTCTTTGATGTGGCGAAAGCTTTCGATAAAGTCTGGCACAACGGGTTGATATACAAACTATATCAGCTGGGACTGCCAGACCGGCTCGTACTCATACTACGAGACTTCCTCACGAATCGGAGCTTTCGCTATCGCATAGAAGGAGTCTACTCGTCCCCCCGACCCATCAGAGCCGGAGTCCCTCAGGGTTCCGTTCTAGCCCCCACACTCTTCTCGCTCTACATGAGCGACATGCCGCGATTCCCAAATGTCAACCTTGCGCTTTTCGCAGATGACACAGCCCTCTATCTATCCAGCCGCTCAGCGGGCCTCATCCTTCGAAACCTCCAATCCTCTGCCAGTGCCCTGGGCAAATGGTTTAGGAACTGGAGGATCGAAGTGAACCCCGAGAAAAGTGCAGCCATGCTCTTTTCATTCAAACGGCTCAGTACCGAGACCAATCCCATCGATCGCAGCATTAAACTGTTCGATCGCCCCATCCCGTGGGAACGCTCTGTCAAATATCTAGGCGTCACCCTAGATAACCGACTGACGTTCAAAGACCACATCAAACGAGTCCGAAACAAAGCAGCCTTTGTTTTAGGCCGTCTCTACCCCCTCACGAACAAGAAAAGTAAAATGTCCCTTAGAAATAAGGTGACACTTTACAAAACTTGCATCCGTCCCATTCTCACCTACGCCGGCGTAGCGTTTGCCCATACAAAGCCCAGTCTCATCCACCGACTTCAGGTCATCCAAAATCGCTTCATGCGCCGAGCCACGGGCGCCCCATGGTTCGTGCGCAATGAAAATCTCCATTGCGATCTAGAGCTTCCCACCATAGCTCAATACCTGAAGCAAGCGTCAAAACGCTACTTCGACTCCGCCCCCCATCACCCCAACCCCCTATTCGTAAGCTCCGCAGTTTACGACCTCCCCGCGAATCCCATACGCGTGATCCGACGCCCCCGGCACGTACTCAAGGATCCCGATGATCCTATCACGCTAGCCGTAGCAGCCATGACCCCCCCGCCCCAACCACAGAGTAACACCACACCGACATACTGCCCTCGCCGGCGAGGGCGGCGTCCCCCCGCTTCTCGCGCCTACCAGCGCTATCGGCACATACCGGGCCGATTCTCTCCGATCCTCCCCGTCCAAGCAACGTCCTAAGCCGAGGTCCGTGCCCACCTGGGCGCCCTTAGGCAGTTGCATCTTTTTGCTTAGGCTGAGTACCCTACGTACTCGCCTTCCCTGTCCGGTGAAGTTGTAAAGGCCCAACGGCCAACAACAAACATGTCCGTTCGAAAAAAAAAAAAAAAAAAAAAAAAAAAAAAATCGCTCGCCAGTTCGCTCTCGTTCGCCGCCCCGGTCGGACGTCTCGCGCCGCGCTCCGCTCCTGCTCGCTGTCGTCGCCCCTGCCAAAGTGCATCGTGTCTCCTGCCGCTGTCGTCGCCGCTGCCTACGTGCACCGTGTCATCGAACCGCTCCCAGCCGAACCGAGTGTAGTTTTCACTGCGCGGCCAGGCCTGTTTCTAACGGGATCCGTCCTGTCTTTTGTAAATCCACGCTTTAGTGGTTACCTAGTGGATACTTAACGGTGCCAACGAAGCTAGGTAGAGCGTGCCCCGTGCGCTCGCGGTTCCCCTTCTGGGAAACGTAAACAACGGATGGGACTGGAACCACCGGCCTTGGGGGGTCTCCTAGCCGTCGCCAGTCATCTCCCTCCCACCCTTGCCCTTCCCTACCATCCATTCCTGTAACGTTGTTTGGGCGTAGCTTGAGCTTCGGTTCACTACTACCCTCTGCGTCTCAGGCTGCTAGGGACTTAGGCACTCACCCGTCAGTACAATAAGATTTACTGACGGCACACTACACACCACATGTAGGATGGACACCCTAGGTACCCACCAACCCGCACACACCTCTGGGACCTCCAACTCAGAGTTGTCCCCTGCCCACCTGGAGGCCCTCCGCCTCATACACGAGAAACCCGGGTTTCTCGATAAGCTCCTTCTGAGCATCCCACCCGAGGTCATGGTCGCCCTGCTGCCCGCCCTAAATCGCCGCGATTCTCCCCTCTCGCCCCAGCCCACCGAAGAGGCTTCACCTCTATCCCAACCTCCGACGATCGCTTCTCGACCACTAACCCCTGCCCCCGCGACTACCCCCATGGACTACCAAGTCCAAGACCGCGTATCTTCCTCTTCGGAGAGTGAGGACGGCGACGGCTTTACGACCGTCGACTCCAAAAACTCAAAGAAGAGGAAGCGCAAAGTCCCCGTCCCCACGAAAACGTCCAAAAAGGCCGCCACCGCCGCGACCTCAGTGACGACCCCCCCACCCGAGCACTCTGACCAGGAGTCCTCCCAATCTGCCCCTCCCGCATCTCAACCCCCCCGCATCGAACGCCCCCCGCCCCTCTTCATTCAGGACAAGGAGAAATGGAACAATGTTTCATTTCTCCTTAACGAACGCAAAATCGCGTTCACCTCTGCTCGGACCACCCAACAAGGGATCAAGGTCCAAGTCCCCACTCCCAACGACCATCGTCGCCTCACGACCGTCTTGAAAGCCGAACGCATCGGCTTTCACACCTACGCCCTCGAGGACGAGCGCATTTTGCGCGTCGTCATCAGAGGTGTCCCCAAGGAGCTTAACTCCAATGATATCCTCGAGGACCTTAAGTCCCAAGGATACCCCGCCCACGAAGTACACCGCATGCATAGCGGAAAAACAAAAGCCCCCTTCGATCTAGTGCTGGTCACACTAGACCTATCCCCCGCCGGAAAGCGTATCATAAATACACTTACCACCGTATGCCAACTATCCGGCATACGCATCGAGATGCCCCACAAAAAGGGTCCCCCTGGCCAGTGCCATAGATGCCAACTCTATGGCCACTCGGCCAGAAACTGCTACGCCAAGCCTAGGTGCGTCAAATGCCTAGGCAATCACGGCACCCCTGACTGCCCCCGCCCCAAAGACAAGAGCGAGTGTACGGAACCCCCTGGTTGCGTACTCTGCGGTGCCCTGGGACATCCAGCGAACTACCGCGGATGCCCCAAGGCACCACGCGCTAGTCGTAGGCCTGGCAAAAAAGGCCCCGCGCCCTCCGCCTCGGAACCCCGGCCCGCACGCCGTGCTGTCCCACGTACTGAGGATTTCCCACTTCTACGTCCGACAAAAACACCCGCCTTCACCCCCAACATCGCAGCCTCTCAGGAGCTGCAACCCGCCTGGAGAAGCCAAGCAGTCTTGGCTTCACCACCTCCACTCATGGAAACTCCAGTTTCCATGCCCACGGCATTCAAGCCGACCCCCAAGCCCCCCACCAAACCAGCTAAGATCAGCAAAGTGCCCCTTCCCCCTAAGGTCTCCCCTCCAGCGCCTGTCCCAGACACGGTGGAGGAAGACGATCTTAGCCTTGTCATCCGCTTTGCCAGCGCCATTAACATGGAGCAGGTCCGCGACCTGGCTAGGGAGCTCAGAGCAACCCAGCATAACACTGAACAGCGTTGCATAGCAATGCTTAAGCATTCGCGACTCATCGCAGCCATCTCGGAGTTCAATGTTAATTCTCCATAATGGATTTAAACCCCTCCAAAGGTAGACTCAAGCCCCGATCTATTACCGTCGCATTCTATAATGCAGACGGTATCCTCCCCCAGCGTTGGAAAATCATAGATTTCCTTCGCGAACACCAAATCGATGTCTTACTAGTGCAAGAAACACACCTTAAACCTTGCACTCGCGGGCCTAAAATCCCCAACTACGATTTAGTGCGCAACGATAGAGTGAACTCCGCAAAGGGCGGCACTCTCATCTATTACAAAAGGTCCTTGCACTGTATACCCATCGACACCCCCCCTCTCACGAGCATTGAGGCCTCTGTCTGTCGGCTAGCCATGACCGGCCACCAACCCATTACCCTAGCTTCGGTCTATCTCCCTTGTAGTGGCGACAAACCACTACTCGGAAGCGACATCGAGGCCCTTTTCAATCTAGGAGGCGCAGTCATTCTGGCTGGCGACCTAAATAGCAAACACGAACGGTGGAATTGCGTATCCACCAATACCAGAGGTAGAGCCCTTGACAGACTCGTTGACCGACTCAACTTCGACATCATTGCCCCAATGACCCCCACTCACTTTCCGTTCAATGTCAATCACACCCCAGACATTCTAGACATAGCACTTCTAAAGAACATCAACCTTCAGTTGTGCTCGATAGAAGTGCTTCAAACTCTGTGTTCCGACCACCGGCCGGTCCTGTTACAATTAGGTCCCCCAACCCCCACGGCCCCGCCCACCAAGACGATAGTTGACTGGGACAGCCTTGAGGACAAACTCAAAGCTACCAGTTCACCGGACCTTGACAACATACCCGACGACATTAAGTCTTTAGATGACGTCCGATGCGCAATCGATGCCCTCAGCAGCCACACTCAATCAGTCGTAAAAGACTGCTCCCGGCAGGTTCCAGTGCTGCCCCAGCACCGCTGGAGACTGCCGGAAGACGCGAGGTCGCTGCTGACCGCAAGAAATGCAGCCATCCGTGCCTACGACAGCTTCCCAAACGAGGAAAACCGCACTCGCATGCGAGCTTTACAGAGGGACGTAAAGCAGACCATGCAGGAGCTGCAGCAGACCCGTTGGGATGAACTTCTTGGGGGAATCTCGCCATCTCACGTCGCGTATTGGAGCTTGGCGAGAGCCCTCAAGAAGGATGTCGAGTCCCCCATGCCCCCTCTCAAACGCCCCAACCTTCCGGATGCCTTTGACGACTCCGAAAAGGCCGAGTGCCTGGCCGACAGCCTAGAGGCCCAATGCTCCCCCAGTACACTCCCAATCGAGCCCATCCAGCTACAGAAGGTGGATGAGGAAGTCGAACGGCGAGTAGCCCTCCCCCCGACCGAGTCTCTTGCCCCAGTCACCCCGTGTGAAGTAGAGAAGGCCATTAAACAGCTCAAACCCCGGAAGGCCCCCGGCTCTGACGGCATCACCAACAAAGTACTCAAGTACTTCTCCCCGAATCTCATTGCTCTTCTAGCGTGCATCTTCAATGCAGCCATCGACAACTGCACCTTTCCCGACACGTGGAAAAGTGCAGACGTCATAGGCTTCCACAAATCCAATAAGCCCCGCTCTGAACCCTCCAGCTACAGACCCATAAGCCTCCTCAAGGCCTTGGGTAAACTGTACGAACGCATTCTCCTCGCCCGCCTAAAGGACATTGTCCAGTCCAAAGGCCTTCTACCAGACGAGCAGTTTGGCTTCAGAGCCAGACACTCGTGCGTCCAACAGGTGCACCGCATAACGGAGCACATTATAAGCGGCTTCGCCCGCAGACAGTTCACAGGAGCTCTCTTCTTTGATGTGGCGAAAGCTTTCGATAAAGTCTGGCACAACGGGTTGATATACAAACTATATCAGCTGGGACTGCCAGACCGGCTCGTACTCATACTACGAGACTTCCTCACGAATCGGAGCTTTCGCTATCGCATAGAAGGAGTCTACTCGTCCCCCCGACCCATCAGAGCCGGAGTCCCTCAGGGTTCCGTTCTAGCCCCCACACTCTTCTCGCTCTACATGAGCGACATGCCGCGATTCCCAAATGTCAACCTTGCGCTTTTCGCAGATGACACAGCCCTCTATCTATCCAGCCGCTCAGCGGGCCTCATCCTTCGAAACCTCCAATCCTCTTCCAGTGCCCTGGGCAAATGGTTTAGGAACTGGAGGATCGAAGTGAACCCCGAGAAAAGTGCAGCCATGCTCTTTTCATTCAAACGGCTCAGTACCGAGACCAATCCCATCGATCGCAGCATTAAACTGTTCGATCGCCCCATCCCGTGGGAACGCTCTGTCAAATATCTAGGCGTCACCCTAGATAACCGACTGACGTTCAAAGACCACATCAAACGAGTCCGAAACAAAGCAGCCTTTGTTTTAGGCCGTCTCTACCCCCTCACGAACAAGAAAAGTAAAATGTCCCTTAGAAATAAGGTGACACTTTACAAAACTTGCATCCGTCCCATTCTCACCTACGCCGGCGTAGCGTTCGCCCATACAAAGCCCAGTCTCATCCACCGACTTCAGGTCATCCAAAATCGCTTCATGCGCCGAGCCACGGGCGCCCCATGGTTCGTGCGCAATGAAAATCTCCATTGCGATCTAGAGCTTCCCACCATAGCTCAATACCTGAAGCAAGCGTCAAAACGCTACTTCGACTCCGCCCCCCATCACCCCAACCCCCTATTCGTAAGCTCCGCAGTTTACGACCTCCCCGCGAATCCCATACGCGTGATCCGACGCCCCCGGCACGTACTCAAGGATCCCGATGATCCTATCACGCTAGCCGTAGCAGCCATGACCCCCCCGCCCCAACCACAGAGTAACACCACACCGACATACTGCCCTCGCCGGCGAGGGCGGCGTCCCCCCGCTTCTCGCGCCTACCAGCGCTATCGGCACATACCGGGCCGATTCTCTCCGATCCTCCCCGTCCAAGCAACGTCCTAAGCCGAGGTCCGTGCCCACCTGGGCGCCCTTAGGCAGTTGCATCTTTTTGCTTAGGCTGAGTACCCTACGTACTCGCCTTCCCTGTCCGGTGAAGTTGTAAAGGCCCAACGGCCAACAACAAACATGTCCGTTCGAAAAAAAAAAAAAAAAAAAAAAAAAAAATCGCTCGCCAGTTCGCTCTCGTTCGCCGCCCCGGTCGGACGTCTCGCGCCGCGCTCCGCTCCTGCTCGCTGTCGTCGCCCCTGCCGACGTGCATCGTGTCTCCTGCCGCTGTCGTCGCCGCTGCCTACGTGCACCGTGTCATCGAACCGCTCCCAGCCGAACCGAGTGTAGTTTTCACTGCGCGGCCAGGCCTGTTTCTAACGGGATCCGTCCTGTCTTTTGTAAATCCACGCTTTAGTGGTTACCTAGTGGATACTTAACGGTGCCAACGAAGCTAGGTAGAGCGTGCCCCGTGCGCTCGCGGTTCCCCTTCTGGGAAACGTAAACAACGGATGGGACTGGAACCACCGGCCTTGGGGGGTCTCCTAGCCGACGCCAGTCATCTCCCTCCCACCCTTGCCCTTCCCTACCATCCATTCCTGTAACGTTGTTTGGGCGTAGCTTGAGCTTCGGTTCACTACTACCCTCTGCGTCTCAGGCTGCTAGGGACTTAGGCACTCACCCGTCAGTACAATAAGATTTACTGACGGCACACTACACACCACATGTAGGATGGACACCCTAGGTACCCACCAACCCGCACACACCTCTGGGACCTCCAACTCAGAGTTGTCCCCCGCCCACCTGGAGGCCCTCCGCCTCATACACGAGAAACCCGGGTTTCTCGATAAGCTCCTTCTGAGCATCCCACCCGAGGTCATGGTCGCCCTGCTGCCCGCCCTAAATCGCCGCGATTCTCCCCTCTCGCCCCAGCCCACCGAAGAGGCTTCACCTCTATCCCAACCTCCGACGATCGCTTCTCGACCACAAACCCCTGCCCCCGCGACTACCCCCATGGACTACCAAGTCCAAGACCGCGTATCTTCCTCTTCGGAGAGTGAGGACGGCGACGGCTTTACGACCGTCGACTCCAAAAACTCAAAGAAGAGGAAGCGCAAAGTCCCCGTCCCCACGAAAACGTCCAAAAAGGCCGCCACCGCCGCGACCTCAGTGACGACCCCCCCACCCGAGTACTCTGACCAGGAGTCCTCCCAATCTGCCCCTCCCGCATCTCAACCCCCCCGCATCGAACGCCCCCCGCCCCTCTTCATTCAGGACAAGGAGAAATGGAACAATGTTTCATTTCTCCTTAACGAACGCAAAATCGCGTTCACCTCTGCTCGGACCACCCAACAAGGGATCAAGGTCCAAGTCCCCACCCCCAACGACCATCGTCGCCTCACGACCGTCTTGAAAGCCGAACGCATCGGCTTTCACACCTACGCCCTCGAGGATGAGCGCATTTTGCGCGTCGTCATCAGAGGTGTCCCCAAGGAGCTTAACTCCAATGATATCCTCGAGGACCTTAAGTCCCAAGGATACCCCGCCCACGAAGTACACCGCATGCATAGCGGAAAAACAAAAGCCCCCTTCGATCTAGTGCTGGTCACACTAGACCTATCCCCCGCCGGAAAGCGTATCATAAATACGCTTACCACCGTATGCCAACTATCCGGCATACGCATCGAGATGCCCCACAAAAAGGGTCCCCCTGGCCAGTGCCATAGATGCCAACTCTATGGCCACTCGGCCAGAAACTGCTACGCCAAGCCTAGGTGCGTCAAATGCCTAGGCAATCACGGCACCCCTGACTGCCCCCGCCCCAAAGACAAGAGCGAGTGTACGGAACCCCCTGGTTGCGTACTCTGCGGTGCCCTGGGACATCCAGCGAACTACCGCGGATGCCCCAAGGCACCACGCGCTAGTCGTAGGCCTGGCAAAAAAGGCCCCGCGCCCTCCGCCTCGGAACCCCGGCCCGCACGCCGCGCTGTCCCACGTACTGAGGATTTCCCACCTCTACGTCCGACAAAAACACCCGCCTTCACCCCCAACATCGCAACCTCTCAGGAGCTGCAACCCGCCTGGAGAAGCCAAGCAGTCTTGGCTTCACCACCTCCACTCATGGAAACTCCAGTTTCCATGCCCACGGCATTCAAGCCGACCCCCAAGCCCCCCACCAAACCAGCTAAGATCAGCAAAGCGCCCCTTCCCCCTAAGGTCTCCCCTCCAGCGCCTGTCCCAGACACGGTGGAGGAAGACGATCTTAGCCTTGTCATCCGCTTTGCCAGCGCCATTAACATGGAGCAGGTCCGCGACCTGGCTAGGGAGCTCAGAGCAACCCAGCATAACACTGAACAGCGTTGCATAGCAATGCTTAAGCATTCGCGACTCATCGCAGCCATCTCGGAGTTCAATGTTAATTCTCCATAATGGATTTAAACCCCTCCAAAGGTAGACTCAAGCCCCGATCTATTACCGTCGCATTCTATAATGCAGACGGTATCCTCCCCCAGCGTTGGCAAATCATAGATTTCCTTCGCGAACACCAAATCGATGTCTTACTAGTGCAAGAAACACACCTTAAACCTTGCACTCGCGGGCCTAAAATCCCCAACTACGATTTAGTGCGCAACGATAGAGTGAACTCCGCAAAGGGCGGCACTCTCATCTATTACAAAAGGTCCTTGCACTGTATACCCATCGACACCCCCCCTCTCACGAGCATTGAGGCCTCTGTCTGTCGGCTAGCCATGACCGGCCACCAACCCATTACCCTAGCTTCGGTCTATCTCCCTTGTAGTGGCGACAAACCACTACTCGGAAGCGACATCGAGGCCCTTTTCAATCTAGGAGGCGCAGTCATTCTGGCTGGCGACCTAAATAGCAAACACGAACGGTGGAATTGCGTATCCACCAATACCAGAGGTAGAGCCCTTGACAGACTCGTTGACCGACTCAACTTCGACATCATTGCCCCAATGACCCCCACTCACTTTCCGTACAATGTCAATCACACCCCAGACATTCTAGACATAGCACTTCTAAAGAACATCAACCTTCAGTTGTGCTCGATAGAATTGCTTCAAACTCTGTGTTCCGACCACCGGCCGGTCCTGCTACAATTAGGTCCCCCAACCCCCACGGCCCCGCCCACCAAGACGATAGTTGACTGGGACAGCCTTGAGGACAAACTCAAAGCTACCAGTTCACCGGACCTTGACAACATACCCGACGACATTAAGTCTTTAGATGACGTCCGATGCGCAATCGATGCCCTCAGCAGCCACACTCAATCAGTCGTAAAAGACTGCTCCCGGCAGGTTCCAGTGCTGCCCCAGCACCGCTGGAGACTGCCGGAAGACGCGAGGTCGCTGCTGACCGCAAGAAATGCAGCCATCCGTGCCTACGACAGCTTCCCAAACGAGGAAAACCGCACTCGCATGCGAGCTTTACAGAGGGACGTAAAGCAGACCATGCAGGAGCTGCAGCAGACCCGTTGGGATGAACTTCTTGGGGGAATCTCGCCATCTCACGTCGCGTATTGGAGCTTGGCGAGAGCCCTCAAGAAGGATGTCGAGTCCCCCATGCCCCCTCTCAAACGCCCCAACCTTCCGGATGCCTTTGACGACACCGAAAAGGCCGAGTGCCTGGCCGACAGCCTGGAGGCCCAATGGTCCCCCAGTACACTCCCAATCGAGCCCATCCAGCTACAGAAGGTGGATGAGGAAGTCGAACGGCGAGTAGCCCTCCCCCCGACCGAGTCTCTTGCCCCAGTCACCCCGTGTGAAGTAGAGAAGGCCATTAAACAGCTCAAACCCCGGAAGGCCCCCGGCTCTGACGGCATCACCAACAAAGTACTCAAGTACTTCTCCCCGAATCTCATTGCTCTTCTAGCGTGCATCTTCAATGCAGCCATCGACAACTGCACATTTCCCGACACGTGGAAAAGTGCAGACGTCATAGGCTTCCACAAATCCAATAAGCCCCGCTCTGAACCCTCCAGCTACAGACCCATAAGCCTCCTCAAGGCCTTGGGTAAACTGTACGAACGCATTCTCCTCGCCCGCCTAAAGGACATTGTCCAGTCCAAAGGCCTTCTACCAGACGAGCAGTTTGGCTTCAGAGCCAGACACTCGTGCGTCCAACAGGTGCACCGCATAACGGAGCACATTATAAGCGGCTTCGCCCGCAGACAGTTCACAGGAGCTCTCTTCTTTGATGTGGCGAAAGCTTTCGATAAAGTCTGGCACAACGGGTTGATATACAAACTATATCAGCTGGGACTGCCAGACCGGCTCGTACTCATACTACGAGACTTCCTCACGAATCGGAGCTTTCGCTATCGCATAGAAGGAGTCTACTCGTCCCCCCGACCCATCAGAGCCGGAGTCCCTCAGGGTTCCGTTCTAGCCCCCACACTCTTCTCGCTCTACATGAGCGACATGCCGCGATTCCCAAATGTCAACCTTGCGCTTTTCGCAGATGACACAGCCCTCTATCTATCCAGCCGCTCAGCGGGCCTCATCCTTCGAAATCTCCAATCCTCTGCCAGTGCCCTGGGCAAATGGTTTAGGAACTGGAGGATCGAAGTGAACCCCGAGAAAAGTGCAGCCATGCTCTTTTCATTCAAACGGCTCAGCACCGAGACCAATCCCATCGATCGCAGCATTAAACTGTTCGATCGCCCCATCCCGTGGGAACGCTCTGTCAAATATCTAGGCGTCACCCTAGATGACCGACTGACGTTCAAAGACCACATCAAACGAGTCCGAAACAAAGCAGCCTTTGTTTTAGGCCGTCTCTACCCCCTCACGAACAAGAAAAGTAAAATGTCCCTTAGAAATAAGGTGACACTTTACAAAACTTGCATCCGTCCCATTCTCACCTACGCCGGCGTAGCGTTCGCCCATACAAAGCCCAGTCTCATCCACCGACTTCAGGTCATCCAAAATCGCTTCATGCGCCGAGCCACGGGCGCCCCATGGTTCGTGCGCAATGAAAATCTCCATTGCGATCTAGAGCTTCCCACCATAGCTCAATACCTAAAGCAAGCGTCAAAACGCTACTTCGATTCCGCCCCCCATCACCCCAACCCCCTATTCGTAAGCTCCGCAGTTTACGACCTCCCCGCGAATCCCATACGCGTGATCCGACGCCCCCGGCACGTACTCGAGGATCCCGATGATCCTATCACGCTAGCCGTAGCAGCCATGACCCCCCCGCCCCAACCACAGAGTAACACCACACCGACATACTGCCCTCGCCGGCGAGGGCGGCGTCCCCCCGCTTCTCGCGCCTACCAGCGCTATCGGCACATACCGGGCCGATTCTCTCCGATCCTCCCCGTCCAAGCAACGTCCTAAGCCGAGGTCCGTGCCCACCTGGGCGCCCTTAGGCAGTTGCATCTTTTTGCTTAGGCTGAGTACCCTACGTACTCGCCTTCCCTGTCCGGTGAAGTTGTAAAGGCCCAACGGCCAACAACAAACATGTCCGTTCGAAAAAAAAAAAAAAAAAAAAAAATCGCTCGCCAGAACGAGACGACGGCCTGGCGGGCGGTTGTGTTACGATAACGGCATGCAAAATAATGTAACCCATCTATTGGTATGTTTTTTATTTAAGAAAAAATGTAATTTCTTAAAATTATTAATAAATGCATTTCCGGGGGTGGGGGGCTGACCAAGCGAGTTTGCCTATATAAGGAAAATACACGGATCGCTGGCCAGCAAATTTTGATATAAATATGAGCTCGTTGGTCAGCGATCCGTTCAGTCATTCGACAAGCGGCAAGCAAGTAGCTTCGGAGAAAGAAAAATAGAAAAAGGCGGAAAAAGCTCGCTTGGTCGGTTCTCTCGCTCCCCCGGCTGTGGAAAATCAACACCCCTGGTTTCATTCCACTCCACTACGATTAAGTACATCGAGGTGCCGCCCACAATTACCTCTACTATAACCCCTTTGAAGGATCACGTCGAATTACCAATAAAAAAAATCGGAGGTCGAGATTTAACACAAAAAAACCCTTGTCTTGTAGCGAGCTTCGTAAATTGATTTTTTTTATATGCACATAACGTAGCCAAATTGCAGAATTTGTCTTTTTATAGACGGGTTAGCCACTTTGTAAACATCATCATGTACCGAAACGCAATTTTTTTAATTTAAATTTTGGTTTCCCGTACTAAATCCGTAAAGTGAATCAAGAATTTGTATTGGAAACTGAAAAAAAAATGAGATTCGCCATTTTTTTCATAGTCAATATGCGCCTCATGTATTACATTTAGTTAAGCTTTTCAAAATTTCTGTCAGATTTTCGATATCTTCTACCGTTTCCGAGATATTTGCATTTTTTGCTAAAAATATAATCGGAGGTCTAAAATTTAACGAAAAAAGCCCTTGTCTTGGAGCAAGCTGCGGAAATTAAGTTTTTTTTTTATATGCACATAACGTAGCCAAATTGCAGAATTAGTCTTTTTACAGACGGGTTAATGGGTTAGCTGCTTTGTAAACATGCATATATTTTTATTTAAATTTTAGTTTCCCGTACTAAATCCGTAAAGTGAATCAAGAATTTGTATGGGAAACTGAAAAAAAAATGAGATTCGCCATTTTTTTCATAGTCAATATGCACCTCATCATGATTTTAGATAAGCTTTTAAAATTTCTGTCATATTTTCATATCTTTTACAGTTTCCGAGATATTTGCAATTTTTGCTAAAAAGCTAATCGGAGGTCAAAAATAACGAAAAATAACTCTTGTCTTGGAGCGATCTGCGTAAATTAAAAGTTTTTTTATATGCACATAACGTAGCCAAATTGCAGAATTAGTCTTTTTACAGACGAGTTAGCAGGTTAGCCGCTTTGTAAAAATGTACCATAATGCTATATTTTTAGTGAAATTTTAGCTTCCCGTACTAAAACTGTACAGTAAATCAAGAATTTGTATGGGAAACTGAAAAAAAAATGAGAGTTGCCATTTTTTTCATAGTCAATATGCGCCGCATGTATTGCATGCTTTTGGTTAAGCTTTTTAAAATTTCTGTCAGATATTCGATATCTTTTACCGTTTCTGAGATATTTGCAATGTGAGCTAAAAAATAATCGGAGGTCGAGATTTAACAAAAAAATAACCCTTGTCTTGGAGGGAGCTTCGTAAATTGAAAGTTTTCAGGATTCCGTACCTACCTCAAAAGTACCAATTATTTAAAGCTGAGGAATGAATTCCTAAAATAGTTCCTAATAAAAAACACTTTAATTAAATAAATAAATTTAATTCTTTGCGGGATTCTGAGGCATATCCATGTTAAGTAACGGTCACGAAATCCCGGAAATGGCACTACCTACGCCGATCACTAGTGATAATTGAAGTTTTTTACACAATTTTTTTTCCAAAAAAAAACAAAATACTTCATTTGTAGAAGCGTTGGCGTAGTAGGTAGGTATATACGATAGTGACGGAGATCGTTCAGTATTTTTTATGTTACAGTGGCCAGTTCATTAGTAAAGTGTAGCTGCAGCGAACGTCCGACACTCACCAAGCACTTAAATCAGAAGACAACCCGCAAAGTTAAATTTAAACTAAATAAAAACAAATAACGAGCCCGTGTACGAAAATTATAATGAATTTTTTTTTGTACGTAACATGCATGTATCAGAGTATTTAACTGTTTTCACATTAAAAAAAGAATATACCTGAAATTATACATTTTTAACTATGTTTCCCGTTTTATTTAACTTGCAGTTTTTATAGGTCTTTCAAAATTAACTGAAACTGGGGCATCTACTCATAAAACCGAACAACTTTGGAACGCTTGGGTAAAAAAAAAAACATTTTCTGGAAAAACATTTTCGATTTCTACTCATGGAACTTTTCCCCGTGGAACGTTACCCAACAGGATTTGATTCCCATGCGGGTGTCAAAATATGCGGCTTATACGGCCGTATCTCTTGTAGAAGAAGGGTATTGACCACGTATTGACAGACAGATAGACGGACGGATAGACGGGCGGACAACGAAGAGCTCCTATAAGGGTTCGTTTTTTCCTTTTGAGGTACGAAACCCTAAAAAATAGTGCTATCGTAGTTTCATAGAAAATTGATTTTTTCACTGAGGCTGCTAGCGGAACGTTTCGCTAAATAGTTTTTTTTTTCTAGTTTCTAAGTTCATTTGCTTACTATCTTGTGCTATCTTTTGTAGGTAATGTTCCTGAATAAACATTTTCTTTTTATTTTTCAAAAATTAGTGCTGAAATAGTGCATCCCACATGCAAAATGAATGCTTCAGTAACATCAGTGAGGCTGCTAAATGTTTTCGTTATGTTATTGCATCAGCAACATCATTTTAAGTTTGTTAAAGCAATAACAAAACTCAAATGTAAGTAGATTTTAAACTTGAGATCCTAACTAAATAAATTTTGTATCGGAAGGCACTATTTGGGCAGAGTTTTTGACATTCGTTTGGTCTTAATATTGTAGCTGGAACCGTGAGGGCGAAAACACAACAGAGCGGCGCGGCGCTGCGCCTCGACGCTGAAATCAGCGGCGCGCGTTGCGCCGCATCGCCGAACGCAGCGTTGCGCGGCGCGCGTGCCGGCCGCACCGCTCGTGTCCGCGGCGCGCACCGCTCGTAGCTGCGGCGCGGTGGCTCATATTATGATGTCCACAGATTCTGTAGGTCGGACGCTTGTTTTTAGGGTTTCGTAGCCAAATGGCAAAAACCAACCGGCCAACTTTATGCGGTTCACAGAATACATCTACTTACCAAGTTTCAACAGTATAGTTCTTATAGTTTCGGAAAAAAGTGGCTGTGACATACGGACGAACAGATAGACAGACAGACTTGACAAATCCATAAGGGTTCCGTTTTTGCCATTTGGCTACGGAACCCTAAAAACAAGCGTCCGACCTACAGAAACTGTGGACATCAAATGAGCCGCCGCGCCGCAGATACGAGCGGTGCGTGCCGCGGATATGAGCGGTGCGTGCTGCGGCTACGAGCGTTGCGCGCCGCGGGTACGAGCGTTGCGCGCCGCGCCTAGAAGCGGTGCGCGCCGCGGATACGAGTGGTGCGGCGCGCGTGCCGCACAACGCTGCGTTCGGCGGTGTGGCGCAACGCGTGCCGCCGATTTCAGCGTTGCGGCGCCGCGCCGCTCTGTTGTGTTTTCGTCCTGATGAGTATGCTAAATGAACACGTTCGTTTAGCAGCCTCATCAACCTGCCGTTACATACAACTTGGTTATTACTGAAGCATTCATTTTAAAATTTTGTATGTGGGAGGTACTATTTTAAATATAATTTTTGAAATGTGTAGCTCAGATTAAGTATTTTTATACTGCGTCATTATTTATCTGTCTTATTTATTTGTTCTTACATTATTAAATGACGAAATGAGTGAAGTAACTGCTTTTAAATATATACTTATTGTTCTTATCGTAAGCACGGCAGAACTATAGGCAGTTTTCCACGGCTTTCTCTAAACTCAACTAGATGGCGCTGATCAACATTGGAAATAAGAAAATCTCTGAAAAAATCGTCAAAACTGATTAATATTACTGACTAATATCAATAATGATGAATAGCTTTCGAAGATCAATTTTCATTGAATATTTTTTTGTATTTTGATCTAAAAAATACTTTCCATATCTAATTTTTGATGCACAGAGCTTGTCAGTATTGTTTTAGTATTTCTTAAAAGATTTCTAAAATGACACCGAGTTATAAATTGTATTTTAATCATAAAATGTACCTATAAAAAAAATATTAATATTTTTGGTTCGGAAGAAGAAAACAGAGAAACCCGAACGCACCCAGGTCAACCATGCTTGACCAAGTTGGAAATTTATCGTTTCTGTTACCTAATTCAATTAATACGAATCTCTATTCATTTGGCTTTTCATGTATTTTCAATAACATTAAATCTATTTTGCTAGGTACTGTAAATTCTACACTGCTTTTAAAAATACATTACCAAAGCTTAGAAACGCCATCTATTGAGAATCTTATGAACGGTGTGACATACACATACGATACGTCATTTGAAAACTCCCTAGATAAACTAACAAACCAGACAAACTAGATTTTCTCTGAAACAACGATAGCACTATTTTTTTCCTTTGGACACTAATTGGTAGTATTTAGGCAGTATTTATTGGAATAATCAGAATATCTGAATTCGATTATGAGGCTGCCAACTGAACGAACACCAGTTCTAAATTCTCCAAGGATGAAATAGCGCAGCCTATGTGTGATGCCCTTAACGAACGGTACCGCGCGTTTATCCATTCAATAACTCGTTCCTTTTTCCGTTCTTTCATTTGACACTTAACGACTTCTGTTTTTCTTTCGGCCACTTTTGTTCTCTTTTGTTTGTGAAAAGAAAAATTGAATTGCGCAAAAAGTTTATAATTCGTGCGGAGCATGCTTGTTCCCGCGTCTTTAGATCCACCGGATGCAGTAAACGGTATGGATTCGATGATAACGACACTTACGTTGAGTCTTCGTAAATATAGCCAGATTGTCAGTGTAGATATGCCTTCTTCAAAAGCAAAGTTTCTGCTGTCACAACTGCGTGACGAGAGCCTGCGCGCCTTAACTGCAGTGGCGAAGACACGAGCGTTGCTAGCCGAAATGGAATTCCTTGTGGTGCAAAAGAAAGTTGAAACGCTGAGATCGGAATCTCGGTCAACCGGTAAGTTTTTTCGTATCTACCCACTACTCTTCACATATCCATACGTAGTGGTTATATTCTCTTTAATACCCATTTACCTACTTAGGATAGGTGCTGGCTGGAGGTGCACATAAGAAGGCTGTCTATGGAACTAGGGTTTTTTACGTTTTTTCATCAGACAGTCCTGTTGGGTAACTCTGTAGTGCTATAAACTTTTTGTTTGCTTATTGTTAAAGTTGATGAGTCGTTTTTAGGAGTCAGGTTGGCTGTACATCATTTCAGACTTGGACAACTGAGAAAAAAGTCCCATCCTATTCATTTGAATCAGCCACTATTTTAGTACCTTTTATCCATTATAATTATGAGCTGGGCAGTATCCTTAGGTAAGCTTAAACCAGGGCTGGCCAACTTCATTAGAACCAAGATCTACTGTTTTCTAATGAAACCCTGTGGAATCCAGCTACATACATACTTGACATACTTGAAATTACATACTTGAAATTTTTAAATGAACAAAAGGTGCACTAAGACGGCTTAAGTTCACTCCAGCCAAATAATATACACTGGTGGACTAAAAATCGACTCAAAGTTTGTTTCCCGACTTTTGAAAAAGTAACTGAGTCTACAAAACTACTAAACACACAAAACTAGAAAACCACTAAACTAAAATCATAAAGAGTAACACACAGTTTTTTAACTTTTGGTTTAGTGTTTTTTAGATTTAGTTCGATTGAGTTATTTTTTCAAAAGTCATGCAACAAACCTTGAGTAGATTTTTTTGTCCATGAGTATAGTTCAGTATACAATTACAGCAAGACCTCTTTAGTCTGAATAACCAAAATTTACCCCCCCCCTTGCACAGTGTTTTTTTTGCCCAAAAAAAGTGACATTTTCTTTTTTTTCGTTCTTTCAATTTGGCTTTTCATAACAAATGCAAGAGTAAAACTCCTAGGAGTCCATTTTGTGTAGTTTATTTTTAAAAAAATCACAAAGTTTTGGTTACCTTGCTGTTAAAAATACGGAAATTAATTCATAGAAAAATAACTATTCACAATTTAGTATTATTTGTTTATCAGGTATATAAAGATAGTCTAGGCGCATATTATCCCCTTTTTATTAAATCAAACATGTTGGGAATTTCCTCAAAAAAAAATGTTTTCTAAATTTTAAATTTTATTTTTTTATATTGTTTCTAGGTCGAAGTAGAGGTTCTGCCTAGGACAGATATATTCACCATATTTATATGTATCTCCCACAAAATTACCACATTCTACTTCGGCGGAAGTTTGGTAAAATATATTTTTAAATACTAAGGTCAAAATTTTGGATTTAGGGTTGACACAATAAGGTCATTTCCCTTTACCTTTTTTTATATAAAATCAACTGTATTTAAAAAGTTTTAATTTGAAACATACTTGGATGCAGTAAACTAAGGAACTGAACAACTTTTGCGCATCAACATTGCCGAAATTGCAAAAAAAAATGGTCTTACATACTTGCCAATTAACTGATTAAATAGGTATGAAACGCCCAAATATTTTTGTTATTTCGGCAAAGTACTAAAACAAAAGTAGTGCAATTTCATGAGTAGAAATCCACCTTATTTATTTTGTTATATCTAAATAGTGAATCAAGAATTTGTATGGGAAACTGAAAAAAAAATATATATGGATCGGATTATTTCAGTATATTTGCTGTATTCTATCGCTATCTTTTCTTACTTTGTGATTCTATACCTTATTCTAACTAACCTCTCAAAAATTCAAAAGCACTTCTTAGCACAGTGTTCAAAATTTCAAATGTGAAATTAATTTCTGACAAGCTTCTAATTACGATAAAGTCTTCTACAAACCTATATTATACTCAATTAAAAAAATGGATTTAAGATACAAATCGACTTGCTGATTAATAGGAAGTACAAAATATGTTATCCGACAAAATATGATGATGAACTTATACGTACGTTAACAGTCAGTCTGTTCAGTTATGCTTGATGACTTTTTATTTGCTGAAATAAAACGGAAAATTGCAGATGGTTCTTATGAAACTGAACAACTTGTCCCAACACAAACAAGGGCAGAAATAAAACAGTTTTACTTCTCACACCAACTGTCAACAACTTAAAGAAAGTAAACGATTGACAAATATTTGTCAGTGATAAAAAAGTCACTTTGTATAATAGAAACAGATTTAACAGACACAAATAAAGGTGAAGCAAGCATTTGATTAATCTTTCAAAAAATAATCATCATCAGCCGAAAGACATCCACCGAGTCAAAAAATAATACTCACGATATAAATAGAAAGGTCAAATTAGTGACGACCCTAAGAGATATTTTTGAAAATCATTTTTTCTAAACTTCCGCCGAAGTAGAGTGTAATAATTTTGTGGGTGATACATATTAGTATTAGGTATATATCTGTCCTAGGCAGAAGCTCTACTTCGGCCTAGAAAAATAAAAATAAATAAATTTAAAAAATCAGAAAATATTTTTTTTTTAGGAAATTACCAACATTTTTCATAAACTAAAAAGAGGATAGTATGCGTCTAAAATATCTTTATATATCCGTATAATAATTAATACTTAGTTGTGAACAGTTTTTTTCCTATGAATTAATTTCCGTATTTTTACCATGAAGGTCACCAAAACTTTGTGATTTTTTTAAAAATAAACTAAACAAATTTGATTCCTGGGAGTTTTACTCTTGCGTTTGTTATAAAAAGCTTAACTGAATAAACAAATAAAAAAAAGATGTCACTTTTTTGAGGCAAAAAAAACACTGTGCCTTGGGATCTATATAAATAATAATCCTATATTTTTTACCTGTACTTTGACAACTAGTATTTAGCGACATTGGAAATACTTTATCGAACGAGTGATGTGGGGCGGTCAAATACATTTTGTGTACCACTTCAGATTATAATTCAGTATTGAAATGCATAGGTGGTAAAGCAACTTACTGAGAAGGGGGTGGTTCGGATTTTAGAGAGGTATGGATTAGGAGGGGTTTGGATTAAAGAGGTTCTGCTGTATGTAGTATTTTTTATTTTTTTAAGAGGGAAAACATAAAATTACAAATTATTCTTACTAACTACTTACCTATTTATATTAGTGTCCAAGATTTATCTCAAGAGTAACCTACTAGTATCTAATGTACCTACTAGGTTGTATAAAAATAAAAAATGGCATTATTAAAAAAAAAATGGCTGGAGATAGTAACAAAATATTTCATTCAAATGCATGGGACATACGCACACACACATACAGACAGAATTTTTTTTTGTTTTTTGGGCTCTATTAGTGTAGTATCAGTTCCCATCAAAATCTCAAGTTTGATTTTTTTTGCCGATTGCCATGACAGTACTTCCTTACTCCTTTGTTGCTCTCTGATACTCGTAATAAAAAAACTGCAATTGAAGCATTTTCTTAGTAAGAGTAATAGTTGTAATTATTTAAAATGTCATTTAAAATGTCACAACCCACTTCTGTACCTTATTCCTATCTAAAATAAATAAAAGATAAACAATCTTACTAGGGAATTGATACTAACATTAAAACGTCAATTGCCTAGTAAGGGATAGAAGTTATTGGGAATAACTTCCCTATCTATTGGGGATAGTCCTAATTCTCAATAGATGGCGTTTCTAAGCTTTGGCAATGTATTTTTAAAAGCAGCGTAGAATTTACGGTAGCAGATTTAATATTGTTGAAAATATATAAAAAGCAACATGAACATATATTCTTATTAATTGAATTAACAAAAACGATAAATTTCTAACTTGGTTTCTCTGTTATAAGTAATTTCTTCTTCCAAACCAAAAATTAATTGATTTTAATAGATTTTTATGATTAAAATGCAATTTATAACTCGGTATCATCTTAGAATTCTTTTAAGAAATACAAAAATAATACTGACAGCTTTGTGTATCAAAAATTCATAAAATTATATTTTATGATCAAAATACAAAAAAAATATTTAATGTAAAGTAATCTTCGAAAGCTATTCATCATTATTATGATGTTAGACAGTAATATCAATCAGTTTTGACGATTTTTTAGAGATTTTCTTATTTCCAATGTTGATCAGCGCCATCTAGTTGAGTTTAGAGAAAGCCGTGGGAAATTCCCTATTGCAGCCGCCGACCAGCCGACTATGTCGACTGACACACCCGCTGAGGGGACCACACCCCCAACACTGCAGCCAACCGATGCACCCCCGGCACCTCCGGTGCCACCAGCCACTCCGGCCAACATGGAGGAGCCCCTACCTCCACTGCCGTACTCATCTCCGCCCTCATGTGGGTTGCCGCTGTGTCCCGGCGTCCCGGCACCGAAGCATCTCCGAACACGTTATGAAAGTGACCTTATCATGACGGCCCGACTAAGGGAATCTGGCGTTTTGTCGGAGGGGATGCTTCTAGACTAGGCACTAGAGCTCACCGCTAACCTGCCGTGTACGCTCGGCCCACTACGTACCCGTCGCAAGAGGGAAGAGGATGGCGAGGAAGAAGATGCAGCCAGCGCCAACAAGCGCCACTGCACCCAACTTCTAGGCCCCGGCCATCTCGCCTACGAACACCATCAGCCCCTCACAAGGCCAAGCCAGAATACCGCCGCACCCACAACGCAGGGGACCAACCGGATCCATGGATACCACCCAGCCAGTCGTCCCTCGCCGGGGGCCTGAACGCCACCACTCCAGCAGAGAGACCCTCGTCTAACCAAGCGCACCAAGCGGGACGAGGTACTCCAGCCGCAGGCGCAAACCCAGCGCACCAGTGCGGCTGAGGTGTTCGCGTTTCAGGCAAGTTACCACCACCACAGCTGCCGACACCGTCACACCGCCTTAAACCAAACGCCCACTACCACAAAGCCGCCAACCGACACAAAGACTGTGTCTAACGCCCAACAGGCGAAGAAGCCAGCGGTCATCATTCCGCCGCCGCCGCCGCAGATCACCCGAATCAGCCCACAATCCGCGACCACTGCGCCAGTGGCCCCAACCGTCGCTGCCAATGCAACCTCAACCCCTGCTGCCACCGCCGCAAACAATACTGCAGCGTCTAAGCCCCGCCATCCTCCACTGGTGGTGGAGCGCCTGCCAGACTGGGCAGCACGTTTTAAGAAGATCGCCGCAGAGCTTGGGCGCGCCCCTCACGCCCGACCATTCGGGCTAGGAGTGCGCTTCACTCCCACAGACGGGGAGGAGTACCGGCTGATACAGCGGTACCTCACGGAGCTGGAGAAGGAAAGCAATATCAGCTGGTTTCATTTTAATTTTCTCCTACTCCCTCCCGGCGGATCGATGCCTCAAGGTGGGCATTCGCGGACTGCCCCAGGAGACCGACCCCGCAGAAATCATCTCTGCCCTGGCTGAACAAGGATTCGAGGCCGAGTACGTAAAGAACATCCGGGTGCGAGCAGGACGCCCCCGTTGCATCTTCTACGCCCAACTGAAGAGGACTCCAGAACTGTCCCCGGCAATCTACAACGTGACGGAGCTCATGCTCATGCCGGGCATCAAGATAGAAGCATGGCGTGGGAAAAGAGGGCCCGCGCTATGCCACAAGTGCCAGCAATTCAGGCACTCATCCCATTGCTGCTATCGACCACAGGCGTGCGTCAGATGCGGCGGACCTCACGCTGCACGTGACTGCCCACGCCCAAGAGAGAAACCACCGACCTGTGTAAATTGCGCGGGCCTCCACCCCGCAAACCAGTCCTTATGCCCGGTGTTCAAGAAAGAGCTCCGAAACAAGAAAGTCGGAACAATTGCCAGATCAGGCACTGAACCACGCGCTCCAGCGCCAATCGCCGTAGTTCAGGAATCGGCACCAGCAACTCTGATGGCTCACGTCAACAACCCAATGGGAAAACCCGAGAACGCGACATCACGGTATGCCCATCCAAGAGGCGAGATTTCGTCCTTGCGGTAGACGAGGTAGCCGGGGATCTTCAGCGAAGCGCCTGGCCGGAGATGCGTCTCGTTGATGAGCGCCACGTCGACATCTTGTTCTCGCAAGAACGAGCAGAGGAGACGCTGTTTTTCTTTGAGCGACTGCCCAGTTCCAGTGGATGATTTAGCCGTGGCAAAACCGACATGTTCGGTCGGCCCCACTTTTTACGATTTTTTTTAAATCATTTTGTATTTAAATGAGCGTAAGACTTAAATACGCCAGCGTAAGACTTAAAGGGACTAGCATGGTCTATCAATAAATGGCGAAAACCTGTCTCATCTGCGGTCGCAGATGATCTGATTATCTTCTCACCAACAAAAGAAAACCTCCAGATAATGCTCAACGAATTGGACAGAGACAGTCGGAAAGTGGGCTTACTTATGACTGTACAAAAAACTAAAGCTATGACTAACGGAGAAAAAGAACATATTTACATAGACAACAATTTAATTGAATATGTGGATGAATATGTTTACCTAGGCCAAATAATCTCACCAATAGATTTGATCAGGTGATCCGTCTGCTTGTTTGCCACCTACTTATAACATAAAAAAAATAAAAAAATGTATGTATGTTCATATATTCTCGCATAACTTCTAAACTACTTATCAGAATCTAACGAATGAGGTATCATTAGAAGCGTTTTAATTGTCCGCTAGTTATAGGCATCTTCTTCTTCTCTTAACAAGAAGATAGGCTATGTGGCGTCACAATAAATTCAATATGGCGCCTTCTAGAGAACATAAAGTCATGACCAAAAAAAATTTTTCTTAGAAGGTACCTTGTTGGGAATCAATCAATCAATAGAATACAGGAAAAATATAAAAAAAATCCGTCGACCGTTTTTTTAAGTATTTTTTTCCTGTATTCTATCCTTGATTCTGAGTCACACTTTAAAATCTCAAACGCACTTTTTTAACATCCTGTATATTAGTAGCTGTTGCTCGCTGCTTTGCTTTCATTCATAGTCGGGGATTTAGTGCGATGAACCGTTTTATTTTGGATCCGGCGCTCAAACTTGGCATAGTTATTTCCTAGGTCATTCTGAGTGGATTAAGCCCGGGAGCCATCGGGAGCCATCCCCCGTTTGGAAGGGGGAGGGGGGGAAAGTTTGTTTCTGCCGCGCTCCATTTGAGGGCTTATATCTCCAAAACTATTGGTACTAGGGCAAGTGAGATATCATTTTCGTATGATTCAAGGATAAGGAATTCATTTCTGTAACAAAAAAAATAACTTTCCATATATAAAAAAAGAGATATTTGATAAAACGTATAAAACATGACTACCTTTTTTCCGCATATGTGTCGATTAATTTTTAATGGTCTAAGATATTAGCATGAAAAAAATATATTCTGAAAGCCACATTACCAAGGATTATAAAAATATAAATTTTATTAGAATAGCATGATAAATACTTCGTGAAAAAAATAAAATTCAATGCGTGGCACCGTGGCATAAAACGCGCGGTCCGCGTGGTTCTAAATTACAGGAGTTATATTTCTTTTTTTTTTTCTATGAAAAGTATTTTTTTTTTGTTACAGAAATGAATTTGTCATCCTTGAAATATCCGAAAATGATATCGGACTTGCCCTAGAACATAAAATTATGGAGATATAAGCCCCAAAAGAAGCGCGATCCAACAAGTAGATAATGAAGTGTGGGTGGTTTTTTTCCACATACGTGTCGATTAATTTTTAATGGTCTAGGATATTAGCATGAAAAAAATATATTCTGAAAGCCATATTTCCTAGAATTATAAAAATATAAATTTCATTAGAATAGCATAATGAATACTTAGTGAAAAAAAAAATTTGATGCTCGGCAGAGTAGCATGAAACGCGCGGTTTTAGTATCTGTTGTTCGTTTGTAAATAAGTAAATAAAATGAATCATCTAGCGCCCAAAAATGACTGTTAAGTAACATAATAAAAATAGGTACATACTATTATTATTTAAATATTTCTCGCACGCACAAAATATTTATCACGTAAAACAAAAAATATTTTCCTTAAAAAATCGTATATGAGAAAATTCGAAAATATGACTATTGTATTTTTCATACGAATTATGGTGGTTTACTATCTATCAGCCGAAAGACGTCCACTGCTGGAAAAAGGCCTCCCCCAAGGATTTCCACACCGACCGGTCCTGTGCGGTTCGCATCCAGCAGCTTCCCGCAACCGCACCAGGTCGTCGGTCCACGGAGTCGGAGGTCTGCCCACACTGCGTCTTTCGGTGCGCGGTCGCCACTCGAAAACTTTACTGCCCCAACGGCCATCTGTTCTACGAGCTATTTGCCCTGCCCACTGCCACTTAAGTCTAGCGATTCTGAGAGCTATGTCGGTAACTTTAGTTCTCCTACGTATCTCCTCATTTCTGATTCGATCACGTAGGGAAATACCAAGCACAGCACGCTCCATCGCCCTTTGGGTAACCTTGAGCCTTCTTATGAGGTCTATAGTAAGCGACCATGTATCGGATCCATATGTCGTCTCATCACTGGCAACACACACTGGTCAAAGACTTTAGTCTTGAGACACTGCGGTATTTTGGACGTGAAGATATTGCGGAGCTTTCCGAACGCTGCCCAGCCAAGTTGGATTCGACGATTGATCTCTTTCTCGAAGTTGGACCTACCTAACCGGACTGCTTGTCCCAGGTATACATATTCTTCGACAACTTCGAGAGTAGAGTCTCCAACCTTCAGAGGAGTGGGTGTAACACGGACGTTTGACATGATTTTCGTCTTATCCATGTTCATTTTAAGACCCACTTGTTGGGAGACTCTACTGAGTCCATCGAGCATTGCGCCTAGGTCCACCAAGGTCTCAGACATGATCACGATTTCGTCAGCAAATCGAAGGTGAGTGATGTATTCGCCATTGATGTTGATGCTGAGTCTTCTCCAGTCCCGAAGCTTAAAACGTCTTCCAGTGCAGCGGTGAACAGTTTCGGAGATATAACGTCTCCCTGTCTCACCCCACGCTGCAGCCGGATAGGTTTCAAATTCTGATCCTGGAGGTGGACCGACATGGTGGCGTTTTCACACAAACACTTCAACACTTCGATGTGTATCGATAGTTAATTTGGCACTGTTGGAGAGACTTTAACACAGCCCAGGTCTCGATCGAAACAAAAGCTTTCTCAAAGTCCACAAACGCCATTATACTCTTCGGTCTTCTGTATAATCTGCCGCAGCGTATGTATGTGGTCTATGGTACAGAAGAAGTTGTTCGGGAGGTTGGAAGTCGTCAAACCTGCGTGCGAGACGATTCGTAATGATTCTCGACATGGCTTGTAGACATGGCTCAGGAGTGAGGTGGGTCTGTAATTCTTCAGAAGAGTCTTATCACCCTTCTTGAAGAAGAAGGGTTCTATGCCCTGTGTACCTGTTTTCAGAAGCTCAGCCGCAATTCCGTCATCACCGACCGGGTGCCTTGTTTTTCTTAAGCTGCTTGAGAGCCGTTCTAATCTCGCATAGGCTGACGTCTGGGATATCTTCGGAATAGTGTCAGGTCAATCCGACTCTCGGATCTTCAGCCAGATTACTGACAGGCAAGCATGTAGTCGTGTATAATTGTCCGTAGACCTCTCAACCTCTTCCAACAGCTTGGGCTTGGACGACACGACTCTGCCATCCTCGGTATTCAGCTTTGTTAGTTGACTTTGACCAGTAGACAGATCCCTTGCCAATACTTTTGACCTTTTATTGCGCTCGATAGCCTCTTTAATACAATTGGTATTAAATTGGCGTCAAGGACTTGGAGATCTGTCTGTTTAGTCGCCGATATTGACAAGCATCTTCAGAGGATTTCAGAATCAGGCTCCGTTTTTCCTCCATGAGCTTGCTGGTGAGGTCCGAGATCCGATATGTTTTTTTTAACGTCTTGTTTTGAAGGCTTTCTTCCCAGCCGTTTGGACAATTTGCACAAACCTGTCGTTGTATTCGTCCACATTTTCACATTCTCCTAGGCATTCGAAGCGATTGTGCAACTCGATCTGAATGCTTTCGGGGTTTTGGAGTTGTATAGGCGCTGGTCGAAGCTTCATCAGTTGTCATGAAAATAATTTGACGTGGCTTGCGAAGCACGGAAACGGTTACGAAATTAATGCGCCAATAAGAGTCAAACTCATTATGGTTATGTATGACCATTTCTGAAGTCAGTTAACCTGGTCGATCAACGTGACCACGCAAGTTACATAGTAAACCACCATAATACAATGGAAGTTAGATAGTAAAACACCATAATTCGTATGAGAAATAGTTAGTCACGTTTTGCGGATTTTCTCAAATACGTTTTTATGAGGAAAAAATATTTTTTGTTTTACGTGACAAATATTTTGTGCGTGCGAGAAATATTAAAATAATAATATAATGTACCTGTTTATACTATGTTACTTAACAGTCATTTGGGCGTTAGATGATTCATTTTATTTACTTACGAACAACAGATACTAAAACCGCGCGTTTTATGCTACTCTGCCGAGCATCAAATTTTTTTTTTTTCACTAAGTATTTATTATGCTATTCTAATGAAATTTTTATTTTTATAATCCTTAGAAGTGTGGCTTTCAGAATATATTTTTTTCATGCTAATATCAAAGACGAATAAAAATTAATCGACACATATGCGGAAAAAAGGTAGTCATGTTTTATACGTTTTATCAAATATTTCTTTTTTTATATATGGAAAGTTATTTTTTTTGTTACAGAAATGAATTTCTTATCCTTGAATCATACGAAAATGATATCTCACTTGCCCTAGTACCAATAGTTTTGGAGATATAAGCCCTCAAATGGAGCGCGGCAGAAACAAACTTTCCCCCCCTCTCCCTACCAAACGGGGGATGGCTCTCGGTGGCTCCCGGGCTTAATTTACTCAGAACGGCCTAGGGAACAACTATGCCAAGTTTGAGCGCCGGATCCAAAATAAAACGGTTCCCATACTAGACATTGCACTAAATTCCCCACTATTCACTCGATACTTGTGTCAAATGTATTTGAGCCAAACTCCAAAATAGTTTAAAAAAGCTGTCAAGTGCGTGTCGGGCCACGCGTATTGTAGGGTTCCGTAGTACTTCGACAGACACTGCTTCAAGTGGAAATCCTCCCATCTGACAAAATTGACTACTACTCGTAAACTTGTAAAGCCTACTTAGATATTGTGATACTTTTCCTTTTAACTTCATTATACAAGGTTATTCTTTTTGACCTGACATCCTTTTACCCACGTATTGGTGAGGTCAAAAGCAACAACTTTTGTTCTGGTAATATTCCAATAACAGCCGTATTTTTGTTTGCATACAAAATTCAAAAATACATTCCCAAATTTTTTAAACTCAATGTTACACTAACACTCCCTAAATTCCCTTAATAATTATTTTTATTTCCGACAAAGGACTATGCAAAAAATCGTCCCCACCTACCAACAGATTTCAAATGTATCTCAGTCAATACATTTGTGCAGCCTGATGATTTTTTGCTATGAAGACATCCACCGTAGATATGGGGTTTCATGCAAATCGAATTTTTATTATTTATTTCCCATACAAAATTGGCGGCTCATTTGATCAATTAGGAGTCCTCATGAGTCAAAAAATTTTTTTGCGAATTGAGTATAGGTTTCCTGGAGAAAGTTGTTCAAATTCATGAGTAAAAGCCGTGTTTTTTTTTTTTTAGTTACAAACAACTTTTCACCTCTACCAGCTAGAAAACTTTACACGATAGTGATAGAAGTTGGGTCGAGTAAACAGATTAATAGATATAGTTCTCTCTTTTTAAAAAAGAACTATGGATTTTTGGATTGAAAATGGTTATTATTATTTTAATAGGACGTCACAATAATTTTGAAACTAATGCCACTTCTGTTGGTGGGTGGGGACAGTGCCCGTTTAAAAGACAATGCCCGTTTGTGCCCCAGCGTCATATTCGTACTTATATTTTCATTATTTTTTCCTGAAATATTACAAAAATAAGATAATGTGAAAAAACGTAACACAAATACTTCAACATTTTACATTTTTCAAAATGTATGTAAAAGTTGGGAGAAAAAAGATAAAAAAGTAATTGTTAATATCTGACTTATTCACATGGGTCACCTTAGGAAGATGGAAACATTTTTGAACTTATATTCAATAATTTTTACTCCGATGTATTACAAAAATAAGGTTACGTGACGCGATATAAAATATTAAAATAATAATTATGGGTGTTCTCTGTTGCCTCTAAAAGTTTGGAAAATAGATATAAATAAATAAAAAAATACTTTTATGTAACCGATACATAAAAGATTGATATGCATTGCATTTTCATTCACCTCATTCAATAGTGTTGTGAAATTAACGAAACAAATGTATCAATTTAATGATATTGAAATACCGATACTTTTTCCTTAACGAGTATTTAAAAATACCAATGATTATATGAATATGTAAAACAAAAATTAGCTAAATTATCTAAAGAGCTTAAGTCGCTGAGCGACTATGCCAGCCCTAATACTATATTATTAAACTTATAGCCTAAGCTTAAATAATTTAATCATAAGCAAATATACTTTGACAGCTAATTTTGATATAGGGTTTGATAAAATAACATTGAAGCAACCAACATCATAGGGTTTGATATCAGCTTCTATCTCCAGAAGCCGTCGTTGTGACCGGATCCGGGCACACTCCACCAATACATGGTAGACATCCTCTCGTAAACCACAAATTGTACAGTTTGGAGATGCAACTGCCTTCATCATGTGACCAAACGCATTCAGAGGAATGTGCCCGGAGCGAAGTCTCATACTAGTAACAATTAGTTGTCTATTCAGCCGTCCCTCGCTAAACCATGGAATCTTAGGTGGTTCAGCCTGAATTGTTTTGTACCATGTGCCCTTCTCCACAGACCTCTCATCAAAATATACTTTCCACATTTTATGACAATCGAATTTAATGTCTCCGAGTAGATCTGTAAAGAAGGGCACACGGTCCAGACAAATTCCATTACCAATACCTAAATTGGCTAATGAATCCGCTTGATCGTTTCCTATCAGATTTACATGAGATGGAATCCATTGAAATTTTATAATACTACCACGTTGTTGCAGTTGTAAAAATAACTTTAAAATATCATAAGCTACAGGAAATCCTCGTTTACCCGAGGTACACCGAGCTAAATGTTGCAGAGCACTTTTCGAATCACTTAAAATGACGTATTTCGAATCATTGCACGATAGAAGGTAAAGACATACATTCAGAAATGGCTTCCAATTCCGCCGCCATGATGGAAAATTTGGGATTTAATCTAAAACAAGCTGTAGTCCTAGTCTGAGGATCGAAAAAGGCTGCTCCAACCCCTTCATCGTTTTTGGATCCATCTGTGTAAATCTGATAGAAGTCGCAGTAATTTTGATCAATCCATTTAAAAGTATTCCTTAGTAAATCTACAGAGTTATAGGATCTTTTAGCTTTTTCTATACCATTAACATTCAAACAGATATATTATTTAATATCAATATTTGTCATCCATGTCGATAAGGAAAATATATCCAACTTGGCAGAACTGTGTACAGACTTTAAATTAAATTCACTGTGAATTTGGGCTAGTAATGGTTTTCTCTTATTGGACCAGTATGATGACTGTTCGCAGCATAAGGATAAGCTGGAAATAGAGGCAATAGTTTTACCACTGTTAACCGATTTAGCTTTCAACCAAAATTTTATAGCCAAATATCTTCTCCTTAGGTATAACGGGGGCAAACATAACTCTGACTCCATAGCATGTATTGGGCTACTCTTGATAAAACCTCCAATAATTCTCATAGCCTGATTTTGAATTTTATCTAGTTTTACAATATTAGTCTTAGCACTGTTGTCAAAAAGAAAGCTCCCGAAATCTAATCTGCTGCGAATAATAGCGATATATAACCGCCTTAAATGTAAAGGATGTACGCCCCAAGATGATCCAGTTAAAACGTTGAATACATTAAGTACCTTTTTAAGTTTTTCACACATTTCATTAATTTGTTTTCCCCATCTTAAAGATTTATCCAGCCATAGTCCCAAATATTTTAGTTTAAGCACATTTTCTAAACTAATATTATTAATACATATATTAATAATATTATACAATTGCAAATAAAAATTGATATTACTTATATTTCAATTTATTTTAAAAGATTTTACATCGTTTTTATCAGTAACGCAAACTCCATGTACTATAGTATGCACTTCTCTGTTCAGTTTTTTAATCCTGTTTGTTTGTTTGTATACTCTTTATTGTAATAAAAAACAAAGAACAATACATCAAAAAAACAGGAAAAACTAAAAAAGGGTGGACTTATTCCTTACGGGAGCTCTTCCTTAAACCTTATAATGTTGAGAGGAATTACATTTACATTATTTTGTTCAATTACCCTGTATATAATAACTGTGAACACACCGAGCTACATCTGAATGATTTAACCAAATATTTCACACAGGTAAAATAATCACAGATCTAGATATTAGATGGGTAAAAGTCAGAACCGCAGATCCTTCATTGAACTGAAGTAACTACGAAAGCAAAACGAATCTAGATCCATTGGTTCTTGAAGTTAAATCACATCCCAGATCCGGATATTGTAAAAACCTTAAAACTACCCATTATTTATCATACCATTTTATTATACTATCATACGTATGTCTGAAAGTTTTCTGTGATAATACGAGTTTCAAATATTTCTCCGACATTTTAATAAAGTTGTTTATTAAAGAGTTTCTTTATCAATAAATCGATTTTTACATAATCTCATGAAGTATAGAAGCCACATCCCTACTACTGACATTTGATCTCCAAAGAATAATTGACAAAATAGCATCAAATTATTTTCGGCCGTAAATACACCATGCTGGATTCACACAAACCAACAAGGTTTGTATAAATAAAAATTATGACAAATCTCTGAAAGTTTTTATTTTTATTTTCAATTGCCTCAGTACATTTATGACAACCTTGGTTTAAATATGTAGATAGTAACTAATCTAGTGATCACTAAAATAAAATATTCTGTTACGCCGGATATAATAATCTTTTTTAAGTTACCTGTCAGGGATGATCCTATATTTAAGTCAAATAACGAGACGTACCTTAACGTGAAACCTTTAGTGATTTAAATGTTACAACATGGATATTCAGATTGAAATAAGAAGTACAATAAAAAAAGTACCGTCACCATTTTAAAGGTACGTTTAATTAACATTCACCGTCCACTAGTGGACCTACCTAAAAGACAGTGAAATAAATCTATTGGAATTGGAACATAAGTTCCAGATTTGAATTATAGACCTCATCTGTATTAAACCTTATAATCATTTATCATTCATTCAATAATGTAAACATTAAGTGACGTTTTATAAGGTTTGCAGGGGTAAAATGGAATGTGCGTCAAGAAGAAAATTCACAATTTAGAGGGGAAAACGAGAAAATTTACCATTTAGTAATTAATTTAGAGAGATAGTGTCCATGGCCGCCAACCACGTTCATGTAACGAATATTTATTGACCTACCCTCTGTTCCGCACTGATTTTTATAACAAATCGTTTGTTGTGCAAGCTACCAGGCTGTGGAATTCAATACCTGCAAATATCAGGTTGGCTGATTCCATATGTATATTTAAAAACAGACTTCGGGATCACTACTTCCAGATCTGCAATTATTCCTGACGCCTACTCCGCATACTGTATTGAGTTTATTTTTGTAATCTTGTAGCTTATCCTGTATGTGTATTGATATATATTATATGTATATATTGTATATTATTTATTTATTAGGTATATTGATATTTATGTTTTAGTTATCTATTTATTAATTTTTATCTATTTTTAAATTGCTTTCACTGTATCTTGCCTTTTTATTTTATTTTTGAGTGCACCCACCCGTTATCTATCCACTTCTCGTCTCCTCCATTCGCCAAAGGTTGTCTGGAAGAAATCGCTCAAAGCGATAAGACCGCCTTTGCATATCAATGTTTTAAATATTTTATGTGTTTTCGTTGTTATTTGTACTGTTTTGGTGTGCAATAAAGTATATTTATCTTATCTTATCTTATTTATATTTTTTAATTACGATTCATATCTCCTATCAATTTTACGAATATTTACAGGCGTAAGATTTGTGAAAAATATATGTCTATTCATCATTATTACAAGGCACTGAAAAGTTATCCGTTGTTACCCCATCCTACCTTAGGTAAACATCACTTTAGCTTACAACTTAATATTTCTGTTCTCCCAACTTTTAAAGGTGAAATGGTAATACGGTTTTATTTAGCAATCAAACAACTATCGTTTGATATATTAATCATTCGTGTAATATGAGTACATTGCCTATTTTCGGGCTGGGGCACGACAGTATGGCCGGCCTGGCATTGTCTTTTTAAAGATTTATTTACATAGTTTTTCACTAAAAAAGAAAACCATTTTCATAATTATATAACCGGGTAAAATTTAAAAACTACCAATGATTTTCAAATCTCATGAAACAAAAAAGTTCGAGTGAAAATGAATCAGTCGAGTATCAATAGTAATAGTACTTCCGCATTCACACTCACCGCACACTTGCATGGTAAAGTAGGGTGCACATTCGAAAATCTACAATATTTTTGAAAGACCTATCCAACGACACTCCACACCATGGGATAGTCGAGAAAAAAAAACATCCCCACTTCACGTGTAGGGAAGGTACCCTAAACGTGAGGTGAAAAAAAAATATATTTTCAAGATTTTATTTTACCATTTCGTCGGCGTAATTAATATGCATATCCGTGCCAAATTACAGCTTTTTAGTACAAATAGTCTTTGAGCTAAGCCGCGGACAGACAGGTAGACAGACATGGCGAAACTATAAGGGTTCTTTGTCGACTACGGAACCCTAAAAAAAGTTCTAAAACTAAAATAAAACCCGATTACGGAAAATCTCTCTCTGAAAAGTATATGAAACAAAAAAGTATTATACATAATAATATAGTGATGTTCAGAGGATAGCCATGGTGCTCTAGCACCAAGACCACTGGACGGATTTAGATGCAATTTGTGTTAGGGCAATATGTCATTAGTATCTCCAGCTGTGTTTTTAAACTATTTTTAATAACGCATTTTTTTTGGGTTGCCACCATAGTAAAATATACTTTAATTATTTTTTTCTCAATAATGGCTCTAACAATTTTTATTAAACTTTGTACAGTATTGTTTTTCACACAGCCTACCATACTAGACAGTTGGTTACTTTGGGAAAAAATGTGATTATGGTACTTCCCACACAAACCAAAGATCATTTACTTTTTCTCAAAAATAAAAATAAAAGTTTATTATTCTTGGCAATATTGAAATAAGGTACTTTCCATACAGAACCACATTATTTGTTTTGTCAAGTCTACCATCCTTACCCCTATTACTTGCTACTGATTATGAATGTTTATTGTTAAGATATGAAAATCCTGTGTATGCCAGATTGTAAAAGGAATTCGCGAGAAAGTGTGCACAGCGTGGCTGTACAATTAATTTGCCTGGCTACGATCAACTGGTCTAATAGTCGCAATGGACCAAATGACAGGTTGGCCACCCCTGGCATTAACAGAAACACCTAATAAAGAAGAAGAATAATAGTTTTTACTGACCTCACACTAGGCTTAGCATGTATACATACATCTTATGGAAGTTATGCTACTAACAAAGACACATGTACAAAATAATTTATATTTATTAAATTGATAAATATTTTCCTCATTATATCCTATTTCTTTTGCCTGTTTCAGATGCTACACATTCATCTCAGTCAAGACTACAAAAGCGTTCATTTAATCGAAAAAACAGTGTCCGTAAATCAACACCTAATTCATCCCCGTCATCATTGTTGCACAAACTTGACAATAAAAGCAAAGCAATCGCTAAAACATCCAAAAGAAACTCAACTGGTCTCACTTGTGTGTCCAGTCTTGCAAAGAGTTCGAATTCATTGCAAATAAATGAGCAACCCATTGTTGAACCCCTAAAGAATCCCACCGAAGTGCGATTAGAAAGAAAAAAAAATGATTCATACAAAAAAGTTCCTGAAACTCCAATAAATATGAATAAAGACAGTAAAATTGATTCAACACCAAATAAGTCTGAAATCGTTATTGTCAGCAACGATAAAGACCATCCAAAAAGCATAAATGATGCTTTTGATACATATCCAAACGTAAGCACTAGTCCTATAGCTAAAAAAATATTTGGAATCGCAAACTATGATATAAAACTACAGAAAACAGTGACAAACTCTAGAAAAGATGATTCTAGAAAGCCTCAACAGGTATCTTCAGGAACTTTGAAAACTAACGAAAATATGAATAAAAAGAAACCATTCAAAAAAGCAGTAGAATCTCTCAAAGTTTCTTTGCCATTGGATAACGTTGCTGACAAAGACAATTTCATTAAACTTAAGAAATTAGGTACAGAAGATACAAGTAGAGAGAAACAGAATACTAAAGATACTTATCCACTTATTCAGTCCACAAATTCGAGTAAAGAAAATAAAACACAATTTAGGAGCAACTTGTGTAGCAAAAATATAAAAGAAAATACTTCATCAAAAGTACCTCTGCCACTGAGCAGCTCTAATAAAACAAAACCCACAAAAATACCACCAGTGGTAGACAAAAAAGAAAAACAACAAAGATCGCAGTACAGAGATGTTATAGAAAAAACTAGAGTCGCCAAAGAACAAGTTATGGAAAACATAAAAGAAAAGTCAAATTTGATAGAAACTGAACCTGTTAAAAAGAACTCTGTTAAGTTGCCAAAACAGGTAGCTAAAAGAAATTCCATAACAGTACATAATAACAAGAAACAAAATGAAGTAAGGAACGCAACTCCAGTCAGACACAGCGTATCTCTCCCATTAACTAAAAGTAACCTTGCTAACTTTAACAGAGCTTTACAAAGCACACGATCAAATAATGTCGAGAAAATTCAAACAGAAACAACAAAGGAGCAAAGACCTAGTAAGAGTGACAAAATACCTATGCAAGTTCCATCTTTTATGGTTTCCGTTTCTTTGAATAGTTGCACTGGACCTGATATAGAAAAAAACCCAGCTACAAACAAAGGAAATCCCGATAAATCTAAATGTGGAATTGATGAAGGAAAACAATCACAGAATAATCAAGATAAAACACCGCTTTTTGCATGGAGAAACGTAGACTGGGACAGTTCTGGAGAACATGAAAAGAAGAGTCCAGCTAAAGGAGTTGAAAGAAGCGAATACAAAACATGGGGAAACTGTCCCATGAGGAAAGTTAGCTGGGAAATGTTTACAAGGAGACTTAATATGAGTGTTCCAAATACAGATCAGCGTTGTCCAGATCCTCCTGCAAAAAAGAGTTGTCTGGAGCAAGGAACGGATGATGCTGAAAAGAGATTACAAGCAACTTCTGTGACAGATAACAGAATGAATGAGGAATTAATAAAGCCGCCTGCTAGTACAAAACCAGCAGAATTTGAAAAAAGAATAGAGGAATCATCGAAGCAAGCTGTCACACCAGAAATGGCTGATAATCTTGAAGCTACTAATGCAGTTTTCAAGCATATAATGATGAAGAAAGAGCGTACAGACAACCAAGAAGACACGAGATCCATTGGTAGTGATCAGACCGCGATAATCTGTTCTAAGTGCCAATGTTTGCACAAGACCAAGGTATGTCCAAATAGGAAGTATTTTCAATTTTTGGGTGTAGATAATTTTAAAACTGAATTTTAAGACATTTTGACAGTTTATTTAGGGACGGTGCGAAAGAGATGGAATTTGATTTGGAATACTCGAATCAATACATCTCTTTTCCACCAATTTTAAATCAGTAACTCATTATTTAAGATGGCTCACCGTTTTATAAACATAATAAAAAAATAAAAATCATGCTAACAATAAAACTTGTTTGTTACTTGTAAATTATAAGGAATTAAAATTTGGTAATTGAATTACCAGATTTTAATTTTGTTTTGTAATACATTTTATTTTTAATATTTTCTTTTGTGTGTTTCCAACACCTGAGTATATGTATTTGTTTGTGAAAAATTGAATTTTTCATAAAGAATATACTTTTGGTAGGTGTTACAGAAGCACAATTTGATGTTTTTTTTTTAATTAAGTTCCTATAATTATTTTTATCGAGCCCAAAAACTTAACATTCTTGCATTTATAGAAAAAAAATGTTGATTTTTATTTTCACTACTTATTAAGTTATAAAAATTTTGCATGTCAGTTTTATTTTGTGGTCCTTTAAGTACCTACCTGTTGATTTTTTAATGTTATCATACTTTATTTGAAAAATGAGACTATTGGATTTTTTGATAAGTCTGAAACTGTTTTGTATAATATCTGTCGCAGTGATATTGTCAAACTCATTATATTATATTAATTTCACTCTAAATGATGACAAGAATGAATATGACAAAAAACCGTATAATTATAATATCCACCTTTTTGCAATATCACTGCAACATATTTAAGTTCTTAAGGCTCTTAAGTTTTGCTCGCATAATAGAGCACACATGTTTTTATATTATTTTTTATTAATTTTAAGTTGTTGATTATTGCTTAAGTCCAAAAAATGATACTCAGTATTTCTAAGATTATTTTGAAAAACCACATACATTAATATTACATATTATGTTTACTTTATAAGGGTGCTTTTAAAATACTTAAAAATAATTTAACCATGCTTTCTACTCACGAAACTTTTTCAAGGACTGATACTAATGGATCAGTTGATTTTTAAACTTGTATGGAAACTGCGAATTGAGTATAAGTAGGTTATTTGAAAATAGCTGTTCAGTTTCATGAGTATAAATCATGGCTTTATATAATCAAAAGGACCCTATATTTAATAATTTGACTATGTCTATTGAATTTTTTTAAACATGTGACACTTTTATAATATTACCTAGTGATTATGTAACTTTGGTTCTATGCAAGCCTTGAAGCTCTATTTTTTATAAGCAAAAATAATTGTGATTATATTTTAATAAATAACTTTAAAAAATTTATTTGTTTTTAGTTGAATTCATTATGATTTTTACAAAAGAATATTGTTTTAAGCAAAGATAAATAAACATTCCTGTGTAGGTATAATAAAAAATAATTTGTACAGCCACGTTGTGCGCACTTTCTCGCGAATCCCTTACATATACGCGTGTATATCTAACTGTTGCGCACGTCCTAGCACAACGGTACACAACAGTTAAACGTTCACCATAGGGTGGTTCAAGGATAGAAGACACTCAGGCAAGCCCACGAAAACACCAAAGTAACAAATATAAAATACACTTTAATTCACAACAACACAACACAAGTTAAGTACCAATGTACTAAACAACACTTCAAGTTAACAAACACAATACACTTTCAAAGAATACACGAAGAAATAATAACACAATCGAGACAATGGAGAAGCTGAACTTTCTATTTGAATTACTACGAATAACACTATGACTTATTATAACGATCTATACGATATACGTGAAGGTAGTATAACATTTCGAGCAATTGTCTAAAAAAACCTAATTTTCATTTTATACCCCTTGGCAATGCTGTAAAGGCGACCCCCAGGCACTCACTTGGCCTCGGCCCAAAGTTCCCTTTTGAGTTTTCCATTTCCTCTTCCTATCTCCTAAACTACTCGATACAAAACAGTCCGACTTTACATTATACAAGCTGACAACATTCTCCAATTATACAAACAATGCTTACTTAGGCTACATACCGCCAACATACTAATAAATTCACAAATACATACAAAAAAGACATATTTTTGTAAAAGTTACACACACATCTCTAATTATTTCCAATAGTCCAGTCAATCTACGAATTTTTGTATGGAGTAGGTTACATTTAATGCACTTTGGGTGAAAATTTAGAATATGTTACTTAAATAATTGCAAAATGAAAATTCATGAAAATCTCTTATGAGTATTTGATAATTTTTCGGTAATTAGCCCCTAAAGAAACAAAATTAAATTTAAGTGTGAACAAAAAATAGAAAACTGGTGATTTTTTACATGAGGGCTTCTTATAAGACAGTTTATTTATATTTATAATCGTCCCCGATCGAGATCAAAACATTGAGTAGATATTGAATATAATATATTTAAAAAATTATAACTTGAAAAGAAAAACTGCAAGGTGAGTGATATTTTGTCTTAGGAGGTACATAACCACTGTCAATAACCATGAGAATTATCTCCAAGGTGACTTCGTTATTTATTTTTTTATTAAGTTTTATTCGATTTTAACCCTTGCACATTAAAGACACTACGAATATTTTCATGAAATCTAATAGTAATATTTTTTAAAAACTAAGACTAAGAAAAATCCCCGGTCAATCTGTTGCACAGTTTCTGTAATAATCTAATAACAATTATAATTCGCGAGCGGGCTGAGCGGAGGTGCGGGCGGGGGAATGCGGCAGCATGCGCGGCGCCCGCGCTACCCCGCGAGTTCTTTATTCAGCTAAGCTATAGCTGGGGATTTCGTGCAACATCTTGTATGAGAACTGTTTTTAATTTTGGATCAATGTTTCTCTCTCTCTTTCTTTTCTTTTTGTGTGGCACGTTTTTTTACTATTCACAAGATATAGATGGCAGTTGCCTGATGTTCCACTTAGCATCATCCGCGGTCACGTGTCTACCTATTGGGTTTTGCGTGTGTTATCAAGGATTTAAACTTGGTATATAGTTGTTCTTTAGGTGGTCTTGAGTGTTAGCCCAGGAGGCATCGGGAGGCATCACAAAGGTGGCGAGGGAAAACGGGGAATGTTTGATTCGGCCGCGCTCTTCTTTCGAGCTTATATCTCCATAACTATATGTACTGGTGCAAGTGTGATAATTATCGGACAATTAAAGGAATACCAATTCATTTGGAACAAATAATTGCTTCCATCGCTAGAAAAAAAATTGGCTATGGAGGGTACGTGTAAGGAGATCTGTCTCTGTGTACAAAAGTGTCCGTCAAAACGCGTTAAGTAAGGGTGGTGTTATTGTATAAAAAGCGGTCAAGTGCGTGTCGGACCACGCGCAGTGTAGGGTTTCTTAGTACTTCGACAAATACTTCTTCAAGGGGAAAACCTCCCGTCTTACAAAACTGACTACTACTCGTTAACTTGTAAAGCCTACTTAGCTGTGATAGCATTCCTTTTAACTTCGTTAAATTCTAATCAGTCACATTTCTAGAAATAACCATTTAGCTGTCGGGGGTGGGGGGTGGGGGGTACATGACTTTAACAAAAAAATTGCACTTTAAAGCTTAATATTTCGAAAACGAATCCATGACTCGAAAAATAGGTTTCGCAAACCCACAATATTTTTGAAAGACCTATTCAACGATACCCCACACCCTGGGATAGTCGAGAGAAAAAAAAAATCAAAAAGAGCTAGTAACTTTAGTTCTCCTACGTATCTCCTCATATCTGATTCAATCACGTAGGGAAACACCAAACGTAGCACATTCCATCGCCCTTTGAGTGACTTTGAGCCTTCTTATAAGGTCCATAGTAAGCGACCATGTCTCGGATCCATATGTCATCACTGGCAACACACACTGGTCATGGACTTTAGTCTTGAGACACTGCAGTATTTTGGACGTGAAGATATTGCGAAGTTTCCCGAACGCTGCCCAGCCAAGTTGGATTCGACGGCTGATCTCTTTCTCAAAGCTGGACCTACCTAACTGGACTGTTTGTCCCAGGTATATACAGGGCGTAACAGAAGTGTGTGACAATACTTCAAGGTTGGCTTTTACCCATCAAACTGAACAACTTTTGTTCTACAACTTTGTTGAAATCGCAAAATTTTTTTTGGACTTTTCATACAAATCGATCAGCTGGCGAACCAAGTTTGTATGAAAAAGGGTAAAAGTCAACCTTGAAGTATTTTCACACACTTCTGTTACACCCTGTATATTCGTCAACAACTTCGAGCGTAGAGTCTCCAACCTTTAGAGGAGTGGGTGTAACACGGATGTTTGACATGATTTCCGTCTTATCCATGTATCATTTTAAGACCCACTTGTTGGGAGACTCTACTTAGTCCTTTGAGCATTGCGCCTAGATCCTCCAAGGTCTCAGCCATGATCACGATATCGTCAGCAAATCGAAGGTGAGTGATGTACTCGCCATTGATGTTAATAACGAGTCCTTTCCAGTCCAGAAGCTTGAAAACATCTTCCAGTGCAGCGGTGAACAGTTTCGGAGATATAACGTCTCCCTGTCTCACCCCACGCTGCAGCCGGATAGGTTTCGAATTCTGATCCTGGAGGTGGACCAACATACTTGCATTTTCATACAAACACTTCAAAACTTCGATGTATCGATAATCGATCTGGCACCGTTAGGAGAGATTGCAATGAGAAAGCCTTTGATTCGATCGAGACCTGGGCTAGGTCTCGATCGAATCAAAGGCTTTCTCATAGTCCACAAACACCAAGCTTAGTGGTCGATTATACTCTTCGGTCTTCTGTATAATCTGCCGAAGCGTATGTATGTGGTCTATGGTACTGAAGCCTTTTCGGAAACCGGCTTGTTCGAGCGGGAGGCTGGAAGTATATAAGGATTAATATGCATATCCGTACCAAATTACAGCTCTGGAGTACTAATAGTCTCTGAGCTAAGCCGCGGACAGACAGATGGACATGGCGAAACTATTATTTACTGCTTATAGTTGGACACTTTTTAACTAATCCCCCCATATAAAACAGTCTTCCTTATACTATTGGCATCAAGAGGCATCACAAAAGTGGCGAGGAGAGGCAAGGAAAGTTTGATTCGGTCGCGCTCCTCTTTCGAGCTAATACGTCCATAACTTTATGTACTAGGTCAAGTGCGATATCATTTTCGGATAATTCAAGGAATACTAATTCATTTCTGATTAAATAAAGGCTTCTTTCAAGTTCTTTCACTAAAAAAAATATAACAAATTCATAAAATCCGAATAACGTGGACAACATATTTAAAAAAAATGGTTATTTATCTAGTACAAAATAGTTTTTCTATCTAGCACAAAGTCCTTACCACGCGGAATTTGTGCACTCAACGTTTCAGGAAATGTTTGCGAAGCGAGAAGAAAGGTTGAGTCCAGAAGAAACTCACTTCAGCACATATTTTTTTAACACTTAATTTCTATTAAAAATCATGTCAACAATAAAATTATGAGCTGCAAGATCTATACAGGGTTTGAGATATTTATTTCTCAAAAAAAAAAATACAAATTCACTTAACTTAAGAAATGCAATATAAGTGCTTAAATTATTTATAATCGTGAAGGAAAATATTATTTACATCGAAAACAAATAATCCGTCGGTACTTTGGAATACAAATCTGATCCATAAATGACTTGTTTAATAAAAGCAATGGATAGGATCTACTAAATTGCCATGATTGGGTATGACCAAAAGCTATGTTCAATAATGTATTTAAGCAAATTTATGTTAATTTTAGTAAATATACTTTATATGAGAAGCGGTCGCGGCTCAGTGCGGCTTGCGTGGTCGCGTCGATCACGAAGGTTAACTGAGTACAGTCTCGGTCATAACCTGGATGGGTATGACTGTTAGTGGCATTTATCTCGACCGTTTTCATGCTTTACAAGGCACGTTAAGCCGTTGGTGCCGGCTGCTATCGCTAGATGGCAGTCGTTAAGCCACGTTGGAGTCCTTATAGGCGGCTTGAAATTTTCTGACACTGGGGTTGGCCACTAGCCCCACAACCTCCACCAATCCGGACTTGGCCCCCGTGTGTGGAGTATGGCCTAACCTTCCCGAGTTATGGGAAGAGATCCGTGCCTCTGCAGTGGGGACGTAATGAGTTGTTAACATACTTTATGAGCCACACACATAACATCCCAAAAGGCATCTTTATACACTTCCGTAGTCCGTACTAACAACTGACGGTAATTTTTTCAACTTAGACCGACTGAAGGCACGTAACAAAGTTTTATGCCATATATGTAGTTACAGCAATAAGGTACGTGGACGACTTATGTTTTACAGCAGAATCCCCTAATATCTCTGCAAAAACTGATGACCAGTTTTGACAAGTCATTAAAAAAATTGAGTACTGACAGTGTAAGTAAGATCGATGTTATGTATGTTGGGAGACAACTGAACAATCTAACTCCAAATGTATCTCGGTTAGAATGTCATGAAGCATGTGGAGAAGTTTAAGTATTTGGGAAGTGCAATAACATTCAAATGTGACCTCGACCCTGAGATCATTGGGATTGGTTCAGCTTTAGCAGTTTTTGGCAAACGTAGACCTACATTCTTCCGGTCGCATGATATTAGCTACTAAAGATCTTGGTGTATATGTCCAAAGTAATTCCAAACCTCCTCAATTCGTGAGAGACATAGTGTTTATATAGAGCTATGACAGGTATAGATCGATGGATTCATTTTGGTACAGATATTACGAAATTGCCTGTCGTAAGGTCGTTTATTTCGTCATAGCTATATCGGTCCCCTCCCCCTTTCTTATGACTGGCTATTTGATGATCTACGAATCAAGACGAAAATATTGATAATTGTTGTAGCTATATAGGAGCCAGAGAAACAAACTCGGTAAATAGAGCACTTTTATTATTTTCGCCACCAGTCTAATAGGAAAGAAATACGCTGCCTCGATAGATTTCACATGCAGTGCCTCCGTGATATCATGAACATCGACTGATCCAACCATATAAGATATACAAAGGTTGTACACCGTGCAAACGTATATGGACCTTAACCGAAGAAAATTACGTTGGTGTGGTCTTGTGACTCGTATGCTGGGTTACGAAACGTGTCAGTTACTGAGAGCTTCAAGAGGGCAAGCGAAAGCAAAGTGGACAGCTATTGCGGTATAATAACGCCGCCACCGTGATGCCTCCCGATGCCTCCCGGGCTTATTCCACTTAAGATCACCTAAGGAACAACGATGCCAAGTTTGAGGTCTTGATTCTTGATCCAAAATTACGGTAAATCGCAATGACGATATGTCGCATCTAGTTCGTGAAACTTAGCGTAAATACCTACCTACTTTTACTTCATAAGAACAGGCCCACTGGCATTGGAAGTGGGGTTGCTTTGGCAGGCTCATGGAAAGTCATTGAAAAATGGCAATGACACTCATGTCATGACAATATAATAATTATGTATAATTTTTGGAGTTAAATGTTCGGCGAATCAATAGGACAAAGTTTCTTCTTTTGAATTGAATTTACAGTAAGTATATCTATGTGGTAAATCAGTAGGACGGTAGTACTATGATCACGTTTGGATGCCCACAATCCAATGAGTATGACACAATTATTATTAAATAACTACTACCTACATCATATTGTGCATTTTATCACATTTGCGTTTCGCACTTTCCATCTAGCTATCCGCGCACTTGTCTTTTTCGCACCCAATAGCTCCGTCTTTGTCGCACACTGGCTATGCGTACGTGGCAGCTGACGCACCTTCTCGGCGTTTGAAATATAATTATAATGTCTAATACATTTTAGTTAAAATGCGTTTTAAGAAGAAACTTCTTTGTTTGTACAAGGGACGATGATGATTTCCAATAGATAATATTAGTGTTACGGCACAGCCAAGAAAATATTTGTAGTGTCTTTAATGTGTACTACAGAAATCTTTAAAAAATCGTTTTTAACTGGGTTCTGAAATAGTCACCTAGGTGAAAACTTAACACATGTTGAAGCCTTACAATTAGACTTAAAAAACATAAAAATCTCCGAAGGCTCCATTTTGTAAGTATTATTTTTCACGCAATAATATAAAAAATATCGTAATATTAAGAATTTATTGCTTTAAACTAGAGACAACTTAAGTACCATATTTATAAGGTAACTATAGTTATAAATCTCAGTTTTCCCCAAAAGTGCATTTATTGTTTGGCGTATACAAGTTAAAAGGCGTCTTTAGGTATTTCTAAGGGTTGAACGCCCTTACAATCACAAAATTAACACGAATGCTTAGTAAAACACTAATTCTTTTATTTCCAAACCATTTCAGTCAGGTGTTTTTAATGCGACCTCAAATCTTTATTTACTGGACTACAAAAGTAACAACGTCTACTTATCAAACTTTATTCCACCTAATAGACTTCCCTACGTTCTACAATAAAACAATACCAAATACAAACATTCATTGGACATTGAACCCTAAAAACAGTAAAACCAACAATTCTATAAGCAAATTCACGAACAAAGTGAATACCAACAAAACTAGCTATCGCCCGAAACAAAAAACATGTAAATACTGAGGGCGCTAACAAGCTGGACATACATACAAAGTTACATCAATGACACTATCGTAATTACAGAGCTATTCATTCATTTAACAATTTTCCCTGCTAGAGCAGTAATAGCACACAAGATATCTTTTATCCCTTTCTAACGATTAGAGGAGTGCGACTACTGGCGACATATACACTGTCTTACTCTAACGTTAGATATAGTCTAACACATTTTAAACAATTTCAATAAAAATTAAGTGCAAGTCATTAGCAATTGCTTATTGCATACATATACATATAAGTACAATGCCAAGATAATCGGCTGCCCGTAACATTCCACCCCCCGTACGAGGATACATTTATACAATACAAAATTATCCTAGGACAATATCGGCGGTGGGCAGCACGATGACTTTTGCTACCGGTCGTCTCAATACACCGTAACCAGTCTTAACAACTACCACACGCACTTTTCCGTCTCTATCGGGATACACGGAATTCACTTTTTTACAAATTTGCCCCTTAGGCGACTAATTGCGTGGCAGTGAGTGAGTCATTGCAAATGACTACACATCATCTACTTACACGCTCACTGAGTCACTTTCACTTCACTTGTCGCTGGAGCGACGGCAGATACTTCCGCCGCCATCGATGCCAGAAGACATCTACCAGTGCGTTTGCACGCCTCCACTGTCGACGGACATCCAAGGCCGCCGAACACGACGGCTCGAATGAGGCGGCGCCCGATCCCGTCCCCAACAGGAGATGGTTAAACGTGAGGACGGTGGGACTTGCCGCATCCTCGACAGGAACATAGCTGAGCGGCCGGCTGTTTACAGTCAGCTCGGCCTCCAAGAGCAAGGTATGCAGTACCTCCTCTCGAGGCGCCTTCTGGCGCAAGGTGACTCTAAGCGCGTTTTTTATTGAGCGCACGAGTCTTTTCCAAATTCCCCCCATGTGAGGAGCTGCCGGAGGATTAAATATCCACTCAATGTTTCTAAGAGTTATGGCTTCGGCAAATTTCTCATGATCAAATTCTTTCAATGCCGCTCGCAGTTCTCTCTCGGCTCCAACAAAATTAGTTCCTCGGTCACTTCTGATGGTCTGTGGTTGACCTCTGCGTGCGATTAGTCTTCTCACAGCCAAGATTGCCGAGTCAATGTTCAGGGATGTTGCCAATTCCAAGTGCACCGCCCGTGTAGATAGGCAGGTGAACAATACACCCCATCTTTTCTCTCGTCTTCTTCCAATCGTCACCTCCATCGGTCCGAAGTAGTCGATGCCGCAATGTACAAATGCGCGCCTTGTTGACTGCACGCGTGAAGATGGGAGATCAGCCATTTTCGGTACAATAGGATTACCACGTAAATGTTTACACGTTACACATGCTCGTATCAATTTCTTTATTGTACTCCTTATATTTGTGATCCAAAATCTCTCTCTTACTGCATTCACAACATGTTCCGTTCCAGCATGCGCAGCTTTGTGGTGGAAGTACTTCACTATCAAATGTGCCGCCCATCCGCGGCCATCAATGATGATAGGGTGCCTTTCGTCAAATGACAATTCTGTTGACGCACCAATCCGACCTCTCACCCTCAACAATCCATCTTCATACAGCATCGGATCCAAACCCTTCAGCTTGCTGTCCGCTGGTAGGTTTTTACCAGCTTGAAGTGCCTGGATTTCTTTATCGAAATGCTCCTTTTGAGCTTCCTTCAAAATCAATATTTCCGCATCTCTGAGATCATCTCGTTCTAAGGCGTTAGTCTTCCGTCCTCTGCATTTTCTGACGAAGGCCAATGCTCTCGCCGTTATTCTCACCGCTCGATCCCATGCAGAGTACCGCCTAAGATTGATCACAGGCTCTTGGACCTGAGCTATCACATTGATTCTCAGCTCAAGGTCAACTTGAGGCGCTTCCTCGGCAACTGTGTTCGGCCACAGGTGCGGAGGATCGCGCAGAAAGGGGGGCCCCGAAACCCACATGCTTTTATACCGAGGCCAGCCCAACTTGGTCGCTTCATCGGCCGGATTATCCGCCGATGCAACCCAGCGCCAATCACTTCTATTACTCCCCGATTCGATTTCGCTCAAACGGTGCGAAACAAAACTCTGATAGTCCCTAGAGTCCGACGCTATCCACCTCAGCACCGTTTGCGAATCAGTCCAGTAAAAAATATTTACACCTAATCCTAACTCATTCCTAATACTACGTCCTAACCTACAAGCTAAGACTGCAGCTTGCAACTCTAATCTTGGGATGCTCACCACTTTCAGTGGGGCAACCCGTGCCTTTCCGGCCACTAACGAGCACTCACGTTCATCATTATCGTTCACACCTACGAGGTACGCTACTGCAGCGTACGCTCGCTCGCTCGCATCACCAAACACATGTAATTCTAGGTCTTTACGTAGGTCTAAACCATACCATCTAGGAATCCTACCACTACTAATTTTATTTACATTACCTAACCAAGTGAGCCAACTTCTAGCTTCACTCTCTAGCAGCTTGTCATCCCACCCGATGTTCGATTTCCAGATCTGCTGTAACAGAATCCTAGTGGGGATGACCGCTGGACACAAGAACCCCAATGGGTCAAACACAGACATAACAAACCTAAGATATACTCTCTTTGTAGGTATCACATCACCGCTAGCGATCTCTACTGGAATCTTCTTGAAGGACAAGTCAAACGTGAGGTCATCTAAATAAGGGTTCCAAATTAAGCCTAGGGTACGCTCTACCGGTATCTGCTCTAGTCCTTTCCCGAATTCTACGTTCTGAGCAACCTGTGTCGAACCCTCTACCCCTTCACACATGGTAGGAGAGTTTGACACCCACCCCCTAATATGGAAGCTCCCTGCAGCATGAGACTGTGTCACTTCCTCAACTTCCTAGCGGTAACCTCATCGTCGAAACTATCCAAATAGTCATCAATGTTGCGCACGTCCTAGCACAACGGTACACAACAGTTAAACATTCACCATAGGGTGGTTCAATAGGATAGAAGACACTCAGGCAAGCCCACGAAAACACCAAAGTAACAAGGTATAAACTACACTTTAATTCACAACAACACAACACAAGTTAAGTACCAATGTACTAAACAACACTTCAAGTTAACAAACACAATACACTTTCAAAGAATACACGAAGAAATAATAACACAATCGAGACAATGGAGAAGCTGAACTTTCTATTTGAATTACTACGAATAACACTATGACTTATTATAACGATCTATACGATATACGTGAAGGTAGTATAACATTTCGAGCAATTATCTAAAAAAACCTAATTTTCATTTTATACCCCTTGGCAATGCTTTAAAGGCGACCCCCAGGCCCTCACTTGGCCTCGGCCTAAAGTTCCCTTTTGAGGTTTCCATTTCCTCTTCATATCTCTTAAACTACTCGATACAATACAGTCCAACTTTACATTATACAAGCTGACAACATTCTCCAATTATACAAACAATGCTTACTTAGGCTACATACCGCCAACATACTAATAAATTCACAAATACATACAAAAAAGACATATTTTCGTAAAAGTTATACACAAATCTCTAATTATTTCTAAAACTAATAACTTCTACCTATCATGCTTTATTCCACCTAATAGAATTCCCTACGTTCTACAATAATACAATACCAAACACAAACATTCATTGTACATTGAACCCTAAAAACAGTAAAACCAACAATTCTATAAGCAAATTCACGAACAAAGTGAATACCAACAAAACTAGCTATCGCCCGAAACAAAAAACATGTATATACTGAGGGCGCTAACAAGCTGAACATACATACAAAGTTACATCAATGACACTATCGTAATTACAGAGCTATTCATTCATTTAACATTTTTCCCTGCTAAAGCAGTAATAGCACACAAGATATCTTTTATCCCTTTCCAACGATTAGAGGAGATCGACAACTGGCGACATATACACTGTCTCACTCTAACGTTAGATATAGTCTAACACACATTCTAAACAATTTCAATAAAATTCAAGTGCAAGTCATTAGCTATTGCTTATTGCATACATATACATATAAGTACAATGCCAAGATAATCGGCTGCCCGTAACATTCCACCCCCCGTACGAGGATACATTTATACAATTCAAAATTATCCTAGGACAATATCGGCGGTGGGCAGCACGATGACTTTCGCTACCGGTCGTCTCAATAGACCGTGACCAGTCTTAACATCTATCACACGCACTTTCCCGTCATTTCCGGGATAAACTTTCACTATTTTGCCTTTAGGCCACTGATTACGTGGTAGTGAGTCGTCACATATGACAACGACATCATCTACTTTCACGTTCACTGGGTCACTATTCCACTTCACTCGACGCTGGAGTGACGGCAGGTATTCCCGCCGCCATCGATGCCAGAAGACATCCGCCAGTGCGTTTGCACGCCTCCACTGTCGACGGACCTCCAAGTCCGCCGAACACGACGGCGCGAATGAGGCGGCGCCCGATCCCGTCCCCAACAGGAGATGGTTAGGCGTGAGGACGGTGGGACTTGCCGCATCCTCGACAGGAACATAGCTGAGCGGCCGGCTGTTTACAGTCAGCTCGGCCTCCAAGAGCAAGGTATGCAGTACCTCCTCTCGAGGCGCCTTCTGGCGCAAGGTGACTCGAAGCGCGTTTTTTATTGAGCGCACGAGTCGTTCCCAAATTCCCCCCATGTGAGGAGCTGCCGGAGGATTAAATATCCACTCAATGTTTCTAAGAGTTATGGCTTCGGCAAATTTCTCATGATCAAATTCTTTCAATGCCGCTCGCAGTTCTCTCTCGGCTCCAACAAAATTAGTTCCTCGGTCACTTCTGATGGTCTGTGGTTGACCTCTGCGTGCGATTAGTCTTCTCACAGCCAAGATTGCCGAGTCAATGTTCAGGGAAGTTGCCAATTCCAAGTGCACCGCCCGTGTAGATAGGCAGGTGAACAATACACCCCATCTTTTCTCTCGTCTTCTTCCAATCGTCACCTCCATCGGTCCGAAGTAGTCGATGCCGCAATGTACAAATGCGCGCCTTGTTGACTGCACGCGTGAAGATGGGAGATCAGCCATTTTCGGTACAATAGGATTACCACGTAAATGTTTACACGTTACACATGCTCGTATCAATTTCTTTATTGTACTCCTTATATTCGTGATCCAAAATCTCTCTCTTACTGCATTCACAACATGTTCCGTTCCAGCATGCGCAGCTTTGTGGTGGAAGTACTTTACTATCAAATGTGCCGCCCATCCGCGGCCATCAATGATGATAGGGTGCCTTTCGTCAAATGACAATTCTGTTGACGCACCAATCCGACCTCTCACCCTCAACAATCCATCTTCATACAGCATCGGATCCAAAGCCTTCAGCTTGCTGTCCGCTGGTAGGTTTTTACCAGCTTGAAGTGCCTGGATTTCTTTATCGAAATGCTCCTTTTGAGCTTCCTTCAAGATCAATATTTCCGCATCTCTGAGATCATCTCGTTCTAAGGCGTTAGTCTTCCGTCCTCTGCATCTTCTGACGAAGGCCAATGCTCTCGCCGTTATTCTCCCCGCTCGATCCCATGCAGAGTACCGCCTAAGATTGATCACAGGCTCTTGGACCTGAGCTATCACATTGACTCTCAGCTCAAGGTCCACCTGAGGCGCTTCCTCGGTAACTGTGTTCGGCCACAGGTGCGGAGGATCGCGCAGAAAGGGGGGCCCCGAAACCCACATGCTTTTATCCCGAGGCCAGCCCAACTTGGTCGCTTCATCGGCCGGATTATCCGCCGATGCAACCCAGCGCCAATCACTTCTATTACTCCCCGATTCGATTTCGCTCAAACGGTGCGAAACAAAACTCTGATAGTCCCTAGAGTCCGACGCTATCCACCTCAGCACCGTTTGCGAATCAGTCCAGTAAAAAATATTTACACCTAATCCTAACTCATTCCTAATACTACGTCCTAACCTACAAGCTAAGACTGCAGCTTGCAACTCTAATCTTGGGATGCTCACCACTTTCAGTGGGGCAACCCGTGCCTTTCCGGCCACTAACGAGCACTCACGTTCATCATTATCGTTCACACCTACGAGGTACGCTACTGCAGCGTACGCTCGCTCGCTCGCATCACCAAACACATGTAATTCTAGGTCTTTACGTAGGTCTAAACCATACCACCTAGGAATCCTAACACTACTTATTTTATTTACATTACCTAACCAAGTGAGCCAACTTCTAGCTTCACTCTCTAGCAGCTTGTCATCCCACCCGATGTTCGATTTCCAGATCTGCTGTAACAGAATCCTAGTGGGGATGACCGCTGGACACAAGAACCCCAATGGGTCAAACACAGACATAACAAACCTAAGATATTCTCTCTTTGTAGGTATCACATCACCGCTAGCGATCTCTACTGGAATCTTCTTGAATGACAAGTCAAACGTGAGGTCATCTAAATAAGGGTTCCAAATTAAACCTAGGGTACGCTCTACCGGTATCTGCTCTAGTCCTTTCCCGAATTCTACGTTCTGAGCAACCTGTGTCGAACCCTCTACCCCTTCACACATGGTAGGAGAGTTTGACACCCACCCCCTAATATGGAAGCCCCCTGCAGCATGAGACTGTGTCACTTCCTCAACTATCTTTCTAGCGGTAACCTCTTCGTCGAAACTATCCAAATAGTCATCAACATAATGTTTATTTACGATAGGCTCCACAGCGTTAGGGTATTTGTCAGCCAAATCCCTAGCATTCTTGTTCAAAATATACATTGCCATCGAAGGCGAGGATGTGGCTCCGAATATCATGGAGTTCATGACGTACACATCTGGGCGTTTAATTCGTTCTTGCCCGCGCCATAAAAACAACTGAGCCCCCTTATCCTCATCCCTAATTTTCACACGCAAAAACATATCAGCTATATCACCTTTGACGGCGATCCTACCACATCGGAACCTCGTTAACACACCGAATAGCGAGTTCAGTAGTACGGGTCCGCTGAGCAATTTCGAATTCATCGAAACCCCTCTATATGAAGCCGCAGCATCATATACCAGACGAAGCTTTCCAGGCTTATTAGGGTTCACTACCCCAAAATGAGGCAAGTACCACTTAGGGTGTACTTCCCATGCATCTGGTACCTTTTCAGCGTAACCCTCGTTCAGAAGCCTGTCGATCTGAGCTTCGTATGTCATGCCAAATAACGGATCTTTATCCATGCGCCGTTCGATTCCCTTTAACCTCGTTAAAGCCTGATTATAGTTATCAGGAAAGATAGGGTTTTCATCCCTCCATAACAAACCACACTCCCATCCACTTTCAACCCGGCGACTAGTGCGTTCTAAAATCATGTTTGCTCGTTCAACATCCGCGTTCTTGCGCTCGACCTCAGCTATACCTATGCTATCTAATTCAAATTGTGCCTTAACTAAACTATGTAAATCCCTATCTAACCTACTCTTATTAACTAAAGCTGTACAATGGACTGTTTCACAATCAGGGGAAGTGGATGCACAGTATCCCAAGGGGCCATGGATTACCCATCCCAACTGAGTAAGAGAAGCGATCGGCTGACCGGACTTACCCCTTCGGATCTCCCTGCCACCGATGAGCTCCCAGTTATCCTGGCCCAGGAGCAGCAGCGGCTTCGTCTCCCCTCCCTCATTGCGATCCTCACTGCAATCCATGGTGTCACACAAATCACTAAGATGAGCGTTCTCATACACCGACACTGGTACAGTTTGAGTAGGCAGATTCAAATGAGCCATAGTACGCACATTCACACAATGTTCCAGTCCATTAGGTCCACAAACACTAATGTTCACTTTCCGTGATTCACTGTCCGTTACCCTTTGTCCGTTCGCGGTCACTATTGTTAGCGGGCACGGCTCACCAACATCACTGGTCACTAAACTACTGTCCATTAGTGACACTGTAGCACCATCGTCCAACAAGGCGTGAGTCTGTGTCACGCAGTTGTCTCTCTTGATAGAGACTGGCACCATCTTCAGCAAGGCCTTGGTACACACACCTCCAACACTAAAGGCCCGCTTTACTTCAGCTTCAGGAGCCGAGGGCGTCAACTCGGGTGGGCGCTCCTCAGCCGGCACACCATTGAAGTGGAGTAGCGAATGATGAGGGGCGTTGCACTGTTCACAACGCTTCGCACGACAAAACTCCCGGTTGTGCCGAGTGCACAAACACTTGAAACACAGTCGACTGTCTTTGGCCACGTTCCATCGTTCACTATTGTCCAGTGCTATAAACTTCCTGCACACTGGTAGCACGTGATTGCCATCACACATCGCGCACATTACTCGCGGCGCACTGCTCGACGCTACTGGTGCGGAGCTTACGTTTCGCGGCACACTCCTTGACGCTATTGCTCTGGAGCTTACATTTCGCGGTTCATGGCTACCAGAAACGATGCCGATCGCGAGCGTTCAACCAAGAATTCAAGTAAAATGTCCAAGCTTGGCGACACACGTAAGTCCACACTACACAAATTGTCTTTGCACTTTAAAAACTCACTATATAAATGCTTCTGGAGCGGCGTAAGCTTGTTCAGTATCTCACACACCAGTTGAGGGTTATTCAAGTACCCATCGGCCTTGATGTTCTTCAGCAATGACACACAATTTCTCACAACTGAAGTAAACTTTTGCATTTCCTTGCCACTCTCGGTCACACGCGGTAAAGTCTTAATCTTCCTTAAGACACAATCCAAAATCGCACCAGGGTGACCGAACACTTCCTCAAGGGTACACATAACTTCTTGAGGATCACTTTCACCTCTCAAAATATCCTCCACTTCAATCTTCGCTGGCCCCACAATCGCTTGCTGCAACCTTGCCATGTTCTCGAACGCTTCAAACTTGTATATTTCCGTAGAGCGTTCATAGGTGCGCTTGAATGTGATCCAGTCAGCTGGGTTACCATCAAACTTTGGTAACTCGTATGTCTGCCGCGGTCTAGGTCTAGACATACCAATAATCGCATCCGCTAACTTATCCAGTCCCTCAGTCCGCCTACGAGAGCGCTCTTCTGACCGCTCCCTCCTCGGTGTTAGCGTCGATGCACGCGGCTGCGCATCGTTGAACCTCACATCGGCGGCAGAAGGGCGCGGTAGTCCACGTTCACGAGGCACCTCTTCCATACGCGGCGTTCGACTCAGCCACTCTTCCACTCGCTGGTTTGTCGCAACCTGCGTCAGCGAGCGTCGTTCCTCCACTTCTTCCTCAGCTGCAGCTTCTGCAGCTTCGATGTTGGCCATCTTGGCTGCCAACTGTTTGTTTAAGACATCCTCCCTTATCTTGGCTGTTTCCATGGATATCTTCGCTTTCTCCATCGCTATTTCCAGCTCAAGCTGTCGCCGCTGTGCATCCAAGGCCATTCTATGGCTGCGGCGAGAAGCATGGCTCCCCAAGGTGCTCTTCACATCCACTGGTCGGTGTGGTAGCACGAATACACGAGGATCAACCAGCACGCTGCCTTCCGGTTCCCCGGGTATCCGCAGTGGTGGCGGCCGTTGATCATGTTCATAAACGACTTCATCGGGCTCCTTCTGATCCCGATGATCAATGGTTCGTCCCTGCGGAAGAGTGGGCACGAGCGATGACGACGGCGGGATCGTTCGTTGCAAGGCCGCCGCCCCGTCCGCATCCACCGACAATTCCAAGTCCGCAGGCACATCTCCCAAGTCGTCTTTAGTGAGCTCAGCTTGCTCCTCCGTCAACTTCTTCGCACTCCTCTTTACTCTCGACATGGTAACTTATAAGTGTCTTATCTATCCGGATCTGAAGGACCAAACTGTTGCGCACGTCCTAGCACAACGGTACACAACAGTTAAACGTTCACCATAGGGTGGTTCAAGGATAGAAGACACTCAGGCAAGCCCACGAAAACACCAAAGTAACAAATATAAAATACACTTTAATTCACAACAACACAACACAAGTTAAGTACCAATGTACTAAACAACACTTCAAGTTAACAAACACAATACACTTTCAAAGAATACACGAAGAAATAATAACACAATCGAGACAATGGAGAAGCTGAACTTTCTATTTGAATTACTACGAATAACACTATGACTTATTATAACGATCTATACGATATACGAGAAGGTAGTATAACATTTCGAGCAATTGTCTAAAAAAACCTAATTTTCATTTTATACCCCTTGGCAATGCTGTAAAGGCGACCCCCAGGCACTCACTTGGCCTCGGCCCAAAGTTCCCTTTTGAGTTTTCCATTTCCTCTTCCTATCTCCTAAACTACTCGATACAAAACAGTCCGACTTTACATTATACAAGCTGACAACATTCTCCAATTATACAAACAATGCTTACTTAGGCTACATACCGCCAACATACTAATAAATTCACAAATACATACAAAAAAGACGTATTTTTGTAAAAGTTACACACACATCTCTAATTATTTCCAAAAGTAACAACGTCTACTTATCAAACTTTATTCCACCTAATAGACTTCCCTACGTTCTACAATAAAACAATACCAAATACAAACATTCATTGGACATTGAACCCTAAAAACAGTAAAACCAACAATTCTATAAGCAAATTCACGAAAAAAAGTGAATACCAACAAAACTAGCTATCGCCCGAAACAAAAAACATGTAAATACTGAGGGCGCTAACAAGCTGGACATACATACAAAGTTACATCAATGACACTATCGTAATTACAGAGCTATTCATTCATTTAACAATTTTCCCTGCTAGAGCAGTAATAGCACACAAGATATCTTTTATCCCTTTCTAACGATTAGAGGAGTGCGACTACTGGCGACATATACACTGTCTCACTCTAACGTTAGATATAGTCTAACACATTTTAAACAATTTCAATAAAAATTAAGTGCAAGTCATTAGCAATTGCTTATTGCATACATATACATATAAGTACAATGCCAAGATAATCGGCTGCCCGTAACACTAACGTTAGAGTGAAACAGTGTATATTGTCCCATTAGAGGGAAAATTCACTAACCTACCAAAACACCAATGACAGTAAAAATATACAAGACTATTTATTATTAAAATCGAGCAAGAACAAAATTTATTTTATTTTCGTTATAATTTTAAACTTTTTTATTTTCGTTATTAAATGATAAATGATAAATCTTTATTGCTTTACATGTGGTAAGTACAGATCTTGTTATTTGACATGCAACAGTTTTTCTTTTGTTAAATTAAAAATATTCAGTATCTTACACTTAAAATGTCTCAATTATACTGGCGCTCGGATTTTACCGCTCACCTGTTTCTGCTCATTTCATTATTGTACTGACCACATTGTTTTTTGTACTGACTATGATCATAGTAGGATAAAATAACCGACCGATTTTGATTTTATTACTGTCCATGTTTTACAGACACAAATTTTCCAACCACCAAAAAATTAACACATAATTATAGTCTTAATCTCTCATTTGAAAATTACTAGGAAACAGGTTACAAGCTACTAAATTATAACAGTTGTGTAATCATGATCCTAATTATAATAAAATAAGTATTAGAATATCCAAAAAATATTGCATAGAAAAACAAACCTAATTATTCTAGAGAGTTAAATCTCCAAAACTTCGCAATATAATGAGTCCAACCCTCCAAACAATGCATATTGCGTAGTGTGGACTGGGTTAATGGCAAAAGACGAAGCGTCGAAATTGCCACAGCACTCAAATAGTGGTTTGATTTGATCTGTTACCAAAACATACGGATGTATCACGGAAGATGTTTTATATTCTGACGCATATGTTGGTCAGAATAGGAACCAGTACATAGCAGCATTCTTTTTGTACAGTGTTTTTCAGCCTTTTTTAATACCCGTTTTATTTATAAGTTAAAACATTCTTGCGACCCCTCTAGAGCCATAAGCATACAAAATGTTATTGATTTGAAAGACTACGCTTATATTGGCGCATAATTTTCTTCGATTAGAAAATGATTTAGTTATTATATTAATGTCCCCGGGGGGTCGCGATCCCCAGGTTGAAAAACACTGCAAGTATGGTGGAGACTGGGTGTCAGCGACCCCAGCAAGCTCTTTTTTCTTGGGGCTGCTCGGAGAATCCTACCTATCTCAAATTTAATTAGCATAATTAGATATCATAATTAGAGCAATCATCATGCCAAGGGAAAACATTTGAGCAATCATACTTTTCGAGATACGAGTGCCTAAAGGTGTGCTTGCTGGATGACAATCCACCCAGCAAGCACAACTGGTGCACAAAAACTACGAAGACTTGGGTAAAAATTTTAATGCACAGATTTAGAGCATCATAAAGTGAGTTGGACTGCAAAGTTTCATGAATGTCATGTCAATAGTTATCTCGCTAGAACGCAAAACCTGCTTCACGTTATTTTCACAAATCTCTCTAGCAGTCACATCAGATCTCAGCAATTACAGCATCTTGCTTCAAAATGTTTATGCCAGGATTTAGAGCAACACTAGAAACCTATGCTCAATTATTTTTGAATCCCAAAAATCAGTACTTTTTGTGCTACGAGCCAATGTTTTTTCCTTGCTGGGTGGACATGACAAAAGTGAAAAAGCTATATAGCTTTGAAACTAATACGAATACAAGACTGGTTCTTATGCTCAGATTTAGAGCAAAATTAGAGCATTCTGCTTAAAAAAACTAGAATCCGAAACGTTTTAGTTACAGCGGTAGACGCTAAAAACTGATTTTTCCCGCCAACTTTTTGAATAAATACGGCGACTCGCGGCAGATTGCGACGTTGCCGCTCTTATTTTTTTCTAGTTCAAGCAATAACTGACTTTGTGCTGTGAGTATAAGGTACATTTGAGTTTCAAGCTATCGATTGTCATTTACATTGATAGATAAGCACCAAGGGCGACAAATATAAATGGAAGCGTTGGTGATCTTACAATAGGGTGGACGCCCTTAATACCAGCCCGCTCCTAATAGTCCAGTAAATAAAAGATTTGAGGTCGCATTAAAGACACCTGACTAAAATGGTTTGGAAATAAAAGAATTGGTGTTTTACTAAGCATTCGTGGTAATTTTGTGATTGTAAGGGCGTTCAACCCTTAGAAATACCTAAAGACGCCTTTTAACTTGTATACGCCAAACAATAAATGCACTTTTGGGGAAAACTGAGATTTAAAACTATAGTTACCTTATAAATATGGTACTTAAGTTGTCTCTAGTTTAAAGCAATAAATTCTTAGTATTACGATATTTTTTATATTATTGCGTGAAAAAGAATACTTACAAAATGGAGCCTTCGGAGATTCTTATGTTTTTTAAGTCTAATTGTAAGGCTTGAACATGTGTTAAGTTTTCACCTAGGTGACTATTTCAGAACCCAGTCAAAAACGATTTTTTAAAGATTTCTGTAGTACACATTAAAGACACTACAAATATTTTCTTGGCTGTGCCGTAACACTAATATTATCTATTGGAAATCATCATCGTCCCTTGTACAAACAAAGAAGTTTCTTCTTAAAACGCATTTTATCTAAAATGTATTAGACATTATAATTATATTTCAAACGCCGAGAAGGTGCGTCAGCTGCCACGTACGCATAGCCAGTGTGCGACAGAGACGGAGCTATTGGGTGCGAAAAAGACAAGTGCGCGGATAGCTAGATGGAAAGTGCAAAACGCAAATGTGATAAAATGCACAATATGATAGGTAGGTAGTAGTTATTTAATAATAATTGTGTCATACTCATTGGATTGTGGGCATCCAAACGTGATCATGGTACTACCGTCCTACTGATTTACTACATAGATATACCTACTGTAAATTCAATTCAAAAGAAGAAACTTTGTCCTATTGATTCGCCGAACATTTAACTCCAAAAATTATACATAATTATTATATTGTCATGACATGAGTGTCATCGCCATTTTTCCATGACTTTCCATGAGCCTGCCAAAGCAACCCCACTTTCAATGCCAGTGGGCCTGTTCTGATGAAGTAAAAGTAGGTAGGTTTTTACGCTAAATTTCACGAACTAGATGCGACATATCGTCGTTGCGATTTACCGTAATTTTGGATCAAGAATCAAGACCTCAAACTTGGCATAGTTGTTCCTTAGGTGGTCTTAAGTGGAATAAGCCCGGGAGGCATCGGGAGGCATCACGGTGGCGGCGTTATTATACCGCAATAGCTGTCCACTTTGCTTTCGCTTGCCCTCTTGAAGCTCTCAGTAACTGACACGTTTCGTAACCCAGCATACGAGTCACAAGACCACACCAACGTAATTTTCTTCGCTTAAGGTACGCCTCAATTCCGTATACGTTTGCACGGTGTAGAACCTTTGTATATATTATATGGTTGGACCAGTCGATGTTCATGATATCACGGAGGCACTGCACGTGAAATCTATCGAGGCAGCGTATTTCTTTCCTATTAGACTGGTGGCGAAAATAATAAAAGTGCTCTATTTACCGAGTTTGTTTCTCTGGCTCCTATATAGCTACAACAATTATCAATATTTTCGTCTTGATTCGTAGATCATCAAATAGCCAGCCATAAGAAAGGGGGAGGGGGGCCGATATAGCTATGACGAAACAAACGACCTTACGACAGGCTATTTCGTAATATCTGTACCAAAATGAATCCATCGATCTATACCTGTCATAGCTCTATATAAACACTATGTCTCTCACGAATTGAGGAGGTTTGGAATTACTTTGGACATATACACCAAGATCTTAGTAGCTAATATCATGCGACCGGAAGAATGTAGGTCTACGTTTGCCAAAAACTGCTAAAGCTGAACCAATTCCAATGATCTCAGGGTCGAGGTCACATTTGAATGTTATTGCACTTCCCAAATACTTAAACTTCTCCACATGCTTCATGACATTCTAACCGAGATACATTTGGAGTTAGATTGTTCAGTTGTCTCCCAACATATATAACATCGATCTTACTTACACTGCCAGTACTCAATTTTTTTTAATGACTCGTCAAAACTGGTCATCAGTTTTTGCAGAGATATTAGGGGATTCCGCTGTAAAACATAAGTTGTCCACGTACCTTATTGCTGTAACTATATGGCATAAAACTTTTTTACGTGCCTTCATTCGGTCTAGGTTGAAAAATTTACCGTCAATTATTAGTAGGGACTACGGAAGTGTATAAAGATGCCTTTTGGGATATTATTTGTGTGGCTCATAAAGTATGTTAACAACCCATTACGTCCCCACTGCAGAGGCATGGATCTCTTCCCATAACTCGGGAAGGTTAGGCCATACTCCACACACGGGGGCCAAGTCCGGATTGGTGGAGGTTGTGGGGCTAGTGGCCAACCCCAGTGTCAGAAAATTTCAAGCCGCCTATAAGGACTCCAACGTGGCTTAACGACTGCCATCTAGCGATAGCAGCCGGCACCAACGGCTTAACGTGCCTTGCGAAGCATGGAAATGGTCGAGATAAATGCCACTAACAGTCATACCCATCCAGGTTATGACCGTGTCTGTAGTCAGTTAACCTTCGTGATCGACGCGACCACGCAAGCCGCAATGAGCCACGACCGCTTCTCATATAAAGTATATTTACTAAAATTAACATAAATTTGCTTAAATATATTATTGAACATAGCTTTTGGTCATACCCAATCATGGCAATTTAGTAGATCCTATCCATTGCTTTTATTAAACAAGTCATTTATGGATCAGATTTTTATTCCAAAGTACCGACGGATTATTTGTTTTCGATGTAAATAATATTTTCCTTCACGATTATAAATAATTTAAGCACTTATATTGCATTTCTTAAGTTAAGTGAATTTGTATTTCTTTTTGAGAAATAAATATCTCAAACCGTGTATGGATCTTACAGCTCATAATTTTATTGTTGACATGATTTTTAATAGAAATTAAGTGTTAAAAAAATATGTGCTGAAGTGAGTTTCCTCTGGACTCAACGTTTCTTCACGCTTCGCAAAAATTTCCTGAAACGTTGAGTGTACAAATTCCGCGTGGTAAGGACTTTGTGCTAGATAGAAAACCTATTTTGTACTAGATAAATAACCATTTTTTTAAATATGTTGTCCACGTTATTCGGATTTTATGAATTTGTTATATTTTTTTTAGTGAAAGAACTTGAAAGAAGCCTTTATTTAATCAGAAATGAATGAGTCTTCCTTGAATTATCCGAAAATGATATCACACTTGACCTAGTACATAAAGTTATGGACGTATTAGCTCGAAAGAGGAGCGCGACCGAATCAAACTTTCCTTGCCTCTCCTCGCCACTTTTGTGATGCCTCTCGATGCCAATAGTATAAGGAAGACATTTTTATATGGGGGGATTAGTTAAAAAAGTGTCCAACTGTAGGCAGTAAATAATAGTTCAAGAATCCATCAGAGTGGCGCTAATGTAGACAAGGATTATGAAAATAATATATGAAAAAAAAATTCTTATTTTATGTTATTTTGTTTTAAAGTGCTGTTGCGCACGTCCTAGCACAACGGTACACAACAGTTAAACATTCACCATAGGGTGGTTCAATAGGATAGAAGACACTCAGGCAAGCCCATGAAAACACTAAAGTAACAAGGTATAAACACAATTTAATAACACTAAACACAACACAAGTTAAGTACCAATGTACTAAACAACACTTCAAGTCAACAAACACAATACACTTTCAAAGAATACACGAAGAAATAATAACACAATCGAGACAATGGAGAAGCTGAACTTTCTATTTGAATTACTACGAATAACACTATGACTTATTATAACGATCTATACGATATACGTGAAGGTAGTATAACATTTCGAGCAATTATCTAAAAAAACCTAATTTTCATTTTATACCCCATGGCAATGCTGTAAAGGCGACCCCCAGGCCCTCACTTGGCCTCGGCCTAAAGTTCCCTTTTGAGGTTTCCATTTCCTCTTCATATCTCTTAAACTACTCGATACAATACAGTCCAACTTTACATTATACAAGCTGACAACATTCTCCAATTATACAAACAATACTTACTTAGGCTACATACCGCCAACATACTTATAAATTCACAAATACATACAAAAAAGACATATTTTCGTAAAAGTTATACACAAATCTCTAATTATTTCTAAAACTAATAACTTCTACCTATCATGCTTTATTCCACCTAATAGAATTCCCTACGTTCTACAATTATACAATACCAAACACAAACATTCATTGTACATTGAACCCTAAAAACAGTAAAACTAACAATTCTATAAGCAAATTCACGAACAAAGTGAATACCAACAAAACTAGCTATCGCCCGAAACAAAAAACATGTAAATACTGAGGGCGCTAACAAGCTGGACATACATACAAAGTTACATCACTGACACTATCGTAATTACAGAGCTATTCATTCATTTAACAATTTTCCCTGCTAGAGCAGTAATAGCACACAAGATATTTTTTATCCCTTTCCAACGATTAGAGGAGATCGACAACTGGCGACATATACACTGTCTCACTCTAACGTTAGATATAGTCTAACACACATTCTAAACAATTTCAATAAAATTCAAGTGCAAGTCATTAGCTATTGCTTATTGCATACATATACATATAAGTACAATGCCAAGATAATCGGCTGCCCGTAACATTCCACCCCCCGTACGAGGATACATTTATACAATTCAAAATTATCCTAGGACAATATCGGCGGTGGGCGGCACGATGACTTTCGCTACCGGTCGTCTCAATACACCGTAACCAGTCTTAACAACTACCACACGCACTTTTCCGTCTCTATCGGGATACACTTCACTTTTTTACAAATTTGCCCCTTAGGCGACTAATTGCGTGGCAGTGAGTGAGTCATTGCAAATGACTACACATCATCTACTTACACGCTCACTGAGTCACTTTCACTTCACTTGTCGCTGGAGCGACGGCAGATACTTCCGCCGCCATCGATGCCAGAAGACATCCACCTGTGCGTTTGCACGCCTCCACTGTTGACGGACATTCAAGTCCGCTGAACACGACGGCTCGAATGAGGCGGCGCCCGGTCCCGTCCCCATCAGGAGATGGTTCGGCGTGAGGACGGTGGGACTTGCTGTGTCTTCCTCTGGCACGCAGTTGAGCGGCCGGCTGTTAACAGTCGGCTCGGCCTCTTCTCGAGGCGCCTTCTGGCGCAAGGTGACTCGAAGCGCGTTTTCTATCGAGCGCACGAGTCTTTTCCAACTTCCTCCCATGCGAGGAGCTGCCGGAGGTTTCAATACCCATTCCATGTTTCTGGGATCATCTTGTTCTAAGGCGTCAATGTTCCGTCCTCTGCATTTACTGACGAAGGCCAATGCTTTCGCCGTTACTCTTATCGCTCGTTCCCATGCAGAGTACCGCCTATGATTGTTCAGAGGCTCCTGCACCTGAGCTGTCACGTTGACGTTCAGCTCAAGGTCAACTTGAGGCACTTCCTCGGTGACTGCGTTCAGCCACAGGTGCGGAGGATCACGCAGAAAGGGGGGCCCCGAAAACCACATGCTTCTATCCCGAGGCCAGCCCAACATGGTCGCTTCATCGGCCGGGTTATCCGCCGATGCAAGCCAGCGCCAACCACTTCCATCACTCCCTGATTCGATTTCGTTCAGACGGTGCGAAACAAAACTCTGATAGTCCCTAGAGTCCGCCATCCACTTCAGCACCGTTCGCGAATCAGTCCAGTTAAAAATATCTACATTTAATCCTAATTCGTTCAAACCGTCATCCACACAATGTTCATCCACAACAGGCTCATCAAATATCTCATTCAAATAGTCATTAACACAACGTTCATTCACAATAGGCTCTACAATGTTAGGGTATTTGTCGGCCAAATCCCTAGCATTCTTATTCGATATACACATCGCCATCGAAGGCGAGGATGTGGCTCCGAATATCATGGAGTTCATGGCGTAGAGATCTGGGCGTCTATCTCGTTCTTGCCCGCGCCATAAACACAACTGAGCCCCCTTATCCTCATCCCTAATTTTCACACGCAAAAACATATCAGGTATATCACCTTTGACGGCGATCCTACCACATCGGAACCTCGTTAACACACCGAATAGCGAGTTCAATATTACGGGTCCGCTGAGCAATTTCGAATTCATCGAAACCCCTCTATATGAAGCCGCAGCATCATATACCAGACGAAGCTTTCCAGGCTTATTAGGGTTCACTACTCCAAAATGAGGCAAGTACCACTTAGGGTGTACTTCCCATGCATCTGGTACCTTTTCAGCGTAACCCTCGTTCAGAAGCCTGTCGATCTGAGCTTCGTATGTCATGCCAAATAACGGATCTTTATCCATGCGCCGTTCAATTCCCTTTAACCTCGTTAAAGCCTGATTATAGTTATCAGGAAAGGTAGGGTTTTCATCCCTCCATAACAAACCACACTCCCATCCACTTTCAACCCGGCGACTAGTGCGTTCTAAAATAATGTTGGCTCGTTCAACATCCGCGTTCTTGCGCTCGACCTCAGCTATACCTATGCTATCTAATTCAAATTGTGCCTTAACTAAACTATGTAAATCCCTATCTTACCTACTCTTATTAACTAAAGCTGTACAATGGACTGTTTCACAATCAGGGGAAGTGGATGCACAGTATCCCAAGGGGCCATGGATTACCCATCCCAACTGAGTAAGAGAAGCGATCGGCTGACCGGACTTACCCCTTCGGATCTCCCTGCCGACGATGAGCTCCCAGTTGTCCTGGCCCAGGAGCAGCAGCGGCTTCGTCTCCCCTCCCTCCTTGCGATCCTCACTGCAATCCATGGTGTCACACAAATCACTAAGATGAGCGTTCTCATACACCGACACTGGTACAGTTTGAGTAGGCAGATTCAAATGAGCCATAGTACGCACATTCACACAATGTTCCAGTCCATTAGGTCCACAAACACTAATGTTCACTTTCCGTGATTCTCTGTCCATTACCCTTTGTCCGTTCGCGGTCACTATTGTGAGAGGGCACGGCTCACCAACATCACTGGTCACTAAACTACTGTCCATTAGTGACACTGTAGCACCATCGTCCAACAAGGCGTGAGTCTGTGTCACGCAGTTGTCTCTCTTGATAGAGACTGGCACCATCTTCAGCAAGGCCTTAGTGCACACACCTCCGACACTAAAGGCCCGCTTCACTTCAGCTTCAGGAGCCGAGGGCGTCAACTCGGGTGGGCGCTCCTCAGCCGGCACACCATTGAAGTGGAGTAGCGTATGATGAGGGGCGTTGCACTGTTCACAACGCTTCGCACGACAAAACTCCCGGTTGTGCCGAGTGCACAAACACTTGAAACAAAGTCGACTGTCTTTGGCCACGTTCCATCGTTCACTATTGTCCAGTGCTATAAACTTCCTGCACACTGGTAGCACGTGATTGCCATCACACATCGCGCACATTACTCGCGGCGCACTGCTCGACGCTACTGGTGCGGAGCTTACGGTTCGCGGCACACTCCTTGACGCTATTGCTCTGGAGCTTACATTTCGCGGTGCACTCCTCGACGCAACCGGTGCGGAGCTTAGAGACGCGACTCTGTGTACATTACGATGTACAGGTAACACTCGCGGACGCGGTGCGTTATAAGTCGCACTAACCGAGGGTGCAGCCATGTTCATGGCTACCAGAAACGATGCCGATCGCGAGCGTTCAACCAAGAATTCAAGTAAAATGTCCAAGCTTGGCGACACACGTAAGTCCACACTACACACATTGTCTTTGCACTTTAAAAACTCACTATATAAATGCTTCTGGAGTGGCGTAAGCTTGTTCAGTATCTCACACACCAGTTGAGGGTTATTCAAGTACCCATCAGCCTTGATGTTCTTCAGCAATGACACACAATTTCTCACAACTGAAGTAAACTTTTGCATTTCCTTGCCACTCTCGGTCACACGCGGTAAAGTCTTAATCTTCCTTAAGACACAATCCAAAATCGCACCAGGGTGACCGAATACTTCCTCAAGAGTACACATAACTTCTTGAGGATCACCTGCACCTCTCAAAATATCCTCCACTTCAATCTTCGCTGGTCCCACAACCGCTTGCTGCAACCTTGCCATGTTCTCGAACGCTTCAAACTTGTATATTTCCGTTGAGCGTTCATAGGTGCGCTTGAATGTGATCCAGTCAGCTGGGTTACCATCAAACTTTGGTAACTCGTATGTCTGCCGCGGTCTAGGCCTAGACATACCTATTATCGCATCCGCTAACTTATCTATTCCCTCAGTCCGCCTACGAGAGCGCTCTTCTGACCGCTCCCTCCTCGGCGTTAGCGTCGATGCACGCGGCTGCGTATCGTCGAACCTCACATCGGCGGCAGAAGGGCGCGGTAGTCCACGTTCACGAGGCACCTCTTCCATACGCGGCGTTCGACTCAGCCACTCTTCCACTCGCTGGTTTGTCGCAACCTGCGTCAGCGAGCGTCGTTCCTCAGCTTCTTCCTCAGCTGCAGCTTCTGCAGCTTCGATGTTGGCCATCTTGGCTGCCAACTGTTTGTTTAAGACATCCTCCCTTATCTTGGCTGTTTCCATGGATATCTTCGCTTTCTTAATCGCTATTTCCAGCTCAAGCTGTCGCCGCTGTGCATCCAAGGCCATTCTATGGCTGCGGCGAGAAGCCTGGCTCCCCATGGTGCTCTTCACATCCACTGGTCGGTGTGGTAGCACGAATCCACGAGGATCAACCAGCACGCTGCCTTCCGGTTCCCCGGGTATCCGCAGTGGTGGCGGCCGTTGATCATGTTGAAGATCGACTTCATCGGGCTCCTTCTGATCCCGATGATCAATGATTCGTCCCTGCGGAAGAGTGGGCACGAGCGATGACGACGGCGGGATCGTTCGTTGCAAGGCCGCCGCCCCGTCCGCATCCACCGACAATTCCAAGTCCGCAGGCACATCTCTCAAGTCGTCTTTAGTGAGCTCAGCTTGCTCCTCCGCCAACTTCTTCGCACTCCTCGTTACTCTCGACATGGTAACTTATAAGTGTCTTATCTATCCGGATCTGAAGGACCAAACTGTTGCGCACGTCCTAGCACAACGGTACACAACAGTTAAACATTCACCATAGGGTGGTTCAATAGGATAGAAGACACTCAGGCAAGCCCATGAAAACACTAAAGTAACAAGGTATAAACACAATTTAATAACACTAAACACAACACAAGTTAAGTACCAATGTACTAAACAACACTTCAAGTCAACAAACACAATACACTTTCAAAGAATACACGAAGAAATAATAACACAATCGAGACAATGGAGAAGCTGAACTTTCTATTTGAATTACTACGAATAACACTATGACTTATTATAACGATCTATACGATATACGTGAAGGTAGTATAACATTTCGAGCAATTATCTAAAAAAACCTAATTTTCATTTTATACCCCTTGGCAATGCTGTAAAGGCGACCCCCAGGCCCTCACTTGGCCTCGGCCTAAAGTTCCCTTTTGAGGTTTCCATTTCCTCTTCATATCTCTTAAACTACTCGATACAATACAGTCCAACTTTACATTATACAAGCTGACAACATTCTCCAATTATACAAACAATACTTACTTAGGCTACATACCGCCAACATACTTATAAATTCACAAATACATACAAAAAAGACATATTTTCGTAAAAGTTATACACAAATCTCTAATTATTTCTAAAACTAATAACTTCTACCTATCATGCTTTATTCCACCTAATAGAATTCCCTACGTTCTACAATTATACAATACCAAACACAAACATTCATTGTACATTGAACCCTAAAAACAGTAAAACTAACAATTCTATAAGCAAATTCACGAACAAAGTGAATACCAACAAAACTAGCTATCGCCCGAAACAAAAAACATGTAAATACTGAGGGCGCTAACAAGCTGGACATACATACAAAGTTACATCACTGACACTATCGTAATTACAGAGCTATTCATTCATTTAACAATTTTCCCTGCTAGAGCAGTAATAGCACACAAGATATTTTTTATCCCTTTCCAACGATTAGAGGAGATCGACAACTGGCGACATATACACTGTCTCACTCTAACGTTAGATATAGTCTAACACACATTCTAAACAATTTCAATAAAATTCAAGTGCAAGTCATTAGCTATTGCTTATTGCATACATATACATATAAGTACAATGCCAAGATAATCGGCTGCCCGTAACAAGTGCGTTATAACAAAGCTGATTCTTTCCTTGTTTTCTTCTCTGTTTCTAATAACTTTTCTCGCTTTCTTTAAAATTTACCCTTTTTAGGGTTCCGTAGTCAACGAGGAACTCTTATAGTTTCGCCATGTCCGTCTATCTGTCCGCGGCTTAGCTCAGAGACTATTAGTACTCCAGAGCTGTAATTTGGTACGGATATGCATATTATTCCTTATATACTTCCAGCCTCCCGAACAAGCCGGTTTCCGAAAAGGCTTCAGTACCATAGACCACATACATACGCTTCGGCAGATTATACAGAAGACCGAAGAGTGTAATCGACCACTAAGCTTGGCGTTTGTGGACTATGAGAAAGCCTTTGATTCGATCGAGACCTGGGCTGTATTGCAATCTCTCCTAACGGTGCCAGATCGATTATCGATACATCGAAGTTTTGAAGTGTTTGTATGAAAATGCCAGCATGTTGGTCCACCTCCAGGATCAGAATTCGAAACCTATCCGGCTGCAGCGTGGGGTGAGACAGGGAGACGTTATATCTCCGAAACTGTTCACCGCTGCACTGGAAGATGTTTTCAAGCTTCTGGACTGGCATTAACATCAATGGCGAGTACATCACTCACCTTCGATTTGCTGATGATATCGTGATCATGGCTGAGACCTTGGAGGATCTAGGCGCAATGCTCAAAGGACTAAGTAGAGTCTCCCAACAAGTGGGTCTTTAAATGATACATGGATAAGACGAAAATCATGTCAAACATCCGTGTTACACCCACTCCTCTGAAGGTTGGAGACTCTACGCTCGAAGTTGTTGACGAATATACAGGGTGTAACAGAAGTGTGTGACAATACTTCAAGGTTGGCTTTTACCCATCAAACTGAACAACTTTTTTTCTACAACTTTGTTGAAATCGCAAAAGTTGTTCAGTTTGATGGGTAAAAGCCAACCTTGAAGTATTATCACACACTTCTGTTACACCCTGTATATACCTGGGACAAACAGTCCAGTTAGGTAGGTCCAGCTTTGAGAAAGAGATCAGCCGTCGAATCCAACTTGGCTGGGCAGCGTTCGGGAAACTTCGCAATATCTTCACGTCCAAAATACTGCAGTGTCTCAAGACTAAAGTCCATGACCAGTGTGTGTTGCCAGTGATGACATATGGATCCGAGACATGGTCGCTTACTATGGACCTTATAAGAAGGCTTAAAGTCACTCAAAGGGCGATGGAACGTGCTACGTTTGGTGTTTCCCTACGTGATTGAATCAGATATGAGGAGATACGTAGGAGAACTAAATTTACTAGCTCTTTTTGTTTTTTTTTCTCTCGACTATCCCAGGGTGTGGGGTATCGTTGAATAGGTCTTTCAAAAATATTGTGGGTTTGCGAAACCTATTTTTCGAGTCATGGATTCGTTTTCGAAATATTAAGCTTTAAAGTGCAATTTTTTGTTAAAGTCATGTGCCCCCCCCCCCCCCGACAGCTAAATGGTTATTTCTAGAAATGTGAAAAAATTCACGGCAGTAGTATATTTAACGAAGTTAAAAGGAAAACTATCACAGCTAAGTAGGCTTTACAAGTTAACGAGTAGTAGTCAGTTTGGTAAGACGGAACGTTTTCCCCTTGAAGCAGTGTTTGTCGAAGTACTAAGAAACCCTACACTGCGCGTGGTCCGACACGCACTTGACCACTTTTTATACAATAACACCACCCTTACTTAACGCGTTTTGATGGACACTTTTGTACACAGAGACAGATCTCCTTACATGTACCCTCCATAGCCAATTTTTTTTCTAGCGATGGAAGCAATTATTTGTTCCAAATGAATTGGTATTCCTTTAATTGTCCGATAATTATCACACTTGCCCCAGTACATACAGTTATGGAGATATAAGCTCGAAAGAAGAGCGCGGCCGAATCAAACTTTCCCCGTTTTCCCTCACCACCTTTATGATGCCTCCCGATGCCTCCTGGGCTAACACTCAAGACCACCTAAAGAACAACTATATACCAAGTTTAAATCCTTGATAACACACACAAAACCCAATAGGTAGACACGTGACCGCGGATGATGCTAAGTGGAACATCAGGCAACTGACATCTATATCTTGTGAATAGTAAAAAAAACGTGCCACACGAAAAGAAAAGAAAGAGAGAGAGAAACATTGATCCAAAATTAAAAACAGTTCTCATACAAAATGTTGCACGAAATCCCCAGCTATAGCTTAGCTGAATAAAGAACTCGCGGGGTAGCGCTAGCGCGGCGCGTGCCGCATTCCCCCGCCCGCGCCCCCCGCTCAGCCCGCTCGCGAATTATAATTGTTATTAGATTATTACAGAAACTGTGCAACAGATTGACCGGGGATTTTTCTTAGTCTTAGTTTAAAAAAAATATTACTATTAGATTTCATGAAAATATTCGTAGTGTCTTTAATGTGCAAGGGTTAAAATCGAATAAAACTTAATAAAAAAATAAATAACGAAGTCACCTTGGAGATAATTCTCATGGTTATTGACAGTGGTTATGTACCCCCTAAGACAAAATATCACTCACCTTGCAGTATTTCTTTTCAAGTTATAAATTTTTAAATATATTATATTCAATATCTACTCAATGTTTTGATCTCGATCGGGGACGATTATAAATAAAAATAAAACGTCTTATAAGAAGCCCTCATGTAAAAAATGACCAGTTTTCTATTTTTTGTTCACATTTAAATTTAATTTTGTTTCTTTAGGGGCTAATTACCGAAAAATGAAGAATGTTAATGGGTCCGTTAAATCACTTGAAACTTTATGACCTTGTAGCCTAAATGTCTAGAAATACACTTGTTTTTGTTTCATTTAAATCAAGCGAGTAGTTTTGAAGTTACGATAATTTTAGTTTCCGCCTTTTTCAAATACTTCGCTCGGGCGCGCCAAGCGCGCGTGACGTCATACTGCAACTCGCCGCTCTCACCGTACTGTGTTCTTCATACATTGCTATCGGATGCTCCCTACGTTCGCCCACAATAACATTTCTAACTGTAGTTTTTTTTTATGTGAATCGGTGTTACAGTAGTGTTACAAGTATAATCGATGACAGTTTTAAAAATTGATTGAAAAATCGAATGATTCCTTAAATAGATGAGTTAAGCTACTATTTCTCAAATAACTCCGATTTCCTTACCGCGGCCGCCGAGACAATGATTAAAAATGCAAAAGTACTTACAACTTATTTTTTTCTTTCTTATCACAAATATGTTGATCCTTATAAGATACCTATACATATATACCTACATACCTATCTTTCATTACTAGTATTGAAAAATTTAGGTAATAATGATATTTATGAACTTGATATTTCGGAAATAAGGAGTGAGGGGCAAGGTAAAAGTGATGGTGTCAAAATCACTTATGTCATCAACTGTAATATAATGACACAATAACGACACTGAAGCGGTCATGGCTCAGCGCTGCTTACGTGGTCGCGTCGATCACGCAGGTTAACTGACTACAAACACGGTCACAGCTTGGATGGACTTGACTAGCAGTCCATCCAAGCTGCCTATAACGCCTCCGACATAGCTTGGCGACTGCCATCTAGTGATAGTTACTGATATTTAAGCCCATCCAAGTTGTGACCGTGTCTGTAGTCAGTTAACTTGCGTGATCGATGCGACCACATAAGTAGCTCTGTGCCATGACCGCTTAAGTGCCGTTATTGTGTCATTATATTACAGTTGATGACATAAGTGATTTTGACACCATCACCTTTACCATGCTCCTCACTCCTTATTTCCGAAAACTGGGCATAAAACTTAAACAAATATATATATACAGAAAATAGATCTTCGCTTATAAATTACTTGAAAATCTCTAAGAAGTTATCTATAAATCTTAAAATAAGTTGATAAAATTTAAAATATTGTTTGTTTGTAGGTGTGGACAAAGCCCTCTGCGCGAGAGTCAGACTCGCACTTGTCCGGTTTTTATTTTTTATGTGTATCGGTTAACTCATATTTATTTTATTTTAGATTGGCTAGAAATAGCTACGGCGACGACGTTACTGTTTATGCAAAAGTTATCAGATAAGGAGAAGGTGATAGACACAACTTTTGGCTTTGGGTCTGGGTGGATCATACTTTTCATGTATTTCTTTTGACTTTAAGGTTCAAAAATATAACAGTAAAAAATAACTTTTCGGGTATATTGGTAGTTGTATTTAAGCACTTTGACACGAGCACGATTTTCTAGTTTTTGGATTCGTCATTTTTAAAATTTTCAACGCAAACTTCATACATAGAGGTAGGGAGCGGTGCGCGCACTGAGCGACCGTTGCAGAGTGACGTCATAGCAGCGTGCGGCGACCCCGCGTCACTTGCCTACCTAAATAATTCAGTATCTCGGAAACTATCAAATGGATCAAAAAATTTTTTTCACCATATTTTTTTATTTTTAATAGAGTATATTTTAAGATAAAAAGCAAAAATTGGTGGTATTCTTCATTATCAAATACTCATAAGAGATTTTCATGAATTTTCATTTTGCAATTATTTAAGTAACAGATTCTAAATTTTCGCCCAAAGTGCATTAAATGTAACCTACTCCATACAAAAATTCGTAGATTGACTGGACTAGAGTGCAATAACATCCCTGCGCATGCCGTAAACCTGTATGAGCAAAGTTTTGGTGTAAGATTCAGCCACCAGTGTTGTGTTGTGTCATCATCATCAACCGAAAAACGTCCATTGCTGGACTAAGGCCTCCCCCAAGGATTTCCACACCGACCGGTTCTGTGCGGCTCGCATCCAGCGGCTTCCCGCAACCTTCACCAGGTCTTCGTCGGTCCACCGAGTCGGGGGCCTGCCCACACTGCGTATTCCAGTGCGCGGTCACCACTCGAGAATTTTACTGTGTTGTAAAACTGATGTACAACTTTGTTGTGTTGTGAAATAGCTTGTAAATAAGGTGATTGACACTCTACCACCGCGAGTGCAAATAACATCCCTGCGTTTGCCGTAAACCCGTATGAACAGAGGTTTGGTGTGAGTCAGCCAGCCACCAGTGTTGTGTTGTGCAAATCCTTGTAAATAAGGTGATGAACTTAGAAACACGCCAAGTTACTTACTGTAATACACGTTCTTTTTAATTTTACGCATCTACTCTTGAGTAGATGCCTTACCTACCTAAACTTTTTATTAACAGATACTTTTCAGTACGTAATTTAACAGTCCAAAGCCTGTCAAAGTGCGATGGTAAGTTTATCACCTTGTTACGTGAATAAGCCGTTTTAATAACTGGTAAGTTTGTTTATTCTGCTCTACATTTAATTTAAAGACAATCAGCTGTTCACTAAATTAACCTGTAAAAAGAGATACGAGCGTGCGTTGCTTTCATTCAGTGAAATGACATCGAGTTCATTCATGATTTCACGACGGAGCGTATACGTACTTGACGGACCGTGTTGTGCGAAAGTGAATCAAAGTAAAAAAAAATTGTTTAGTCTCCCAAATCAATTTAACGACTCCGGGGCACGAATTTTTTTTACTATTGTAATCTATATGCATGACTCTTACTCCCATTGCAGCGGTAGCATATATTTTGGAAGCACCATATATAACAGATTTTTTTAAAAATTTTGTCTTTATACTTTAAAAAACTAATGAAATACAAATATTTTTGTCATTTTTCTTATTTATTTATTTTTTCCACAATAACACCGTATTAGATGATCATTTATAGACTAAAATATTGGCAAAATCTGCCTTTATGTACACTATTAAAACACAATCTAATTCCGCGTTATCTAGAAGTTATCAGCTAATTCAGTTATATCCGGATTTTTTTGGTCTAGGGTTGTCACTTCAACCGGTAATAGTAGTTTGATGTTTAGATTTTTTTGTTTGTTCTATATTTGGTATTAATTGTTACGTAATTATATATTGATACAATACTACGTTAAGTATACACAATTAGGCGGAAAACACACTGCTCCGCTCACCGCGGCGAATGGCGGTGGCGCGGATTTAAACTTTGTACTGTAAAATGTTGATTTGTATGGAAAAACCGCCGGGTACCACACACTGACACCGCTTCTCCGTCCGGAGACGCGATTCGTCGACGAATCCGCGCTCCCGCGCGGAGACGCGGTGCGATTCGCAGGGTATGCCACACTGACGCCGCTTCTCCGCCCGGAGGCGCGGTTCGCTTGACGGATCCGCGCTCCCGCGTGGTGCTATTCGCAGGGTAAAGCGTGAGTCTCGCAACATAACGGGGAGCGGGGGGGTTGCCTGACGCGGGGGAGAAGGGTGCGGCGCACGGGGGTGGCGGTGTGGCAAAGCGCGGGGGGTGCAGAGTGCCGGGGGTGGTGGCGCGAGGGGCCTTGTGGGGCGCGGGGGGAGGGTGTTGTGGGGTGCGGGGGGAGGGGCTGTGACGCGGGCGGCCTTGCGGGGCGCGGGGGGAGGGTGTTGCTGGGCTCGGGTGGAGGGGCTGCGGCGCGCCATCGCCATTCGCCATTTAAATCCGCGCCATCGCCATTCGCCGCGGTGAGCGGAGCAGTGTGTTTTCCGCCTAATTGTGTATACTTAACGTAGTATTATATCAATATATAATTACGTAACAATTAATACCAAATATAGAACAAACAAAAAAATCTAAACATCAAACTACTATTACCGGTTGAAGTGACAACCCTAGACCAAAAAAATCCGGATATAACTGAATTAGCTGATAACTTCTAGATAACGCGGAATTAGATTGTGTTTTAATAGTGTACATAAAGGCAGATTTTGCCAATATTTTAGTCTATAAATGATCATCTAATACGGTGTTATTGTGGAAAAAATAAATAAATAAGAAAAATGACAAAAATATTTGTATTTCATTAGTTTTTTAAAGTATAAAGACAAATTTTTTAAAAAAATCTGTTATTATATATGTAATTACATATAATAATCAAAATTTAACTAAGCAGCTTAGTTCTTTTTTAATATATTTTTTTATTATTTTTGTGACCCGGATATACGTCAACTTTGAGATTTTTAAAAAAATTAACTACATGTCGTATTAATGCCGGAGTTTTACTGCAGAGCTTAAAATGATCCAAACTGTTGATTTTTGCAATAAAAACAGCATGTTACAAAATTAGGGTTTTTATGACACTGTGTGTTGATGGTTGGAAGTCGTATATATGCGTAGTGCGAAGAAACTTTCGATATCGTATACTAGGATTAGTTGATGGTGGTGCGATAGATGTCGCCACATCACTCCCCCTCCAAGACCAAGAAAATTTAACAAAACTGATGAAGTAAACAACACTCTTTCAAAGATACTCAACTGGTTCACTGTAGGAAATATTTGAAATATTTGAGCTAAAAGATAAACTGAATAGTGCTGACAAAGAAATAGAAAATTTAATAAATAAGAACGCTGGACTTAAATCAAAAATAAAAAACATGGAGAGGAAGAATGATCAATACAAAAACATATGCGTTCAGGCTTTAACAAGCAGTTCCAAGAAAAAGAAAAAACGATCAAAAAAAGAGAAAACGAATGAAAAATCTGATAGTTCTTTTGCCAATATGGAAATACAGGAACAAAAAACAGATAAAGTAGAGGATAAAGCACTAGATGTGGAAACTAAAACACAAAACGTAAAAAAACAGGATCAACAATCACAAAAAACAAAAAAACTGTGCATTGTCAGTGAAAACAGTCGAAGCATGCTTCGAATAATAGAAGAGTCCGATTTTAACAGAGATTACTCCTATGTTCACTACGTGAAACCAGGTGGAGAAATAAAGCAACTTTTTGCAGGACTGAACTCAAAACTACAAAAATTTACAATACAAGACTACTGCATAATACTGATAGGAGAGACAGACTTCCAGACAACACAACAATACACAACTTGGTATACGAAATCCGCGAGTGCTTGAAAAACCTCCAACACACAAATATCATAATAGCTCTACCGACGTATATTTGTGGAGCTAATATTTACAACTGCCGTGTAGAGATCTTTAATAATCTGTTAACTATGGATGCTTGGACCAATGAATATGCATATGTTTTTGACTCCAACCGCAAATTAACATACGATATGTTCTCGTACAATACAGGAAAGATAATGAAAACAGGGGTCAAAAACGTAATTGAAAATTTACATAATCTGACTATTGAAATAACTGGAAAGCTGTCGGTTATACCAGAGGAAGAAGAGTCTAGGAGCTCCAGTAACACTGTGGGTTCAAAAGAGTGCAGCGGCGACGCTGGAGCCCCATCTGAGGACTTTTTTCGTGGCTAATCATTTATATGTATATTGTACACCAAAACATTAATGAACTTTTAAATAAATCGGACATTTTTTCAGAGTGTATTGAGGAACTAAGAAATAATGGAAAATTAGTTGATATCTTGTGTTTTACAGAACATAATATGATGTCGTGTGATTTGAATCTTTTAAATATTCCTAATTTTAAACTTGCGTCAGTATTTACAAGAAATAACCGAAGCGGTGGTTCCTGTATTCTTGTACGTAATGATATAAACTTTAAAGAATTTGATATGGTGAAGTGCTATAATATAACAAATGTTTTTGAAAGCTGTGCCATAGAACTAACAGATCATAATATTATAGTAATATGCTTATACAGAGTGCCAAATCAAACAAAGCTAGATATATTTTTTAATAATCTTTACGAAATACTAAGTCTATGCTGCTTCAAAAATAAACAAAAGGTAGTATTATGTGGGGACTTCAACATAGATCTATTAAAAAGAAGTAAAATCTTAACTCAATTTGAACGTGTCATGAAGGAATTTAATCTGAAAATTGAGATTAATGAACCTACTCGTCCTAATAGTGGAACTTGTATAGACAACATTGCTCATAATCTAAGAGGCTGTAAGAGTGAAGTAGTGGAATTTGCGGTTTCTGACTACAAGGCTCAGATTTTGGTATGTCCGGTGAAGAAAACTTGTAAATTGAAACATTGGTATAAGTTCCATCGTGATTATTGCCAGGAAAACATAGATCTATTTGAGAGACGTTTAAAAAGTTTGTCATTTTCTGATGTATATGAAACAATTAATGCTAATGAGTCTTTTGATATTTTTTTCCAGATGCAGATGATAGTACTGTTGTCTTTAATGATGGAAATTATTTAACCATAAAATCCGATATCCGTGAAAATCTCACATTAATAATTGATTGGCTTAAGGCAAATAATCTAAAAATCAATTTAAGTAAAACCAACGTAATGAATTTTAAAATTAGAAATAACAATACAAATACATTAGACATTAATTATTTGGGACAAAAGATACAAGAAACTAAGACTACGAAATTTTTAGGATTATATATAGACAGTGATATGACATGGAAGACACAGATAAACCATGCATGTAGTAAGTTAGGTAAATTTTCTTATGCTTTGTATATGCTTAGTAAAGTAGCAAACCTTAATGCACTTTTGGCAGCATACCATGGTTACGTCGCCTCACTCTTGCGATATGGCATTATATTCTGGGGTAACGCCACAAATAAAGAAGACGTTTTTATTGCACAAAAAAGTGCATTAGAGCAATATGCCAAATAAAGCGCACTGATAGTTGTAAACCATATTTTCTAAAACTTAGGCTATTGACATTTCCATCGATATATATAAATATGAAGTCATAAAATTTGTAAAAGGCAATATCCACTTATTTGAATTCATTACAAGCCAACGACGATCGGATCATCTACATTTGATGCCCTGTAATACCACGTTTTTACATAAAAGTGTATTTGCAATGGCGCCAAAATTATACAATAAATTGCCCAAGACACTAAAGAAATGTAATAATAATGATGAATTTAATAGAAATGTATTCATTAATTAATATATTTTCCCATTGACCGGAGCGGTGCATGCTCGCTTAAATGTTCGTGCGGATGGTGGCGTATCGGGAGCCGGGTCGTTCCCTTCCCTCAAATATGGTTGAGGGGAGCGATGGCTGACTCCCGCGTTATACTCGTGATCGGGTGCTGTCCGTGTGAACTGGCCTGCTCTTGTCATTGGTGTTTGGTCACAATAATTACCTGTTTGCACATTGTACTTGTATGTTTTTGTTGATCCTTTCACATTCGTTTGTAATAGTATGCAACTAAGCTAACTATATCTTTGTTGTTTATCTGAATTATGTAATATGTAGCATATAAGAATTTTATTTTAAAAAATGTGTTGGAGGGAGTTTCTTTTGGGCCCGACGTTTCTTCTCTCTCCGCAAACACTTCCCGAAACGTTGGGTATACGAGTTCCGAGTGGTAGGAACTTCGTATTAGGTAGAAAAATATGACGTTCGAAAAGTGTACAGAGATACCTACTTCGAATAAATATTATTTCATTTCATTTCATTTCATTCAATTTTTTAATCAATAAATCATATAATACTATTGACGAATATTTAAATGACAAATGTTAATTATAATTTTGGATCAATTTAATAATATTGTATTGTAATTGTATTGACATGTGTATTTTTTGGTTTAATTTTATATTTCAATGATACCTATGTGATATTATTTAATTTAAATGGTTTGGAATATGACTTTAGTATTATAATAATTTATGAATCTAACTAGCCAAATTTTGTATGCCTATTGGCGAAACATAGAGAACATTAATTATAATATTTTGTTTTAACATCCTGTATTTACCTATGTTTGACGAAAATAAATTAATTGAAATTGAAATTGAAATTATAAACAATTTACTCTTAAATGCTAAAAAAACCAAATGTATAAAATTCGCATTACCAAACGTTAGAAATATTGACGCTAGTGTAATCATAGATAGTAATGAATTGGAATTTGTCAATAGTACTGTTTTCCTCGGTATAACTTTAGATGCTACATTGCAATGGGGTCCACATATAGAAACTTTAGCGGGAAAGCTTAGTTCAGCTGCTTATGCCGTCAAAAAAATTAGGCAGTTAACAGATGTAGACACTGCACGGCTAGTGTATTTTAAGTATTTCCATAGTATTATGTCTTACGGAATTTTACTCTGGGGACATGCAGCTGATATTGAAACTATTTTCGTTTTACAAAGAAGGGCAATTCGCGCAATCTATCAGATGCGATCCCGCGAGTCGTTGAGGGATAAGTTTAAGGAAATTAATATTTTAACGGTTGCTAGTCAATTCATATATGAGAACATTATGTACGTCAGCAACAATCTGCATTTGTTTCGTAAAAACAGTGACAGGCATGATTTAAACCTAAGGAATATAAATAACATTGATATTGCCTATTCGAGACTGAACAAAGTTAAAAAGTCGTTTGTGGGGCAATGTGTACGATTCTATAATAAAATAGCAGAACATGTTACATGTTGTTGTTGTTGTTGTTTTCAGGCAGATTTGTTAATCTGCCTGAAAACAAATTCAAAACGGATGTAAAACAATGTCTGTGCTCAAAAGGTTATTATTTGAATGAATGACAAAGACATTTGGAAATGTATTGCTCTTCCTGATAACTTTATTGTTGATAACAAACATTGTATTAGTAATTAAGTGTTATTTTAAAAAATGTGTTGAAGCGAGTTTCTTTTGGGCTCGACGTTTCTTCTCGCTTCGGAAACACTTCCCGAAACGTTGAGTGTACAAGTTCCGCGTGGTAGGAACTTTGTACCAGGTAGAAAAAAAAAGACGATTTAAAAGTATGTGCAAAACATCTACTTAAATAAAAAACATTTTGAATTTTGAAATTTTGAATTTTGAGACCGGAGGTCGATCCGTTTTGAGTTGACGGTCCAGTGTTGCGGGTACATGCGGCGGGGCGACGACGCCTGCGATTCGCAGGTATACCACTGCACCCCAGTACCGTCCGGATTTTTGTCTACGACGGAATTCGGACGAAAACCGTCCGGTGGGACGGAATCCGAGCCTTCGTCGTGCACCGCAGCTTCGGACGGAAACCGTCCGGTGGAGCGGAACGCTGCCGCATGCGAATTTCATCGCTTCGCGCTCCCGTCCGATTTCTGCCTCAGTGTGATATCCGCGTAACAGTCTTCGCAGGGAGGGGGAGGGTGATGGAAGGACCCCATAAAGGGAGTGGTTTTAGGATAGAAATGAGCCATTCGGGAGCACTTGTAGGAGCACTTGTCCGAGCACTTGTACGAGCACTTGTACACTTGACTGAGCACTCGCCCGAGCACTTGACCGAGCACTCGCCTGAGCACTTGACTGAGCACTCGCCCAAGCACTTGACCGAGCACTCACCCAAGCACTCGCCTGAGCACTTGACCGAGCACTTGACCGAACACTCGCCCGAGCACTTGACCGAACACTCGCACTTGACCGAGCACTCGACCGAACACTTGACCGAGCACTCGCCTGAGCACTTGACCGAGCACTCGCACTTGACCGAACACTCGCCCGAGCACTTGACCGAGCACTCACCCAAGCACTTGAACGAGCACTCGCCCGAGCACTTGACCGAGCACTCACCCAAGCACTTGACCGAGCACTCGACCAAGCACTCACCCGAGCACTCGACCGAGCACTCGCCCGAGCACTTGACCGAGCACTCGCCCGAGCACTTGACCGAGCACTCGCCCGAGCATTCGACCGAGCACTCGCCTGAGCACTCGACCGAGCACTCGCCCGAGCACTTGACAGAGCACTCGCCCGAGCACTTGACCGAGCACTCGACCGAAGACTTGACCGAGCACTCGACCGAAAACTTGACCGAACACTCGCCTGAGCACTTGACCGAGCACTTGACCGAACACACGCCCAAGCACTTGACCGAGTACTCGCACTTGACCGAGCACTTGATCGAACACTCGCCCGAGCACTTGACCGAGCACTCGCACTTAAACGAGCACTCGCCCGAGCACTTGACAGAGCACTCGCCCGAGCACTTGACCGAGCACTTGAACGAGCACTCGACCGAGCACTCGTCCGAGCACTCGCCCGAGAACTTGTGCGCGATATTGCCTATTCGAGACTGAGCTAAGTTAAAAAGTCGTTTGTGGGGCAGTGTGTACGATTCTATAATAAAATACCAGAACATGTTACATGTTGTTGTTGTTGTTGTTGTTGTTGTTTTCAGGCAGATTTGTTATCTGCCTGAAAACAAATTCAAAACGCATGTAAAACAATATCTGTGCTCAAAAGGTTATTATAAGATAATAGATTATGTGAATGACAAAGACATTTGGAAATGTATTCCTGATAACTTTATTGTTGATAACAAACATTGTATTAGTAATTAAGTGTTATTTAAAAAAATGTGTTGAAGCGAGTTTCTTTTGGGCTCGACGTTTCTTCTCGCTTCGGAAACACTTCCCGAAACGTTGAGTGTACAAGTTCCGCGTGGTAGGAACTTTGTACTAGGTAGAAAAAAAAGACGATTTAAAAGTATGTGCAAAACATCTACTTAAATAAAAAACATTTTGAATTTTGAAATTTTGAATTTTGAGACCGGAGGTCGATCCGTTTTGAGTTGACGGTCCAGTGTTGCGGGTGCATGCGGCGGGGCGACGACGCCTGCGATTCGCAGGTATACCACTGCACCCCAGTACCGTCCGGATTTTTGTCTACGACGGAATTCGGACGAAAACCGTCCGGTGGGACGGAATCCGAGCCTTCGTCATGCACCGCAGCTTCGGACGGAAACCGTCCGGTGGAGCGGAACGCTGCCGCATGCGAATTTCATCGCTTCGCGCTCCCGTCCGATTTCTGCCTCAGTGTAATATCCGCGTAACAGTCATCGCAGGGAGGGGGAGGGTGATGGAAGGAACCCATAAAGGGGGTGGTTTTAGGATAGAAATGAGCCATTCGGGAGCACTTGTCCGAGCACTTGTACGAGCACTTGTCCGAGTACATGTCCGAGCTCTTGTACGAGCACTTGTACACTTGACCGAGCACTCGCCCGAGCACTTGACCGAGCACTCGCCTGAGCACTTGACTGAGCACTCGCCCAAGCACTTGACCGAGCACTCACCCAAGCACTCGCCTGAGCACTTGACCGAGCACTTGACCGAGCACTTGACCGAACACTCGCCCGAGCACTTGACCGAGCACTTGATAAAGCACTCACCCAAGCACTCGATCGAACACTTGACCGAGCACTCGCCCAGCAGTTGACCGAGCACTTGATAAAGCACTCACCCAAGCACTCGACCGAACACTTAACCAAGCACTCGACCGAACACTTGACCGAGCACTTGACCGAGCACTCACCCTAGCACTTGACAGAGCACTCGCCCGAGCACTTGACCGAGCACTCACCCAAGCACTTGACCGAGCACTTGACCGAGCACTCGCACTTGAACGAGCACTCGCCCGAGCACTCGCCCGAGCACTCGCCCCATAACTTGTGCGCTTGCACTCGCCCGAGCACTCGCCCGAGCACTTGTATGACCGGGCAATTGAGCACTTGTCTGAGCACTTGTGCGCTTGTACGTGCACTTGTATGAGCACTTTGCGAGCTTAACTTTTGAAATACGTCTATAATTGTCAACCTGATTTGAGTGTTCGTACAGGTGCTCGTACAATTGCTCCGACAAGTGCTCGGACAAGCAAGTGCTCGGACAACTGCACCGATAAGTGCTCGTACAAGCGCACAAGTGCTCGGGCGAGTACTCGTTTAAATGCTTGGTCAAGTGCTCGGTCAAGTGCTTGGGTGAGTGCTTTGTCAAGTGCTCGGTCAAGTGCTTAGTCAAGTGCTCAGGCGAGTGCTCGGTCAAGTGTTCGGTCGAGTGCTTGGGTGAGTGCTTGGGTGAGTGCTTTGTCAAGTGCTCGGTCAACTGCTGGGCGAGTGCTCGGTCAAGTGCTCAGTCAAGTGCTTGGGTGAGTGCTCCGTCAAGTGATCGGTTAAGTGATTGGGCGAGTGCTCGGTCTAGTGCTCGGGTGAGTACAAGCACACATGTTCTCGGGCGAGTGCTCGGGCGAGTGCTCGGGCGAGTGCTCGGACGAGTGCTCGGACGAGTGCTCGTTCAAGTGCTCGGTCAAGTGCTCGGTCAAGTGCTTGGGTGAGTGCTTTGGCAAGTGCTCGGCCAAGTGCTCGGTCAAATGCTGGGCGAGTGCTCGGTCAAGTGCTCGGTCAAGTGCTTGGGCACTGCTCGCTCAAGTGATCGGTCAAGTGCTTGGGAGAGTGCTCGGTCAAGTGCTTGGGCGAGTGCTCGGTCAAGTGCTTGGGCGAGTGTTCGGTCAAGTGCTCGTTCAAGTGCTTGGGCGAGTGCTCGGTCTAGTGCTTAGTCAAGTGCTTGGGTAAGTGCTCGGTCAAGTGCTCCGACAAGTGCTCGGTCAAGTGCTCGGTCAAGTGCTTGGGCGAGTGCTTGGGCGAATGCTCGGTCAAGTGCTCGGTAAAGTGCTTGGGCAAGTGCTCGGTCAAGTGCTCGGATAGGACAAGTGATCGTACAAGATGGTTGCGGATGCAGAGCCTTTGAAATCCGCGGATGCGGATATTTAAAGGCTTATCCGCGGATGCGAATCTTAATATTTTTTTAGAGAAAAGGACTACACAAAAAAATCGTCTCCACCTACCAACAGATTCCAAACGTATCTCAGTCAATACATCTGTGCAGCCCGATGTTTTTTTTGCTATGACGACATCCGCCGTAGACATGGGGTTTTCATGCAAATCGAATTTGATTTCCCATACAAATTTGGAAGCTCATTTGATCAATTAGTATGAGGAAACCAAAATTTTTTTTGCGGGAAATTTGTTCAGATTCATGAGTAGTTGTTTTAACATACAACTTTTCACCTCTACCAGCTAGAAAACTTTACACGATAGTGATAAAAGCTGGTGTTCGAAATTCGAACACTTTAACTAACATTCGCAGCAAAAAGCTGCTTTGAGTTAACAGATTAATAAATAGTTTTTCATCTGTCCAGCACGAAAAGAGTGCCTTTGGTCCCTGAAAACTCGCAGCAAAAGTTGTTTTTGCTTTGAGAGTGAGAAAAAGTGATTCGAATTTCGAACAACACCTTTACCGCGGCGCTGAAAAAAATATGAGCGATGGTTCGATCAGAAACTCATTTTGACGTAGCAAGCGTTTTAACTCATAGGCTCACAATGTTATATGTTATTTAATGAAATTTAAGTTTATAAATTCTGTATTGCATTTTTACAGACGTAATATTTAAAATAAATATGTACTTACCTACTAGTAAACATGAATATCGCTTACTTAAAAATATCATGTTTGTGTTGCATCTTAGGTTTTTTTTTAAATGTTAAGTAGCGCAGTTTCCGAACGCAACCTCTAAAATTTTGAGTCTAAATTAAAAACATTATAATAAAAAACTATAATATAGTTTTACAACTATATTATAGTTTTCTCTTTGAAGACAATATTATTGTCTTCAAAGAGAATTTAATCAACTACGATTTTGCTTTTCTCGCTGTTCGAAAGTTGTATGTTTAACACGAAAGCAGGTCATTTATATGTCTCGTGCCTTTAAATCACTCACTTGCTACGCTCGTGATTCAATTCCAGACTACTTCGCTAGTTCGTGATTTAAAGCTAGCATTCGAAGCAAAAATAACTTTGAACTTTAACGTTGAACAAATAACTATTCTCGTATATTTTAATAAACCCCCATCGTATAATTTTTTGCATAGTCCTTTGTATGGGTTTGTATGGGCATAAATAAATGAAAACCGGTTAAGTGCGAGTCAGACTCCCGCATGATGGGTTTCGTACCATCGTACAATATTTGGAATTCCACCAAAAATACGTTTCTTGTGTCACCCTACCAGCCTCTTTAATTTTTAAGTTTTTTTAAATTTTTTATGGCATAGCTGACAAACGAGCAGATGGATCACCTGATGGTAAGCGATTACCGCCGCCGATAGACACCCGCAACACCAGAGGAGTTACAAGTGCGTTGCCAGCCTTTGTCGTTATAGTGGCAACAGAAATACACACTGTGAAAATTACAGCTACCTATTACGGTTAAAGACGGACAGACGGACAGTTAATAGGGTCCCGTTGACTTTGTGTACGGAACTCTAAATAATGATACTAATTCTTGTTTTTTTTTATTAAATTATTAAAGTACTGAAAGTTAAAAACGTGGACCATTTTATTTCAGTAACTTTGCTGCCTTTTGGTGTAATAATGTACTTTGGTACTAACTTGAAAATATATTGGTTTATAAATATGAATAAAAAATCTTTTTAATAGAGCTTTTGTTATTAATTATACAATTATTATTAATTGTGTATATTAATAATTACAATTAATAATTTATAAAATTATAAACCTGAAATAAAATATTACAATAATTAGCTATGTTGTCCTAGATCCGTATCCGCATGAAAATCCGCATTGAATATTGCGGATGATGTAGATGCGGATGTCAAAATTTATGCGGAAGCTCCAAATTTACCGATGCGGATGCGGATATTAGCAACATCTCTGATTAAAAAGATTTATTTTTGTTTTTATATTATTTTATTGTATTTTTTAGCTTTCATACTATGGCGCTGAACGCCGCTGTACGTATAATATTTTTTTCATTATTCATAGGTACCTAACAAGTTATTTGATGTTGATGTTTTTGTAATCTATATTTAACAGCCTTTTAGTGAGGTTTTTTGTCTGTGGAATACCTACATACGCGTGAATTTTGTGCAGATCAAACGAATCCAAGCATATTTTTTTGATACTATTATTATTATACAAAATAAAGTGCGAAAAGGTCGGAAATGGGTAGCGGCCGGCAAACGGGTAGCGTGACCTTACGTACGTGTGTGACACTTTATACATATGAGTTTAATGTATCGAAATTTTATTGGATAACCTGAAATACTGTTTACATTTATTATTATGTACCATGTAAATAAATAAAAATGGACTGAGAAATTTTACATAATTAATTATTGCATAAAAACTATTATGCTATGATCTTGAAAATCTTTTGGATACTTATACAAAAAGATGTCCAATAAGATATTAAAGTATACTGAAAAATAAAAATTAACCGAGAAATTATTCATCGGAAGTAAAATCGAAAAATCATGTTTTGCTTAACTAAACGTCACAAAAGTCGAAAAAGTTTTGGATACTATTACATACGCGTGCCATTAAATTACTACTAACGAATAGTACAGAAATATTCGATCGAGCAATTATCCACCGAATTTTAAATGCAATTTTCATGTTTAGGTATAAAACACCTACCTACTTCCAGCCACAAAATCTGTTGGCTTCTTTGTCATCTTCCATCTATACACTATCCTTCACAATCGTGCAAAGTTTCATTGACAGAGAAATTAATGTTGGGGTCTCCATACAAAGAAACTCCTCGATGACTGGGCTAGTATGGTAAATTCAAGCTCTATATATCATACGAAGTCATGTACTTCTGGGACCGTTAAATTTGTGACTCCTTTGGACAGTGAATGTGTTAACAACTTTTTGTTTAACTATTTTAACCCAGCTGGCATCTATAGGCATTTTATGTTCTTGCAGCCCTTGATCTGTTGTTTGGCTAGTTTTGTATGCCTGCATGTATGGAGTTGCATGTAAACTGCATAAATTATCTAGAAATAAATTATTCAATGTTTTATAAAATTTATACCGACGGATCGAAAAGTAGGGATGCCGCCGCCCTGGGTGCCGCCATCTTTGACCCGCAGTCCAATAATTCTATGTGTTTTAAAATTAAAAGTGATGTATCCATTATGTATCTAGAATTGATTGCTATTTTAGAAGCATTGTCATATACGGAATCGGTTGATTTTCACAAGTTTGTTATCTAACAGATTCCAAAAGTGCTCTCCAACATGTGGCTCGTTGTACCTCTTGCGTGAGAGGAACTCCGATTGCCTACTCTATTATAGATATAATTACTGGACTGCGGGCCAAGGGTAAAGAGATCGTCCTTCAATGGATTCCTTCACATATCGGACTAACCGGAAATGAAAGAGTAGACGCTTTAGCAAACCTCGCTTGTAGTGGCGGCGTGCCTTTGAATATTCTACCTTATTACAGTGACTGTATTCGATTAATAAGAGAACACTGTTATATTTTATGGAATGTTCATTTCGATGAGAGATTAACAGAGAAGGGTATCTGGTACAAAACAATCCAAAGTTCACCTTGGAAAGTTCCCTGGTTTGATAAAAATGTTGAGTTAGGAAGATCAGAATTAGTTATAGCTTTTAGACTCAGGTCAGGACACATACCTTTGAATAAGTTTGCCTTTATGATGAAGAAAACAACATCACCTGAGTGTACTGAATGCGGAAATGTTGAAGACGCTTTCCACATTATAACCGAGTGCATACGTAATGAAGATATAAGACAGGGACGTGACAACCCCTTCCGCAATTAAGCGCTTAAAATAAAAACCCCTTCGATAGCATATCCCAAATATATAGGTTACCCAATCGAATGGGGAACCGTTTCATTTGGGTAACCCTTTTGAAAGGGTAACCCGTTCATTAGGCTTATGAAAACTGGGTTTATAAGGGTATTTTTTCAAACGAGGTTCGGGCGGGGCGCGTGTCAAGGTCGTACAATGAGACATACATAATGCTTTATCTATGTCTCATTCTCATGTATTTAGAAGCGGTCGTGACTCAGTGCGGCTTGCGTGGTCACATTGATCACGCAGGTTAAGTGACTACAGACACGGTCATAACCTGGATAGGTTTGACTTGTTAGTGGCATTTATCTTGACTGTTTCCGTGCTTCCAAGACATGTTAGGCCGTTGGTGCCGGCTGCTATCGCTAGCAGTCGTTAAGACATGTCAGAGGCCTTATAGAAGGCTTGAAAACTTCTGACACTGGGGTTGGCCACTAGCCCCACAACCTCCACCAATCCGGACTTGGTCCCCGTGTGTGGAGTATGGCCTAAAACCTTCCCGAGTCATGGGAAGAGACCCGTGCCCCTGCAGTGGGGACGTAATGGGTTGTTAACACAATGCTTTATTTATGCAAACGAGAGGTGGAAGAAAGATTGTAGGTGAAGAGTCATGCGGAATTCACCCCAATTTAGCGCCACCGCGGTCTGTGAAGCAGGAAGTGAAGTGAAAAATAAATAGGATTACAATTAAAATTAAAGATTGTTGTGATGGGGAAGTACGGTAATCCCGCCAGTTTTCGACCAATTAGTGGAGTTGTCAAGTTTGGAAAGCAAAAAACATATCGAGGGTTCACGGGCGACTTGTATTAAGCGACATTTTTAGAAATGTTCAAGAGCCTCATTTAAAAAAATATTTCTTAGAAAAATTATCATTAAAACTTAACTTCTTAGTATTATATAGATTCTCGATATTCTTAATATTTTAAATATTATTCGGAAGTTATTTTTTGTGAGGCATTTTGTAAGAAATTAATTTTTAAAGTAGAGGTTACCTGTGTTTCCAAAAATGTCGCTTAATACAAGTCGCCCGTGAACCCTCGATATGTTGGTGTAGCAATTATGTTGTTAAATTAGCTCTCCATATATGGTACATACACTTAATTTCAATAAAACAAACAAAAACTGTTATTTACTCTTACTGTTGTTGAATAAATCGGTAAAAATACGCAAAATGGCGATTTTACCAGTTTTTGACCAGATGTTCCAGTTTTCGACCACCTTTGTCCAGTTTTCGACCAGAGACTGAAGCAAAGTATTTATGTAAAAGTATTAGTGTTACGTAGAAAAAAGTTTCAAAACAGAGTTTTAACAGTTTATATGTTGCAGGGATATGTTAAAATCAGTGATTTGATCAAATCCCAGGATGTGTTAAAATAATAAAACCATTTTATCATATCCCTAAACTTTGGATTCCCCTAAGGATTTCCACACCAACCACTCCTGGGTTGCCTGCGTCCAGTGACTTCCCGTAACTTTCACCAGACCATCAGTCCACCAAGTGAGGGGCCTGCCTAAGTTACGTCTTCCGCGCTACTCCAGGACTTTAATGCCTTGGGGCAGCCATCTGTTTTACGAACTATGTGCCCCGCCCATTGCCACTTCAGTTTAGCGATTCTGTGAGCTTTGTTGGTTGCTTTAGTTCTCCTGCGTATAATAATAATATCTGGAACAAATCACACACGGTCATCTGGCCCCAAACTAGGATTCCCTGTATCTTGGGAACCAGAGACAGATACATATACACATATACTTTTAACTACATACATATATAGATATAATACACCCAGACTCAGAGCAAACAATTCTGCTCATCACAGAAAAGTTTGCCCTGTGTGGGGATCGAACCCACGACTCGGATCAGAGGTCAGGATCGCTAACCACTTAGCCACCAAGTCAGTATCTCTTTTTGAGTTCGATCACTAAGAGAAACTACAAACATAGCACGCTCCATAGCTCTTTAAATTAAACTTTTTATCTATCTTTCTATCTTTGAACAGCTTTAATACTCTTTATGAGGCTCATAGTAAGTTAATATGTCTCAGTGGCTTATGTTACCACTAGTAACACGTTCTGCTTAAGTACCTTAGTATTGAGACACTGCTATATTTTGGACGTAAATATAAAGGGTGACTTTAAATTAGTTCTTGATACGAAAGGCTATGCATGTGCTCATGATAACAAACAACTTTCCTTAAGAAACCCATAGTCAAATCGAAAAAAGTTTTGGATACCATAGAAATAGGTCAACTAACTGGCCAAATTAGTATGCTTTTTTTGCGATTTGACCATGGGTTCCTAAGGGAAAGTTGTTTGTTATCATGCGAACATGCACATCCTTAGGTATCAAGAACAAATTTTAAGTAACCCTATATTGCGGAGCTTTCCGGATACTGCCCAGCAAAATTGGATTCAACAATCGATAAATTTCTAGAAGTTGGAACTATCCAGCTGGACTATTTGTTTCAGGCTACATATCCGTCAACAACTCCAAGTGTCATAAGTCTCCAATCTTCAGAGGATATTATGATATATTTTTGTCTAGCTTATGTTCATTTTAAGACCCACATGTTGATGAGAGGCTCTACTGAGTCTATCGAGCACTGTACCTTAGTTTTCCAAGGTCTTAGCTAAGACCATGATATCGTCAACGAATCTAAGAAAGCTATGTACTCGCCGTCGATAATTAAGTTGAATCCTCTCCAGTCCAGAAGCTTGAAAACAACTTCCAGGGCAGTGTTGAGTACCTTCGGAGATATAATGTATCCCTGTTTTACCCTATGCTGCAGCGGGATAATTTTCCAATTTTAATCCTGGAGGCGGAATAACATGGTAGCGTTTTCGTACAAGCACATCAACACTTTGATATATTGATAGTCACTGCTGGAGTGACTATAGCACAGCCTTGGTCTAGACATAATTAAATGCTATAGTTAAATTACGTTCTATAGGGTGCTTCTAAAATATATGCCACGGCTGAAATGGGAGAAAGTATCACGTATAGTGATCACGAAAATGAGACATTCATGTGCGGAAACTGTTCTTTTTTTTTCCATACAAAAAAATAACAATCATAAAAATAAATTGCTTTACTTTATTAAGCCATCCCGTATTGTGTTGAATGAAACCAGGCGCGCGAAAACATGCTTAAACGCTCCGACGTTGCGGCTAGACATCAAACAAATTCGGCACTTGTGTCGTGCTACAAAAGGCTTTGATCTGTCCGCACCCTTTCGCATACTCACTCGGGAGCGGGGCGCGACCCGGCGGGCGGGGGCGGTTGGCGCCCGCGCGCCGTTCGTACAGGTCAGAGGTCAGGTCAGTTCGCTATGCGCAGCGGTGACGCGCAGGCGTGATGCGAACGTTTTGCACCGCCTGCGCCCCCATCCGCGAGTGAGATAACGATGTCACCCAGACGTACATACGAATCAAGAGTATCTTAAAATGATACTCTGCTACCGCGATACCCTCTGAACGCGAGTGCAATAACATCCCTGCGCATGCCGTAAACCTGTATGAGCAAAGTTTTGGTGTAAGAGTCAGCCACCAGTGTTGTGTTGTGTCATTAATTCATCATCATCAACCGAAAAACGTCCACTGCTGGACTAAGGCCTCCCCCAAGGATTTCCACACCGACCGGTTCTGTGCGGCTCGCATCCAGCGGCTTCCCGCAACCTTCACCAGGTCTTCGTCGGTCCACCGAGTCGGGGGCCTGCCCACACTGCGTATTCCAGTGCGCAGTCACCACTCGAGAACTTTACTGTGTTATAAAACTGATGTAAAACTTTGTTGTGTTGTGAAATAGCTTGTAAATAAGGTGATTGACACTCTACTACCGCGAGTGCAAATAACATCCCTGCGTTTGCCGTAAACCCGTATGAACAGAGGTTTGGTGTGAGTCAACCAGCCACCAGTGTTGTGTTGTGCAAATCCTTGCAAATAAGGTGATGAAATACACGTTCTTATTAATTTTACGCATCTACTCTTGAGTAGATGCCTTACCTACCTAAACTTTTTACAGATACATTACAAGTACGTAATTTAACAGTCCAAAGCCTGTCAAAGTGCGATGGTAAGTTTATCACGTTGTTACGTGAATAAGCTGTTTTAATAACTGGTAAGTTTGTTTATTCTGCTCTACATTTAATTTAAAGACAATCAGCTGTTCACTAAATTAACCTGTAAAAAGAGATACCTACGAGCGTGCGTTGCTTTCATTCAGTGAAATGACATCGAGTTCATTCATGACTTCATGACGGAGCGTACGTACTTGACGGACCGTGTTGTGCGAAATTGAATCAAAGTAAAAAAAAATTGTTTAGTCTCCCAAATCAATTTAACGACTCCGGGGCACGAATTTTTTTTACTATTGTAATCTATATGCATGACTCTTACTCCCATTGCAGCGGTGGCATATATTTTGGAAGCACCTTATATATTTGGGTCTATAGTTCTTCAGCAGGGTCCTATCACCATTTTTGAAGAAGAGTACCACCACATGCAATCCCTTACCTGTTCATATATTGATTACAATGTAATTAAACCGCTTCTGATAGCTTGCAGTGCCGGTTTTCCATCTGTTTTCAGAAGTTCTTTCGTAATTATATCATCACTTATCTCCCAGTGCCTTGTTGTTCTTAACACTTTGGCGCACGGTAGCGGGATCACCCGTTTATCAGCTTCCATAAAGTTTGACAGTGCGGGGAACCCCGTTTGTATTTAAATGATTCTTATTATTACTACGGTAAGCCCCGTGCAAAATGAATGAGCGCCATATAAAGAGCAAGAATACTGTCATTATGAGTAGCTCAGATTTAGTTATAGTGTCAACCTTAAGGCCCCTAATCTAATGTTCGACGAATGTCACGCACAAACGGGGTTCCCCGCACTGTCAAACTTTATGGAAGCTGATAAACGGGTGTTCCCGCTACCGCGCGCCAAAGTGTTAAGATGTTTTAGAGTTAATTTCGTACAGGCTGGCGTCAGAGATATCTTCAGCATTGTATCGCTTCAATCTGGCTCTCAGATCTGTAGCCAAATTACTGATAGATAAACCTGTGGTTGCGTATTATTGCCCGTAGATTTTCTTAATCTCTTCCAACAGCTCAGACTAGAACGATACAATTCTGTCATCCTCTATATTCAGCTTAGCCTGACAGAGCGTCATACTCATATGCTATGATATTGTTAGAGGACCGCACTCTGAGCAGTAAGAATGCACATTGTATACAAATAAGAATGACAAAGGCATACGCACGTGCATTCGCAAAGATTCCAGAGGCCTACAGATGCGAGATTGCCCCTTAACATCGTAAAGGTATTATGATATTTTACTCGATGAGCTCTTAACATCTTCTGCTGTTTTAAGGGGCAACAGGCAACCATACAAGTTCCTAGGCTAAAGAAGTAGCCAATTTTTTATTAGCAGTTTAGAAAGTTATCATTCTGTTATGAAGTAATTAAGAAAAGTTGGCGATTATGAAATTATCATGCTGGGATGTGGACGTTTTTCAAATGGTGCATAAATTAAATGATCCGCCGACGTTTGCTAGCCATATATAAATTTCAACTTTTTAAATAAACTCGAGCATCTTCAAAATCTCACTGATCTTGCTATCAGATTTATCTTTTATCTCCGTAAATATCATCACGTGTCCCCGTATCGAAGAGATTGGAATGGCTTCCAATTAGTTACCGTCGTGACCTTCACACCCTGTTACATCTTTATTATATCTTTTTTTTCAAAATCCCCAATTTATCTTAAAGAACGTTTCAACTTTATCTTCTACTTACAGTCGTCCTCTTCGTTCCTCCGATAACCTCCGTCTCCATATTCTTCCTCACTCTACCAATTTCTAAGCTCACTCCTTTACTCATCAAGCTATCCGCCTCTAGAGTCCCCTTCCTGTATCCATCAAACAAGCCCAATCATTGCACTCTTTAAAAAAGGATAAAAAACAAGCATATCTTCTTGACGTCTAAAGAGCTCATCACTTCACCAATCATACTTTGGAAATAATTATATGTATACAAGATGTAATTATGGTCGTGCGATAAATTTTAATCAGTGCTTCTATTCCTGTTTCTGATCAATTTTCCCCAAGGAGCACATAAATCAAATCAAATCAAATCGTAAAAAAATAACTCCTCAATACTAACTTGGCCACTCAGCTGATCGATTTTTATAAAGAATCCAAAAGTTCACTGCTACTATCGAACATTATATACATTTATCTATTTTTCATATCACAAAAGACAACATGCATTTTTTCCCAGTAACTACTACCTTAGTTTTGCTTGTTAGAATAAAACGGTCGAATACAGGAGCATTGTTATTCTCTTTCCTGATTTCCACCACGTCATATTTTTGACATTGCACAGTGTATTAAAAACCCTAATTTTGTAACATGCTGTTTTTATTGCAAAAATCAATAGTTTGGATCATTTTAAGCTCTACAGTAAAACTCCGGCATTGATACGACATGTAGTTGATTTTTAAAAAATCTCAAAGTTGACGTATATCCGGGTCACAAAAATTATAAAAAAAAATATTAAAAAAGAACTAAGCTGCTTAGTTAAGTTTTGATTATTATATGTTATTACATATATAATACCAGATTTTTACACAAAATTTGGTCTTCATACTTTAAAAAACGAATGAAATATAAATATTTTTGTAATTTTTCTTATTTATTTATTTTTTCCACAATAACACCGTATTAGATGATCATTTATAGACTAAAATATAGGCAAAATCTGCCTTTATATACATTATTAAAAACACAATCTAATTCCGCGTTATCTAGAAGTTATGCGGTATTTCTCAATTTTAGTCAGGGTTGCCACTTTCTTAAATCCGGATATCATTTAATATTACCCGGATCTTAAAAAATATTTATAAAAATATAATTAACTGCCATCCTCGTGTTAATTCTTAAGGACCAGATTTTCATCATACTCACGGTCCTGGGACGACGCATAGTCACTTATCATATTGTTTTTATTCGATAGGTTTCAGCAGATATACTGCGGCTGGTGGTAATGGCATCTTTTTTCTTTTCTTTTTTCTTTGTTTTATTTTGAAGTCCCATATGACGGGGTCAGATGAAACCAATGGCTCTATGAAATAAATCAAACCTCGCTGCTTCTAGACTGAATTTTCTGGCATTGTGTTCCCTATTAAATCGCCAGTATTTGTTACGCGATTTCGCCGCTTGTTCAGATAACTGAATTTATCAGTGACAACATAATTTTAAAACATTTTAATCTGCTTTTGTATTTATTCTACATATTTGCAATTAGTGATTTCATCTAATTATGTACAAATTAAAAAAGCGGCCAAGTGCGAGTCGGACTCGCCCATGAAGGGTTCCGTAGCAGCAAGTAACATAATATAAAAGTTTTTGTAGTTCGTTGTAACTTGAATGAAAGGTAAATTGCGGTTTACGATTTATGACGTATTAAAAAAAACTACTTACTAGATATCGTTCAAACCAATTTTCGCTGGAAGTTTGCATGGTAATGTACATCATATATTTTTTTTAGTTTTATTTTTCTCTTATTTTAGAAGTTACGGGGGGGGGGACACACATTTTACAACTTTGGAAGTGTCTCTCGCGCAAACTATTCAGTTTAGAAGAAAATGATATTAGAAACCTCAATATCATTTTTGAAGACCTATCCATAGATACCCCGGACGTATGGGTTTGATGAAAAAATTTTTTTTGAGTTTCAGTTCTAAGTATGGGGAGCCCCCAAAATTTATTGTTTTTTTTTCTATTTTTGTGTGAAAATCTTAATGCGGTTCACAAAATACATCTACTTACCAAGTTTCAACAGTATAGTTCTTATAGTTTCGGGAAAAAAGTGGCTGTGACATACGGACAGACAGACAGACAGACAGACAGACAGACAGACAGACATGACGAATCCATAAGGGTTCCGTTTTTTGCCATTTGGCTACGGAACCCTAAAAAGCATAGGTGTATATGAGTCTCATAGCTAGTGATCGGCGTAGGTAGTTATCTTTACATTGATATGCCTCAGAATCGCGGGAAGTATTAAATTTATTTGTTTAATTAAAGTGGTTTTTTATTAGGAACTATTTTAGGAATTTATATTTTAAATTCGTCAGCTTTATGCACATATTTGTATTGGTCACTAAAGCCATACCTTTCCCTCGCGGGCGAAGTGAGGACTGAGTAAGTTATAAATGGTAGTGACGGCTATTTGCAGTTAAGCGAATACAGGCTGAAAAGAATTGATGTCTTAATAAAATACACCCCGACACTGCAAATATTTTTGAATAACTGAATAAAAATGATCAATTCTAACAAATAATCGACAACGCTGAACACGTTAAAAACAACCGATTTCAATCGTAACAACTACGATTTTGCTGTTTTTGCATTTATGTTTGTACGCATTGTTGATTTTTTCAAAAAGCGCTGAATCAATTTAGATAAAATTTATATGGGACCACCTACGAAATATACCTACTATACAAAAAAAGAATCGTCAAAATCGATTCATGATTGGCGGAGTAACTGCGTTACATACGTACAAAAAAAAACAACATACAGACGAATCGAGAACCTGCTCCTTTTTTGAAGTTGGTTAAATAAAAAAATGGCGAAGTAACATCTAAAAAAGCAAGTCTTACACGTTTAAGCTTATTATTTTTTGATAAATCTCGACCTGCGATATCTTTTTAGCAAAAATTGCAAATATCTCGGAAACGGTAAAAGATATCGAAAATCTGATAGAAATTTTGAAAAACTTAAATAAAAGTATGTATTACATGAGGTGCATATTGACTATGAGAAAAATGACGAATCTTCATTTTTTTTCAGTTTCCCATACAAATTCTCGATTCACTATTGAGATTTAGTACGGGAAACTAAAACTTAAATAAAAAAAATAACAATAGCATTATGGTACATGTTTGAAAAGCGGCTAACCCGTTTGTAAAAATACTAATTCTGCAATTTGGCTACGTTTTGTGCATATAAAAAAAACCTTTAAACATGTCAGCCAGTATATTTATCACGGGAAAAAAGGTAGGGGAAGTGGCAAGTAGGTGAATTTTGCGTGTTACAAATTAGCACTACAGTGCTTACTCGCATTCATTATCAGTAAGCTTGCTATACCTGACGTTCTCGATACAAGACGTAATAAAAAGTATGAAAATATGCCGTAAGGTAGTGTCTAGGGCAAAAAAGATGCATGTTTTTACCCTGCTTTCGAATATATGTATGTAATTCTTTGGTGCGCTGTACAGCCTATACCTTTTGATGGATTTCCACAAATGAGATGTGATTAGATTCTTCTTAGATTGTGGGAGTGATATAGGATATATTATTTTAATAAAAAAAATAAGATTTTAAAATAGCTTTATGGTACCTGTTTGCAAAACGGCTAGCCCTTAATAAATAGTCTAATAGTGCAATTAGGCTACGTTACGTCCATGTAAAAGACCTTTTAATTTACGAAGCTCGCTCCAAGAGAGGGTAATTTTTTGTTAAATCTCGACCTCCGTATTTTTTTGCAAAAAATGCAAAATATCTCGGAAACGGTAAAAGATATCGAAAATTTAACAGAAATTTTGAAAAGCTTAATTAAAAACATATAATACATGAGACGCATATTGACTATGAAAAAAATGGCGACACTCATCATTTTTCAGTTTCCCATACAAATTCTTTATTACTATTGAGATTTATGTTAAATCTCGACCTCTGTTTTTTTTTAGAAAAAATTTCAAATATCTCGGAAGCGGTAAAATTTGTGTGGTACAGTATGATGCATAACTTCAACTATAAATAAACTCCTTTAAGTGTACAAAAGACCCAAAACTAACCATTTAACAAAAAAACATGTTTCAGTAAGGATATTTGTCGCTATGCCCTATAATGGTGTATACTTAACGTAGTATTGTATCAATATATAATTACGTAACAATTAATACCAAATACAGAACAACCAAAAAAATCAAAACATCAAACTACTATTACCGGTTGAAGTGACAACCCTAGACCAAAAAAATCCGGATATAACTGAATAAGCTGATAACTTCTAGATAACGCGGAATTAGATTGTCTTTTTAATAGTGTACATAAAGGCAGATTTTGCCTATATTTTAGTTTATAAATGATCATCTAATACGGTGTTATTGTGGAAAAAATAAATAAATAAGAAAAATGACAAAAATATTTATATTTCATTAGTTTTTAAAAGTATGAAGACAACATTTTGTTTAAAAATCTGGTATTATATATGTAATAACATATAATAATCAAAACTTAACTAAGCAGTGCTTAGTCTTTTTTAATAATTTTTTTTATTATTTTTGTGACACGGATATACGTCAACTTTGAGATTTTTTTAAAAATTAACTACATGCCGTATCAATGCCGGAGTTTTACTGTACAGCTTAAAATGATCCAAACTATTGATTTTTGCAATAAAAACAGCATGTTACAAAATTAGGGTTTTTAACACACTGTGCATTGCTAGTTTTAAGTAATTTTAAATATGGTGGACGAAAACTGGCAGTATCAACCAAAAAGTATCCGACGCTCGGCAGATCGATTTTTATAAAGAATCCAAAAATTTACTGCTACTATCGAACATTAAATATAAATTGTCTATTTGTCATATCACAAAAGACAACACATGCATTTTTTTCCAGTAACTACTACCTTAGTTTTGCTTGTTAGAATTAAACGGTCGAAAACAGGAGCATTGTTACTCTCTTTCCTGATTTCGAACACATCACATTTTTGCCATTGCTAGTTTTAAGTACATTTTAAATATGGTGGACGAAAACTGGCAGTATCAACCAAAAAGTATCCGACGCTCGGCAGATCGATTTTTATAAAGAATCCAAAAATTTACTGCTAATATCGAACATTAAATATAAATTGTCTATTTTTCATATCACAAAAGACAACACATGCATTTTTTTCAGTAACTACTACCTTAGTTTTACTTGTTCGAATAAAACGGTCGAAAACAGGAGCATAATTTCCGCGTATCCGCTCCACCGCAATTCGCCGCGGTGAGCGGAGCAGTGTGTTTTCCGCCTTAGTTTTGGGTCTTTTGTACACTTATAGGAGTTTATTTATAGTTGAATTTATGCATCATACTGTACCACACAAATTTTACCGCTTCCGAGATATTTGCAATTTATTCTAAAAAAACGGAGGTCAAGATTTAACATAAATATCAATAGTAATAAAGAATTTGTATGGGAAACTGAAAAAATGATGAGTTTCGCCATTTTTTTCATAGTTGTTGCGTACGTCCAAGCACAACGGTACAACAACAGTTACACATTCACCATAGGGTGGTTCAAGGATAGAAGACACTCAGGCAAGCCCACGAAAACACTAAAGTAACGAGGTATAAACACAATTTAATTCACAACAACACAACACAAGTTAAGTACTGTAGGGATCGATGTAAACAATTTGATATTTTTTATATATTTTATTCGAATATTCACATGCACTCGGGGCGAAGTACCAACTTAAAGTCTATCAATACATTTGTTTTCTATTCCACATTTAGATAGATAGATAGATAGATGGCCTAACTCCTAACCTATATAGTCTCTACATCCCCCCCGGTACAGAGAAAAATTTTGATTGGGTAAGTTAATTTTTGGGGTTAAGTTAATGTTAGTTAGCAAACAATCAAAATTTTCCTGCACAAGACAAAAGCTAGCCTACCTTTGTGGCGAACATTAATTACAACAGATGACTAACGACACCGGCTGTTAAAATTAACTAGCTAATCCCTGACAAGCTTCGCGTTAATTAGTGCAAGTTAAAGAAATGGCGGTTTCCATCATCTCGCCAATGACAAAAGTGCAATCGCTTGATAGTGACTTTGGCATCTCAAAACGCCACCAAAAGAAATGCCACGTTGTCGTCATCATCTCAAACCTATTTCTCTTATCTGTGACCGGACTAAAAAAGAATGGGCACAATTGTCTAAATCTTTTCTCAACTCTTTGAAACATATCTACTCTTTTGCAAAATAAAATCTATTCTATTTAGTGAATTATACCTGTCTCTGGCAAGAGGAGTTTTAAAAAAAAATCTGCATTCAAGAAGCTTGTAGGGTATAAACTTTTTTGAACCAACTAAGCTATCAAACCTACTTGCCCAAATCTCCTTTCCTACTTGAAATTGAAATTAAAAATCAAGGCCGACTTTTGAAAAAAATAGATTCAAAAAAGTAAAACCTGTCACATCTCAAAGCAATTATAGCCTGGATGGACTTTGGTTTAGGACTTTTTGGCGGGAACTCGCGGCAAGAGTTTGTCATTTTTGTTTTATTATCCGAAAAAATAGATATCGTGGTTTTTAATGCATAATATTGATAGTGTATTGTTCAATAAAGTGCCATTTAAGTGTCTAATATGTAGGATAATGAAATAAAAGTGTGTAGACTGTGTTTCGAGTGCTCTCAAGAAGTCCATGAAATCTTCATCAAAAGTGCTATCATTTTGTTGAAGAATAGAGAAAAAGTTAAAGACGACAGAAATTGATAAATGAGAACTCAAATGAAATAGAAAAATATTTAGAGAAGAGCAAACTACGTAAGAATAGGCTGTATGGCCAGAGAAGCCTTTGCCTTTTCCTTGCAAAAGCAGGAAAGAACCAAACAAAAAAAAAAAAAAAATGGACTTTGGTTTACCTCCCTAAATGGATCCCTACTAAACTACCAAAGGTAAGACCTGTCACACCTCCTAGCAACTATAGCCTGGGTGGACCTTGGTTCACCTTCCTAACCTGACTCCTATCAAAATGGTGGACAGTGGTCACAGTAAGCAGGCCCTGTCACTACTTCCCTACCTATGCACACCCAATCCTACCTATACCTACATGGACTCAGCCCCGATTTTTGCATTATTATTTACTCCCCAAATCTGTTTCAATTTCATTATTTCATTTCATTGTCATCATCTTCATTGTTTGCCTTGCATTGTCATCATCTTCATTGTTTTCTTCCCCAGGCTTCAAGAATTGCATTTTTCCACAAATGAGCGCCTATCAGCAGTGGTAGTAGAAGCTCCTCTCATCAGTTATTATGAAACAACAACATAATGATAAATTGTGCCCAAGAAAGATAAGAAATTATTTCTGAAGTTAAGGCCTTAAGATATGTGAAATGTCCAAATTTTTGGATATTTCTGGCAAATTGTTTCAATAACTGTTAATCTAATCTATAAATAAAAAATACACAATAATAGACAAGGGTTTAATTAATCATTTGTATTGATCAAAATTATATTTTTGACAACCACCTCTTAGAAAAAAAACCCTGAAGAACACCTTGTGTTGCGCACGTCCTAGCACAACGGTACACAACAGTTAAACATTCACCATAGGGTGGTTCAATAGGATAGAAGACACTCAGGCAGGCCCACGAAAACACCAAAGTAACAAGGTATAAACACAATTTAATAACACTAAAACACAACACAAGTTAAGTACCAATGTACTAAACAACACTTCAAGTTAACAAACACAATACACTTTCAAAGAATACACGAAGAAATAATAACACAATCGAGACAATGGAGAAGCTGAACTTTCTATTTGAATTACTACGAATAACACTATTACTTATTTTTACGATCTATACGATATACGTCAAGGTAGTATAACAATTCGAGCAATTATCTAAAAAAATCTAATTTTCATTTTATACCCCTTGGCAATGCTGTAAAGGCGACCCCCAGGCCCTCACTTGGCCTCGGCCTAAAGTTCCCTGTTGAGGTTTCCATTTCCTCTTCATATCTCCTAAATTACTCGATACAATACAGTCCGACTTTACATTATACATGCTGACAACATTCTCCAATTATACAAACAATGCTTACTTAGGCTACCTACCGCCAACATACTAATAAATTCACAAATACATACAAAAAAGACATATTTTCGTAAAAGTTACACACAAATCTCTAATTATTTCCAAAACTAACAACTTCTACCTATCAAACTTTATTCCACCTAATAGAATTCCCTACGTTCTACAATTATACAATACCAAACACAAACATTCATTGTACATTGAACCCTAAAAACAGTAAAACTAACAATTCTATAAGCAAATTCACGAACAAAGTGAATACCAACAAAACTAGCTATCGCCCGAAACAAAAAACATGTATATACTGAGGGCGCTAACAAGCTGGACATACATACAAAGTTACATCAATGACACTATCGTAATTACAGAGCTATTCATTCATTTAACAATTTTCCCTGCTAGAGCAGTAATAGCACACAAGATATCTTTTATCCCTTTCTAACGATTAGAGGAGATCGACAACTGGCGACATATACACTGTCTCACTCTAACGTTAGATATAGTCTAACACACATTCTAAACAATTTCAATAAAATTCATGTGCAAGTCATTAGCTATTGCTTATTGCATACATATACATATAAGTACAATGCCAAGATAATCGGCTGCCCGTAACATTCCACCCCCCGTACGAGGATACATTTATACAATACAAAATTATCCTAGGACAATATCGGCGGTGGGCAGCACGATGACTTTCGCTACCGGTCGTCTCAATAGACCGTGACCAGTCTTAACATCTATCACACGCACTTTTCCGTCTCTATCGGGATACACTTCACTTTTTTACAAATTTGCCCCTTAGGCGACTAATTGCGTGGCAGTGAGTGAGTCATTGCAAATGACTACACATCATCTACTTACACGCTCACTGAGTCACTTTCACTTTACTTGTCGCTGGAGCGACGGCAGATACTTCCGCCGCCATCGATGCCAGAAGACATCCACCAGTGCGTTTGCACGCCTCCACTGTTGACGGACATTCAAGTCCGCCAAACACGACGGCTCGAATGAGGCGGCGCCCGGTCCCGTCCCCATCAGGAGATGGTTCGGCGTGAGGACGGTGGGACTTGCTGTGTCTTCCTCTGGCACGCAGCTGAGCGGCCGGCTGTTAACAGTCAGCTCGGGCTCCAAGAGCAAGGTATGCAGTACCTCCTCTCGAGGCGCCTTCTGGCGCAAGGTGACTCGAAGCGCGTTTTCTATCGAGCGCACGAGTCTCTTCCAACATACTCCCATGCGAGGAGCTGCCGGAGGATTCAATATCCATTCCATGTTTCTGGGATCATCTCGTTCTAAGGCGTCAATCTTCCGTCCTCTGCATTTACTGACGAAGGCCAATGCTTTCGCCGTTACTCTCATCGCTCGTTCCCATGCAGAGTACCGCCTATGATTGATCAAAGGCTCCTGCACCTGAGCTGTCACGTTGACTTTCAGCTCAAGGTCAACTTGAGGCACTTCCTTGGTGACTGCGTTCGGCCACAGGTGCGGAGGATCACGCAGAAAGGGGGGCCCCGAAAACCACATGCTTCTTTCCCGAGGCCAGCCCAACGTGGTCGCTTCATCGGCCGGGTTATCCGCCGATGCAAGCCAGCGCCAATCGCTTCCATCACTCCCTGATTCGATTTCGCTCAGACGGTGCGAAACAAAACTCCGATAGTCCCTAGAGTCTGACGCTATCCACCTCAGCACCGTTCGCGAATCAGTCCAGTTAAAAATATCTACATTTAATCCTAATTCGTTCAAACCGTTATTCACACAATGTTCATCCACAACAGGCTCATCAAATATCTCATTCAAATAGTCATTAACACAACGTTCATTCACAATAGGCTCTACAATGTTAGGGTATTTGTCGGCCAAATCCCTAGCATTCTTATTCGATATACACATCGCCATCGTAGGCGAGGATGTGGCTCCGAATATCATGGAGTTCATGGCGTAGAGATCTGGGCGTCTATCTCGTTCTTGCCCGCGCCATAAAAACAACTGAGCCCCCTTATCCTCATCCCTAATTTTCACACGCAAAAACATATCAGCTATATCACCTTTGACGGCGATCCTACCACATCGGAACCTCGTTAACACACCGAATAGCGAGTTCAGTAGTACGGGTCCGCTGAGCAATTTCGAATTCATAGAAACCCCTCTATATGAAGCCGCAGCATCATATACCAGACGAAGCTTTCCAGGCTTATTAGGGTTCACTACCCCAAAATGAGGCAAGTACCACTTAGGGTGTACTTCCCATGCATCTGGTACCTTTTCAGCGTAACCCTCGTTCAGAAGCCTGTCGATCTGAGCTTCGTAGGTCCTGCCAAATACTGGATCTTTATCCATGCGCCGTTCAATTCCCTTTAACCTCGTTAAAGCCTGATTATAGTTATCAGGAAAGGTAGGGTTTTCATCCCTCCATAACAAACCACACTCCCATCCACTTTCAACCCGGCGACTAGTGCGTTCTAAAATCATGTTGGCTCGTTCAACATCCGCGTTCTTGCGCTCGACCTCAGCTATACCTATGCTATCTAATTCAAATTGTGCCTTAACTAAACTATGTAAATCCCTATCTAACCTACTCTTATTAACTAAAGCTGTACAATGGACTGTTTCACAATCAGAGGAAGTGGATGCACAGTATCCCAAGGGGCCATGGATTACCCATCCCAACTGAGTAAGAGAAGCGATCGGCTGACCGGACTTACCCCTTCGGATCTCCCTGCCGACGATGAGCTCCCAGTTGTCCTGGCCCAGGAGCAGCAGCGGCTTCGTCTCCCCTCCCTCCTTGCGATTCTCACTGCAATCCATGGTGTCACACAAATCACTAAGATGAGCGTTCTCATACACCGACACTGGTACAGTTTGAGTAGGCAGATTCAAATGAGCCATAGTACGCACATTCACACAATGTTCCAGTCCATTAGGTCCACAAACACTAATGTTCACTTTCCGTGATTCTCTGTCCGTTACCCTTTGTCCATTCGCAGTCACTATTGGGGAGGGCACGGCTCTCCAACATCACTGGTCACTAAACTACTATCCATTAGTGACACTGTAGCACCATCGTCCAACAAGGCGTGAGTCTGTGTCACGCAGTTGTCTCTCTTGATAGAGACTGGCACCATCTTCAGCAAGGCCTTGGTACACACACCTCCAACACTAAAGGCCCGCTTTACTTCAGCTTCAGGAGCCGAGGGCGTCAACTCGGGTGGGCGCTCCTCAGCCGGCACACCATTGAAGTGGAGTAGCGAATGATGAGGGGCGTTGCACTGTTCACAACGCTTCGCACGACAAAACTCCCGGTTGTGCCGAGTGCACAAACACTTGAAACACAGTCGACTGTCTTTTGCCACGTTCCATCGTTCACTATTGTCCAGTGCTATAAACTTTCTACACGCTGGCAGCACGTGATTGCCATCACACATCGCGCACATTACTCGCGGCGCACTGCTCGACGCTACTGGTGCGGAGCTTACGGTTCGCGGCACACTCCTTGACGCTATTGCTCTGGAGCTTACATTTCGCGGTGCACTCCTCGACGCAACCGGTGCGGAGCTTAGAGACGCGACTCTGTGTACATTGCGATGTACAACAGGTAACACTCGCGAACGCGGTGCGTTATAATTCGCACTAACCGGAGGTGCAACTAAGTTCAGGGGCACCAGATACGATGCCGATCGCGATTTCTCAACCAAGAATTCAAGTAAAATGTCCAAGCTTGGCGATACACGTAAGTCCACACTACTCCCATTGTCTTTGCACTTCACAAATTCACTATACGAATCTCTCTGGGAGAGAGTAAGTTTGTTTAAAAGCTCACTCACCAGTTGAGGGTTATTCAGGTACCCATCAGCTTTTATGTTCCTCAGCAAAGATACACAGTTTCTCACCACTAATGTAAAACTTTGCAGTTCCTTCCCAGTCTCGGTCACACGCGGTAAAGCCTTAATCTTCCTTAAGACGCATTCCAAAATCGCACCAGGGTGACCGAAGTGTTCTTCGAGGGCACACATCACTTCACTAGGATCACTTGCACCTCTCAAAATGTATTCCACTGCAAGCCTCGCTGGCCCCACAATCGCTAGCTGCAACCTTGCCATATTCTCGAACTCTTCAAACTTGTATATTTCCGTTGAGCATTCATAGGTGCGCTTGAATGTGATCCAGTCGGCTGCGTTACCATCAAACTTTGGTAACTCGTATGTCTGCCGCGGTCTAGGTCTAGACATACCAGTAATCGCATCCGCTAACTTATCCAGTCCCTCAGTCCGCCTACGAGAGCGCTCTTCTGACCGCTCCCTCCTCGGCGTTAGCGTCGATGCACGCGGCTGCGTATCGTCGAATCTCACATCGGCGGCAGAAGGGCGCGGTAGTCCACGTTCACGAGGCACCTCTTCTTCCACACGTGGCGTTCGACTCAGCCACTCTTCCACTCGCTGGTTTGTGGCAACCTGCGTCAGCTTCGATGTTGGCCATCTTAGCTGCCAACTGTTTTTGTAACACGTCCTCCCGTGTCTTCACTCTTTCCTTCGCTAGCTGCAACTCCAACTGTCGCTCTTCCTCCCTTATCTTTGCTTTTTCCATAGCCATTTCCAATTCTAGCTGTCGCCGCTGTGCATCCAAGGCCATTCTATGGCTGCGGCGAGAAGCATGGCTACCCAAGGTGCTCTTCACATCGAACGGTTGATGTGGTCGCACGAATCCACGAGGATCAATCAGCACGCTGCCCTCCGGGTCACCGGGTATCCGCAGTGGTGGCGGCCGTTGATCATGTTGAAGATCGACTTCATCGGGCTCCTTCTGATCCCGATGATCAATGATTCGTCCCTGCGGAAGAGTGGGCACGAGCGATGACGACGGCGGGATCGTTCGTTGCAAGGCCGCCGCCCCGTCCGCATCCACCGACAATTCCAAGTCCGCAGGCGCATCTCTCAAGTCGTCTTTAGTGAGCTCAGCTTGCTCCTCCGTCAACTTCTTCGCACTCCTCGTTACTCTCGACATGGTAACTTATAAGTGTCTTATCTATCCGGATCTGAAGGACCAAACTGTTGCGCACGTCCTAGCACAACGGTACACAACAGTTAAACATTCACCATAGGGTGGTTCAATAGGATAGAAGACACTCAGGCAGGCCCACGAAAACACCAAAGTAACAAGGTATAAACACAATTTAATAACACTAAAACACAACACAAGTTAAGTACCAATGTACTAAACAACACTTCAAGTTAACAAACACAATACACTTTCAAAGAATACACGAAGAAATATTTTTTTTTTTTTTTTTTTTTTTTTTTTTTATTATTATTAAAGAACAAACAGTCACTTGCTTATGATATTACATATTTCTTATTAAAGGTAGACCTATAGTTCTCTTAGTGTTTAATACGAAATACAAAAATGTTGTACAAAATACAATGGAAAATAAATACAAAATACAATACAATAGGGTATTTACTATTAATTATTAATCAGTGATTAATTGTAAAATATTATTCACTAAACAGCATTTTTTCTATAAAATACCCTATCATAGCAACAATTTATTGAGATCGTAGAATAATTAAGTTAAGCACAGCCAGAAAGCGCTGCGAGAGCGTCCTTTTTGAAACGTGTAAGGCTACAATTAAATAAGTCTATATCATTTAATTCCTCATTATAAAGCTTGCAGGCTCTTCGAATGAAAGAGTTATTGGCATAACAATTTTTACTGGTAATAATAACACAATCGAGACAATGGAGAAGCTGAACTTTCTATTTGAATTACTACGAATAACACTATTACTTATTTTTACGATCTATACGATATACGTCAAGGTAGTATAACAATTCGAGCAATTATCTAAAAAAATCTAATTTTCATTTTATACCCCTTGGCAATGCTGTAAAGGCGACCCCCAGGCCCTCACTTGGCCTCGGCCTAAAGTTCCCTGTTGAGGTTTCCATTTCCTCTTCATATCTCCTAAACTACTCGATACAATACAGTCCGACTTTACATTATACATGCTGACAACATTCTCCAATTATACAAACAATGCTTACTTAGGCTACCTACCGCCAACATACTAATAAATTCACAAATACATACAAAAAAGACATATTTTCGTAAAAGTTACACACAAATCTCTAATTATTTCCAAAACTAACAACTTCTACCTATCAAACTTTATTCCACCTAATAGAATTCCCTACGTTCTACAATTATACAATACCAAACACAAACATTCATTGTACATTGAACCCTAAAAACAGTAAAACTAACAATTCTATAAGCAAATTCACGAACAAAGTGAATACCAACAAAACTAGCTATCGCCCGAAACAAAAAACATGTATATACTGAGGGCGCTAACAAGCTGGACATACATACAAAGTTACATCAATGACACTATCGTAATTACAGAGCTATTCATTCATTTAACAATTTTCCCTGCTAGAGCAGTAATAGCACACAAAATATCTTTTATCCCTTTCTAACGATGAGAGGAGATCGACAACTGGCGACATATACACTGTCTCACTCTAACGTTAGATATAGTCTAACACACATTCTAAACAATTTCAATAAAATTCAAGTGCAAGTCATTAGCTATTGCTTATTGCATACATATACATATAAGTACAATGCCAAGATAATCGGCTGCCCGTAACACCTTGTTTGCCATAAATGTTATTTTCTCTCGGAAACGGCACAAGATATCGTGTTAATTTTTACACATGATAAAGATCTTAACAATATTAACAGTTTCTATTGAAAATTTTATTTTTACTGCGTAATTTATTCGTGGAAAGTATTTATTTCTCCAAAATCGAAGTAAATCCGCGTGACCCTGCCTGCTCCACCGTCCTGTAATCCCCCGCGGGCTCTGTCGCCAGTCCGCGTCGCGATCTCATCGAGGGTGGACTGCGCGTCTGTGTCGGAGCGACGTCCTTGACAAAAACAATTCGCTTTTGAAGACTAAACTCACTTGTGCATACTTTTTATAACATCAGTAACTTAGTTAAGATATTTTCTACGCATTAGTGGGCGAAAAGTTAAAGTAAATATTTTTTTTATCTTGTCAAAGTAAAAGGAACCAACGATTGATTGTTTCGTGAAATAGAAATGCCTAAATACAAGAAAAAATATTATGTTAAAGCAGGACGGCGATTACAAAAGTACTGGTAATTATTTTGACTTTTGGCTCAGTGATCAGGAGCGCTATCCTGACTACTGATCCAAGGGTTGCGGGTTCGATTCCCGCCCAGAGCAAACATTTCATTGGCGATAGATTTGTTTGCTCTGTGTCTGGGTGTATAATATCTATATATGTTTTTATTCCAAAAACGTATCTATTTACATATGTATATTATTCGTCTCTGGTTCCCATATTATAGAGAATCCTAGTTTGTAGCCAGATGACTGCAGGATGATTCAAGTCAAAGTCAACATATTTTTTATTTAAGTAGATGCTGTACGCATACTTTTAAATCGTCTTTTTTTCTACCTAGTACAAAGTTCCTACCACGCGGAACTTGTACACTCAACGTTATTATAAGATAATTGTACGGAGCAGACGGGCTTCGCCACAGGCTAGGCTTACGTCCAACCGTTAGCTACGCGTTCCAGTATGCGGGGTGAAACAGGGACGGACAGAGGTTTCTGTCAGTAAAACGCCTTCTTGCTTGAGAAGTAGCTGTTTCAGTCGTTAGGAGCTTCTGTTGTTTGCGCTGTAGCTGTAGAGTGTGAACTGAACGATTTGCATGTTTTTTTTTTTTTTTTTTTTTTTTTTTTCGATAGGACATGTTTGTTGTTGGCCGTTGGGCCTTTACAACTTCACCGGACAGGGAAGGCGAGTACGTAGGGTACTCAGCCTAAGCAAAAAGATGCAACTGCCTAAGGGCGCCCAGGTGGGCACGGACCTCGGCTTAGGACGTTGCTTGGACGGGGAGGATCGGAGAGAATCGGCCCGGTATGTGCCGATAGCGCTGGTAGGCGCGAGAAGCGGGGGGACGCCACCCTCGCCGGCGAGGGCAGTATGTCGGTGTGGTGTTACTCTGTGGTTGGGGCGGGGGGGTCATGGCTGCTACGGCTAGCGTGATAGGATCATCGGGATCCTCGAGTACGTGCCGGGGGCGTCGGATCACGCGTATGGGATTCGCGGGGAGGTCGTAAACTGCGGAGCTTACGAATAGGGGGTTGGGGTGATGGGGGGCGGAGTCGAAGTAGCGTTTTGACGCTTGCTTCAGGTATTGAGCTATGGTGGGAAGCTCTAGATCGCAATGGAGATTTTCATTGCGCACGAACCATGGGGCGCCCGTGGCTCGGCGCATGAAGCGATTTTGGATGACCTGAAGTCGGTGGATGAGACTGGGCTTTGTATGGGCGAACGCTACGCCGGCGTAGGTGAGAATGGGACGGATGCAAGTTTTGTAAAGTGTCACCTTATTTCTAAGGGACATTTTACTTTTCTTGTTCGTGAGGGGGTAGAGACGGCCTAAAACAAAGGCTGCTTTGTTTCGGACTCGTTTGATGTGGTCTTTGAACGTCAGTCGGTCGTCTAGGGTGACGCCTAGATATTTGACAGAGCGTTCCCACGGGATGGGGCGATCGAACAGTTTAATGCTGCGATCGATGGGATTGGTCTCGGTACTGAGCCGTTTGAATGAAAAGAGCATGGCTGCACTTTTCTCGGGGTTCACTTCGATCCTCCAGTTCCTAAACCATTTGCCCAGGGCACTGGCAGAGGATTGGAGGTTTCGAAGGATGAGGCCCGCTGAGCGGCTGGATAGATAGAGGGCTATGTCATCTGCGAAAAGCGCAAGGTTGACATTTGGGAATCGCGGCATGTCGCTCATGTAGAGCGAGAAGAGTGTGGGGGCTAGAACGGAACCCTGGGGGACTCCGGCTCTGATGGGTCGGGGGGACGAGTAGACTCCTTCTATGCGATAGCGAAAGCTCCGATTCGTGAGGAAGTCTCGTAGTATGAGTACGAGCCGGTCTGGCAGTCCCAGCTGATATAGTTTGTATATCAACCCGTTGTGCCAGACTTTATCGAAAGCTTTCGCCACATCAAAGAAGAGAGCTCCTGTGAACTGTCTGCGGGCGAAGCCGCTTATAATGTGCTCCGTTATGCGGTGCACCTGTTGGACGCACGAGTGTCTGGCTCTGAAGCCAAACTGCTCGTCTGGTAGAAGGCCTTTGGACTGGACAATGTCCTTTAGGCGGGCGAGGAGAATGCGTTCGTACAGTTTACCCAGGGCCTTGAGGAGGCTTATGGGTCTGTAGCTGGAGGGTTCAGAGCGGGGCTTATTGGATTTGTGGAAGCCTATGACGTCTGCACTTTTCCACGTGTCGGGAAATGTGCAGTTGTCGATGGCTGCATTGAAGATGCACGCTAGAAGAGCAATGAGATTCGGGGAGAAGTACTTGAGTACTTTGTTGGTGATGCCGTCAGAGCCGGGGGCCTTCCGGGGTTTGAGCTGTTTAATGGCCTTCTCTACTTCACACGGGGTGACTGGGGCAAGAGACTCGGTCGGGGGGAGGGCTACTCGCCGTTCGACTTCCTCATCCACCTTCTGTAGCTGGATGGGCTCGATTGGGAGTGTACTGGGGGAGCATTGGGCCTCTAGGCTGTCGGCCAGGCACTCGGCCTTTTCGGAGTCGTCAAAGGCATCCGGAAGGTTGGGGCGTTTGAGAGGGGGCATGGGGGACTCGACATCCTTCTTGAGGGCTCTCGCCAAGCTCCAATACGCGACGTGAGATGGCGAGATTCCCCCAAGAAGTTCATCCCAACGGGTCTGCTGCAGCTCCTGCATGGTCTGCTTTACGTCCCTCTGTAAAGCTCGCATGCGAGTGCGGTTTTCCTCGTTTGGGAAGCTGTCGTAGGCACGGATGGCTGCATTTCTTGCGGTCAGCAGCGACCTCGCGTCTTCCGGCAGTCTCCAGCGGTGCTGGGGCAGCACTGGAACCTGCCGGGAGCAGTCTTTTACGACTGATTGAGTGTGGCTGCTGAGGGCATCGATTGCGCATCGGACGTCATCTAAAGACTTAATGTCGTCGGGTATGTTGTCAAGGTCCGGTGAACTGGTAGCTTTGAGTTTGTCCTCAAGGCTGTCCCAGTCAACTATCGTCTTGGTGGGCGGGGCCGTGGGGGTTGGGGGACCTAATTGTAACAGGACCGGCCGGTGGTCGGAACACAGAGTTTGAAGCACTTCTATCGAGCACAACTGAAGGTTGATGTTCTTTAGAAGTGCTATGTCTAGAATGTCTGGGGTGTGATTGACATTGTACGGAAAGTGAGTGGGGGTCATTGGGGCAATGATGTCGAAGTTGAGTCGGTCAACGAGTCTGTCAAGGGCTCTACCTCTGGTATTGGTGGATACGCAATTCCACCGTTCGTGTTTGCTATTTAGGTCGCCAGCCAGAATGACTGCGCCTCCTAGATTGAGAAGGGCCTCGATGTCGCTTCCGAGTAGTGGTTTGTCGCCACTGCAAGGGAGATAGACTGAAGCTAGGGTAATGGGTTGGTGGCCGGTCATGGCTAGCCGACAGACAGAGGCCTCAATGCTCGTGAGAGGGGGGGTGTCGATGGGTATACAGTGCAAGGACCTTTTGTAATAGATGAGAGTGCCGCCCTTTGCGGAGTTCACTCTATCGTTACGCACTAAATCGTAGTTGGGGATTTTAGGCCCGCGAGTGCAAGGTTTAAGGTGTGTTTCTTGCACTAGTAAGACATCGATTTGGTGTTCGCGAAGGAAATCTATGATTTGCCAACGCTGGGGGAGGATACCGTCTGCATTATAGAATGCGACGGTAATAGATCGGGGCTTGAGTCTACCTTTGGAGGGGTTTAAATCCATTATGGAGAATTAACATTGAACTCCGAGATGGCTGCGATGAGTCGCGAATGCTTAAGCATTGCTATGCAACGCTGTTCAGTGTTATGCTGGGTTGCTCTGAGCTCCCTAGCCAGGTCGCGGACCTGCTCCATGTTAATGGCGCTGGCAAAGCGGATGACAAGGCTAAGATCGTCTTCCTCCACCGTGTCTGGGACAGGCGCTGGAGGGGAGACCTTAGGGGGAAGGGGCGCTTTGCTAATCTTAGCTGGTTTGGTGGGGGGCTTGGGGGTCGGCTTGAATGCCGTGGGCATGGAAACTGGAGTTTCCATGAGTGGAGGTGGTGAAGCCAAGACTGCTTGGCTTCTCCAGGCGGGTTGCAGCTCCTGGGAGGCTGCGATGTTAGGGGTGAAGGCGGGTGTTTTGGTCGGACGTAGAGGTGGGAAATCCTCAGTACGTGGGACAGCGCGGCGTGCGGGCCGGGGTTCCGAGGCAGAGGGCGCGGAGCCTTTTTTGCCAGGCCTACGACTAGCGCGTGGTGCCTTGGGGCATCCGCGGTAGTTCGCTGGATGTCCCAGGGCACCGCAGAGTACGCAACCAGGGGGTTCCGTACACTCGCTCTTGTCTTTGGGGCGGGGGCAGTCAGGGGTGCCGTGATTGCCTAGGCATTTAACGCACCTAGGCTTGGCGTAGCAATTTCTGGCCGAGTGGCCATAGAGTTGGCATCTATGGCACTGGCCAGGGGGACCTTTTTTGTGGGGCATCTCGATTCGTATGCCGGATAGCCGGCATACGGTAGTGAGCGTGTTGATGATACGCTTTCCGGCGGGGGACAAGTCTAGTGTGACCAGCACTAGGTCAAAGGGGGCTTTTGTCTTGCCGCTATGCATGCGGTGGACCTCGTGGGCGGGGTATCCTTGGGACTTAAGGTCCTCAAGGATGTCGTTGGAGTTAAGCTCCTTTGGGACACCTCTGATGACGACGCGCAGAATGCGCTCGTCCTCGAGGGCGTAGGTATGAAAGCCGATGCGTTCGGCTTTCAGGACGGTCGTGAGGCGACGATGGTCGTTGGGAGTGGGGACTTGGACCTTGATCCCTTGTTGGGTGGTCCGAGCAGAGGTGAACGCGATTTTGCGTTCGTTAAGAAGAAATGAAACATTGTTCCATTTCTCCTTGTCCTGAATGAAGAGGGGCGGGGGGCGTTCGATGCGGGGGGGTTGAGATGCGGGAGGGGCAGACTGGGAGGACTCCTGGTCAGAGTGCTCGGGTGGGGGGGTCGTCACTGAGGTCGCAGCGGTGGCGGCCTTTTTGGACGTTTTTGTGGGTACGGGGACTTTGCGCTTCCTCTTCTTTGAGTTTTTGGAGTCGACGGTCGTAAAGCCGTCGCCGTCCTCACTCTCCGAAGAGGAAGATATGCGGTCTTGGACTTGGTAGTCCATGGGGGTAGTCGCGGGGGCAGGGGTTGGTGGACGTGAAGCCACCGCCAGAGGTGAAGCCTCTTCGGTTGGCTCGGGCGAGAGGGGAGAGTCGCGGCGGTTTAGGGCGGGCAGCAGAGCGACCATGACCTCGGGTGGGATGCTCAGAAGGAGCTGATCGAGAAACCCGGGTTTCTCGTGTATGAGGCGGAGGGCCTCTTGGTGGGCGGGGGACAGCTCTGGGTTGGAGGTCCCAGAGGTGTGTGCGGGTTGGTGGGTTAGCCTAGGGTGTCCATCCTATGTGTGGTGTGTAGTGTGCCGTCAGTAAATCTTATTGTACTGACGGGTGAGTGCCTAAGTCCCTAGCAGCCTGAGACGCAGAGGGTAGTAGTGAACCGAAGCTCAAGCTACGCCCAAACAACGTTACAGGAATGGATGGTAGGGAAGGGCAAGGGTGGGAGGGAGATGACTGGCGTCGGCTAGGAGACCCCCCAAGGCCGGTGGTTCCAGTCCCATCCGCTGTTTACGTTTCCCAGAAGGGGAACCGCGAGCGCACGGGGCACGCTCTACCTAGCTTCGTTGGCACCGTTAAGTATCCACTAGGTAACCACTAAAGCGTGGATTTACAAAAGACAGGACGGATCCCGTTAGAAACAGGCCTGGCCGCGCAGTGAAAACTACACTCGGTTCGGCTGGGAGCGGTTCGATGACACGGTGCACGTAGGCAGCGGCGACGACAGCGGCAGGAGACACGATGCACGTCGGCAGGGGCGACGACAGCGAGCAGGAGCGGAGCGCGGCGCGAGACGTCCGACCGGGGCGGCGAACGAGAGCGAACTGTGTGCGAACGAGAGCGAACTGTGTGACGATTTGCATGGCTAATGGCGTTCTTTATATAGTTTTTCGCTCAAATCCGGGGGTGAGGCAACGGGGGGCGTTACCACTGTTAGACTGAGACGGACTACGCGATAGAGATAGCTATACGCTGTTAGACTGAAACGGACAACTGTGCGAAAGGGACAGCGATATTTACTAACCTACCTCGGAGCAATACCAACGGGAGAGCCGCGTACCTATCCTACTTCGAAGCAATACCAACCAGAGAGCCACTTGCCATACAAAACTGTATTGCGCCTGTTTAGCTCCTAACGAAATGAAACCAAACTAAACGATTTATTTATTTGGAAAACTGTTACAATAATTAAACTTACAAATAGAAAAAATATAAAATATAACAATTACACATTAACATAACACGAAACTATAAAACAGATCAAAAACTTATCTATGCTATTTTCATAATAAACTTATAAATCACAACACATTAATTAATCACACTAACCACTATTTTCATCTCGCACAATAATTAATAAATATCCAGGACAATTAAGATTGTATGTTAATTGTCCTGGATATTTATTTATTATCCTATAATTTTTGGATATTTGCACAGAACCCCTGAGGAGATACCCTCTGACCTAAATCTAAATAAATAAAATAATATACAGGTTGTCCCAAAACTAATGCCACAAATTTTGGCTGGTGATAGCTTTGAGCAAGACCTAACAAAATAACGAAACATATCGTCGTATCTTACGAATAAGGGCATAATTTCAAAATGAAAACTTTTCACGAAGTGGTTTCAACTAGAGATGGGACGGATATCCGGTTACTATTCTATCCGGCCAGTACTTTAGTATCAGCCTGGATACCGGATAATAGCTCAATTATCCGGCCCCCGCCGGATAGTTAGAATTTCGTAAATGAACATCGAAAAACACAAAACCAATTTTTAGTCTACCCCAATAACCTCTTTAATGAGGTAGGAGAAAAAGAGTAGTAGAGTAGGAAAAAAAGCGTCGGTGGCGCAGCGGGTAGTGACTCCGTCCTCCTTACCAGGGGTCGTGGGTTCAAATCTTGGCCACTGCGTCAATGAGTTTTTCGAAACTTACGTGCATTTTCATACAGACTGCTTTAACGGTGAAGGAAAACATCGTGAGGAAACCTGCACATCTGATCTCTAGATGTGTATGATGGTCGCGTTGCACACGTCCGTAGGTGTAAATCTAAATGCCCTACACGTGACCGCGGGTGATGCTAAATGCAACACTAGGCAACCGCCGACTATATCTTGTGGGAAGAACGGTTGAATGTGCCACACGATAAGAAGAATAATGAGGTAGTAATTATGCATTTTGAGCGCCGAGGTTTCTGCCTTCTTCCCAGTGATACCTCGAGAAATCACCTCACATAAATTACACTTAGCAAATTGTTGTTCTTAGACGAAATCTCATCTCCTCTCACCAATATTATAAATGCAAAATTATGGATGTTTGTTTGTGTTTTTGTTTGTTTGTTTATTTTAGTTTATTTATTTGTTTGTTCCGTTTTCACGCCACAACTACTGAACGGATTTAGATGAAATTTGATAGGCAGATAGATAAAGCACTCAGCTAACACATATGATACTTTTTGTGCCGGAAACTTAAGGGTTCCTGGAGGAATGCTTAGAAACTCAAAAATTACCCTTCGTCACTAGATGGCGGCACCTTAACATTTTTTCTCTCTGGATCCGATTCTAAAGTACACGCAGACAAGTCGTGGACGGGAAGCTGATACGTCCATAAAGGCGACTTTTTCTGTAAACTTGCCATTTTTACAAACACAAATCAAATTAAGACCACTACCACGATTTAATTTTTATCAGTAACTTAAAAAAGGAATCGCTATAAGCGATAAGATCGCCTACATTTCACCACTCTGTAACTTTAATATTGTGCCTTTTGTTGTTAAATATTTTTTTTGTGTGTGTACAGTAAAGAGTATATCAATCAAAAACGTTGTGATTGTTTGATTGAATACATAAACAAACACCACGCCTTTCGGCCAGAAGTCTTCTTTCATGAAGGTGTCCAAGCTCTGAGTCGGGACACGCACCACGAACGCCTTGAAGTGAGTGTCGTAACACGAATCCAAAAGCTGAACCCTTACGATCATCTTGGTCTTGGTCCTGACATACTCCTGCACGTCCTGCACCTGGGTGGTGAAGTGAAGCCGGGAAAGGTAGAGACTCGTCACCGGCGTCGCAGATCGCAGCAAGAAGTTGGGACCAGTCGGTGCGGTGCCGCTTTGATTGCGACACGGTCTTAGCTTTCGCATAGTCATGTCATAGCAATTAAGGCTGCCATCCGTTTGCAGACATTTTTAGACGGCAGGATAATTTCGCCGAATATTCGGCTATCCAGCCGGTGGCTTGGCCGAATATTCGGTATCCGGTTATCCGGCCAAAACACTATACGTCCTATCCCTTGTTTTAACATTCTGTTTTCAACAGAAAGTGATATTTTTGAAGTGTTAACATTCAAAACATAGCTTAACGATTCTTGGGTTGTTATAAGCATAAGCGATTTTATCTCAATATATAACGTTATGTACGCAATTTAACTCTTTCAGGATCATGATTAACAATCAGGAAATTACTGAGAACTTCGCGAATACAGCCGATACGAGTATAAAAACTATAGTGGTATCAAGGTGATGTATCAAACAATGAAGTAGGATAATCGAGTCATAGATACTTGTAGTCGACTGAGCAAGGAATGTTCGCTCTCTAATTTGTGGTAGATCTATTAACTGCAGGCCAATGTTCACAATCACCATGATTGATGATTAACATAGAGCAATGGACCCCTTAATCCCTTCTAGACCTGGGAGTAGTTTTTCGTTTGATTATGTGTTTAAAAGTACCTGGATATTCAGGAAAGGAAATATACCAAATGCTACTAATACATGTACCTATCAAACTGATGAAGTTGGATGATCGAGTCACAGAGGTCAACTTGGCAAGGAATGTTATGTCTCCCAGTATCAGTAGGGATTTGTGGTAGGTCTGTCAACGGTAAGCCAATGTTCACAATTACCATGATTGCTGAAGAACATAAAACAAAATATTTAGTTTTGGCGATCCACTGCGAAGCAGAAAATTTAAACGCTTGATGTAGGTGATAGCTCTCGAATTATTGATTCGATCATATAAAATAATCTCTAAACATTTTTGGGAAATCTTAAGATTACTAGATGTCATTTTGAATGGGACAGCCTAATATTTATTGTCATAGCGGCAAAAGAAATACACACTCTGTAAAATTTCAACTCTCTACTTATTACGGTGCATGAGATACAGCCCGCTGACAGACAGACAGACGAACGGACGGACGGAAAGTGGAGGCTTAATAATAGGGTCCCGTTGGCTTTTGAACTTTGAACCCTAAAAAAGTTAAATTTTGCCGCCACTTTTCCATCTTTCTTCCAAAACAACGTCTTCGTCTCGTCTACTTCGGCCAGGCAGTCTTTCAATCAGCAGCTTGGGTGTATTAAAAATCTAAAAATACAGTTGTCTCCGATTAGGGTAGGTACTTTTGTCCCACAATGTCGCCACTGCTCTGTCTCCCTTGCGATTTAAATGAAATGGTCACAGAGTTTGAATCGCTACAAAGTGGCGCTCATACAAGAGACGTGTTTTTAGAGTTTCTTGTACGATAGTACGGAACCTTTCATGTGCGAGTGCGACTCGTACTTGGCCGGTTTTATTTTTATTTTAGGTAGTTAGTCACGGTGACCTTCTAGAACAAACGTAATATGATCGCCTTTCTATTTTTAATCAATCTAATTAATTTTATTTGAAAACCTCGAATATAATAAGTCAGCACCTTGAGGTCAAAAAGAGCAATTAACTCATTGTTTGCAAGGAAAATATCCAAGTATTATACATTTCTAAAATGGGCATGAAACAAGGTTTTTTTATAGCATAATATGCTCTATCTCATAATGACAAAAATTATTGAGTATTTTTTTTTACTTCGCAGATGTATAAAGTTTCATTATCGAATATTTTTAAAGATTTTTTTTAAATTGATGATGTATTTCTGATGGCATCTTTAATTTTTTTGTAGAATAAAGTAGTGAATTCGGGTGGAGACACTAATCAACAATATTTGAGTCCAAAAAAAAACAAGTTAATTAAAAATGATGATGATGTGTGATTTGTCCTATATATTATTATTATTATTAAAACATAGTAGTGATTTTAATTTTTTTTTAATCTGGTATACCTCGAAAACCATAAACTTTTTCAGAACACATGTTTCATTATTTTAATAGGTCTTGATCAAAGCTATCACCAGCCAAAAGGAGATCATTAATTTTGAGCCTTTTATGAAAGTGCCGGCCAACAAAAAAGAAGTACGAATTGTTAGAACTAGCTATTTGGAGCAATAGTTAATGTTAATATGACACAAAAGTTGAAAAATTTAATGAAAATTGTTCCAGATGATAAACTCTAGTTATATCTGAGCTTTCAGGAATCAATAAATGTATGAAAATGACGATTCATCGATCTTATATAACATTGTTCAGAAAAACCCCACAACTTTTGTGTCATTTTAACTATTGCTCCAAATAGCAAGTTCTAATAATACGTAATTTTTTTGTTGACTGGCACTTTAAAAAAGGCCAAAAAATGTGTGGAGCCTGAATGATCTCCTTCGTCGCATTAGTTTTGGAACACCGTTAGTTAGACACAGTTAGAAGAATATTTTTTATATCACACCTAGTCCTAAAATCTAAAAACATAAACTTGACGGGCTCGTTGGCTCAGTGGTTTGTGCCCCTGACTACATCCGAGAGTTGTGGGTTCGATCCCCACCCGGCGCAGGGCAAACATTTCTATGATGAGTAGATTTTTTACTTTTCTCTCTGTTATCGCAGGCAACAGCTAGTAATAAAATAGTGTACCCCATGTCACTCCCACAACTGAGACAAATCTAATAACATCAAATATTGAAATCCGACAAAAGAAGTTGAATCCGTTTAGGCTGTAGAGCGTGCCAAAGAATTAAACATACTTACATACCTCGTATTGGTTCCTGACGCCTACTGGTCATAAAAAATAAAACTCAACACTTTGCACGTAACGATGACGTCAGTTGCAGTGATGGGCAAACAAAAATAGGCAGTTATGTAGGATAACTAATAAATAACACTTGTCCCTTCTGCAGTTTTTATAGTATTTCAACTGTACCAACCGTAGCCGCTAGATGGCACTGACGTCGGCAAAACTCTCAGCAATCTCCGTTTCAACAAGGTTATTCAGACTATTTCCCGCCTTAAGAGAATATAAGATACAAAATATAATACAAGCAATAATCAAGTGATAACAAAAATATCGTATAAGTATGAAAAAAGTGAAACATTATTTTTACAAGTGAAATTATAATACAATACAACCTATATAAGTGTTTCTATTTCCTATCAGTGAAAAAATAATAATAAAGTAATACATCACAAGTAACAAAATATTGTTCTGAGTGGCATTTTGATTTTTACTCTAGGTAATCCTAATTTGACTAAATGACTAATATGTTGTCCATAGAGTGAGATGAAACGTTTTTGAATAATCTGATGTGAACTTTTATAAGCATTTATAAAGTTTAATTTATTTTTCGAAATATTATTTATGTCGTAGTCCAAGTTCAAATCAGGTTGTGAGACGAATTTTCTTAAAAATGAACATAACATGCATAGTAATAAATTAATGATGAAAGTAATATTTTTGAAAGAAATATTATTAACAAGTCTGGGTTCTTTAGAAATATTCTCTAAGATAATTGGAGACGCCAAGTGTTGGTTTTTAGTTTATTTATTTTTTATAATCTCGCATTCCAATTTCCCGCCCTGTTCTGTGCACCTTTTTTGCCTGCGCTTGCGCGCCCCCTCTCTGCGAGCGGATGAACTAGAAAAGCTAAGATGGCTGATCGTGTTACGTTGCAATTTCGATCGCTGTCCCTTTATTACCGCAAATAATCCATATTCCGCCTTCGATATTTCTAATAAATGCGCTAACGTCGTTTTGAACCCTCGTGAGTGTGGTGAAAGAAGAAAGGAGCTCCTTCTGGACTGTGCCAGTGCTAGAAGATCCTGGATTGCAGTGCGCGTTCTAGAAGCTTCAGCAGCCATTGAGGTTGGTGCACATCCTTTCCTTTACCTCTATTTTTTCGCGAGATTGATTTTTTGGTAATTAATAATCTAGTCATTGCGACCAGTTTCCAAAAACAATAAAGCGGCGTTACCATTTTTTTGTGGTAACTGAACACATACGACTCGTAAGGAGTCGTATGTGTTCAGTTACCTATAATTTACAGATAACTTCCTACGATATATATAATGTATATAAATAATACTTATTTATCCCGCCCTTAGTAGATTATAAATTAATTAACCTGCTAAGTGTACCTACATCTCGCCCATAAGGGCGAAAACACAACAGAGCGGCGCGGCGCCGCGACGCTGAAATCGGCGGCGCGCGTTGCGCCGCACCGCCGAACGCAGCGTTGCGCGGCGCGCGTGCCGCGCCGCTCGTAGCTGCGGCGCACACCGCTCCTAGCCGCGACGCGCACCGCTCGTTTCCGCGGCGCGACGCTCGTAGCCGCGGCATGCGCCGCTCATATCCGCGGCGCGCACCGCTCGTATCTGCGGCGCGGCGGCTCATATGATGTCCACAGTTTCTGTAGGTCGCACGCTTGTTTTTAGGGTTCCGTAGCCAAATGGCAAAAACGGAACCCTTATGGATTCGTCATGTCTGTCTGTCTGTCTGTCCGTCCGTATGTCACAGCCACTTTTTTCCGAAACTATAAGAACTATACTGTTGAAACTTGGTAAGTAGATGTATTCTTTGAACCGCATTAAGATTTTCACACAAAAATAGAAAAAAAATCAATGAATTTTGGGGGTTCCCCATACTTAGAACTGAAACTCAAAAATTTTTTCTAACATCATTTTTTTCTAAACTGAATAGTTTGCGCGTGAGACACTTTCAAAGTGATAGATGTGTGTGTCCCCTGTAACTTCTAAAATAAGAGAATGATAAAACAAAAAAATATATATGATATACATTACCATGCAAACTTCTACCGAAAATTGGTTTGAACGAGATCTAGTAAGTAGTTTTTTTAATACGTCATAAATCGTAAACCGCAATTTACCTACAACGAACTACAACATCTTTTATATCATGTTACTTACTGCTACGGAACCCTTCATGGGCGAGTCCTAAGTTCTTAATGTTCTAAGTATGCGTTGTGTGATTTTCCCCTATATCTATACCGCATAAAATATAATAACTCGCAACTATAAACATATATTTATTGTTAAAATAAACTCGCATATTTCATTATGTTTTAGATTAATATACTAAAATCATACGAATTTCATAATTGCATTTGTGGGTATTAGTGAATAATTTCGTGTCGTGCGGCCGCGACTGGTCTCGAGACGCGCTTGTCCGTTCACGAATACATTATAAGTACTTACTTAGATAGTTATTCATATTGTACAGCCTATTCTATTTAAAGTAACTATAATTTAGGAAAATGGCGAAACCTCAGATTCAAGACTCAGATTATGAAATTCGTGATGCTGAACTTACTATATTGAATGCTAAACAAAACGCGTTGTTTGAATGTGTTCAAAGAATTTATGATTTATCAAAAGATATAAGTACAAATGCACAGGCTAAGGAGATATTTCTTCGAGAAAGTTCTAATATTGATAATTTGCGAAATGAATTCCAGTTAGCCTTAGATAAAACTAACAAAAGACTTTTAATTGTCCAACCTACAGGTTCACCTAACTATAAGCCATTAGTTGCATTTGAACAGCTATATTCGAGCATTAGGCACATACGCAGGGCTTGAATACCTACGAACGAAAACTGTAATCAACGCTGTCAGGACATGAGCGTGGCACCGCGTAAATCAACACCCAGTTTGCCTCCTATCGAACTCATACGTAGTCGGTCCCATAATGAATTGTCCTGATATAGTTCTACGCGACATATCGATAGATGTTATGTTGCATTGAATAGTACGGTTCTCAGACACTTTATAAACGAACACGCATGGACTTGACGAGCGTAGTTCGGTTTAGCAGTTTGTTTGAACAACAAGTGTCGCGTATTTTTTCAAAATGTCGAAAACCGAGTATCGAAGCGTCATAAAGTTTCTATTTAAAGAAGGCTTATACCCGCCCAAATTAAAGAACGATTAGATGGTGTGTATAAGGAGTGTTCTCCCTCTTATAGCACAGTAAAAAATTGGGTGAAAGAGTTTCGCCTCGGGCGAGAAACCGTCGAAGATATCGGCCATGACGGCCGACCGGTAGAAGTGCTCACTCCCGATACTATTGCTCAAATCGAAGAAGAGGTTTTGAGTGACCGCCGTTTGAAGATTAGAGAAATTGCAGCTAGACTTGGGCTCTCTAAAAGTACTGTCCATCGTGCAATCGATGAACATCTTCATATGAAAAAAGTCAGTGCAAGATGGGTCCCGAAACTTCTGTCAGCTGTGCAGAGACGGGAGCGATTTCGCTGTGCTGCCGAGTTTTTAGATCTTTGTGGAGAAAACCCAAAGAACGTGATCGAGAGACTAGTGACTGGTGATGAAACTATGATGTTATATTATGATCCAGAAAGCAAGCGCGAGTCAATGGAATGGCGTTATAAGGGTGAAAAGCCGCCTAGAAAGGCAAAGGTGCAACAATCTATCAAAAAAATCATGTGCACAATCTTTTGGGATTTTCAAGGTATTTTGATGGTTGATTTTAAAGAGCGCAATACAGTCGTAAACGGCGAATATTATGCTTCATTAATATATAAACTGCGAGATATTATAAAGGAGAAGCGCAGAGGCAAATTGAGTAAAGGCGTCCTGTTGCTTCACGACAACGCCCCCGTGCACACCGCCGGTGTTTCGAAGGATGCAGTGCATCAATGCGGGTTCACGGAGCTGGATTACCCACCTTATAGTCCAGACATGGTTCCGTCCGACTATTACTTATTCCCAAATTTAAAGCGGGACTTAAGGGGAAGAAAATTTTCAAGCGATGAAGAGTTGCAGGCGGCCGTCTTCAGTCATTTTGAAGACAAAGATTGCGATTATTTTTATAAAGGATTAGAAATGTTATTTCACCGATGTCAGAAGTGTGTCAGTATTGATGGAGACTATATTGAAAAATAAAAATGATTGCATTTAATTTTCTTTTTTATTTCATAGTTAGGCCAATTCATTATGGGACCGACTACGTACCTTTCGATGGTGACATTCGTTCGTGGCCATTATTTTACGCGAGTTTCAAGTCGAATATACACGACAATCCATCGCTGACAGATAGCGAGAAACTATATTATTTGTTAGGTAAAATAATCGGTAAGGCTCGTTCCACACTCTCAGGCATTACGCCTAGCCCTGAAAATTATCAGCTGTTATTTCAAACTTTAATCGACAAATACGAAGATAAGCGCACACTGGCTTCTTCTCATATGAGCCAGATATTTGATTTTAAACCGGTAACTTGTTCATCAGCTGACAGTTGCGATTTATTCATTGATAGATTTGTCAATGCGGTCAAAGCCTTACAAAACTTAAAGGTTGATAATCTAACCGACATGATATTTTTACATGTCGCCTTAAAGAAGCTCGACTTAGATACGGTTCGCGCCTTCGAAATGAACTGTGGTTCGTCTTCTACACCCACGTTTGAAAGTTTGGTTTTGTTTATAAAAAATCAGAGTAATATATTGCGACGCACGGAGACTGGTATTATTGGTACTCCCTCTGGTAGTACAAGGTAGCCCACAGCTGACAGCGCGCGCGCCGCTCGCAACACAAGTAAATCAGTGCCGCCGCCACCGCAATATAATACTTACTCGTATGTTAATACGGTCGAGTCTACCGCTAGTGCAAAATGTTTATGTAAAAATATTATACATCAGCACTTATTCAAATGCCCCGATTTCAATAAAGTGAGTCCCGAAGACCGAATCAGTAAAAGAAACTAACTCGTGTGTAAATTGTCTTAGCATTAAACATCGAGTTTCGCAATGTAAATCAAAGTTAATTTGCCGTGTATGTCAATTGAGACATCACACACTTTTACATTTCAATCGGGAATCGAACCCAACCTCCTCCGCCGCGCAGTCCCAGACCGCAAGCACCGCGCCATAGGGTAACACGCTGCCGCGGGCGGCTGCCGCTGATGACCACGCTGAATACGTTAAAAACAACCGACTTCAATCGCAACAACTCCAATTTTGCTATGTTTTGTTGATTTTCTCAAAAACCGCTGAATCGATTTCGATAAAATTTATATGGGACCACCTGTGAAGTATACCCTTTCAAACAAAAAAAGAATTTTCGAAATCGGTTCAGGCGTCTTCGAGTAATCGGTGAACATACATAAAAAAAAAAAAAAAAAAAAGATTCCGACGAATTGAGAACCTCCTCCTTTTTTTGAAGTCGGTTGATAATATACCTTCTTTGGTAGTAGATAATATTACTGAAAGTTTACCAACCGCGTTAATTGATACATCCGCTCTTTCTTATTTGAATAAAATCCCGCTTGCAGACAGTGCGTTTGCTACACCGAATAAAATAGATATTCTTGTCGGTGCCTCGCTTTTCCTGCATTTATTATTGCGTGACGTTGTTCAAACTGATGATCCGTCCGCACCTCCCGCCATTGAAACGGTACTAGGCTATATCATTATGGGGTCTGTACCTACACTGTGTAACCGCGCGGCGCCTCTGACCGCTTGCTGTACTATAGGGCTATCTCCGGAGCCTATAGACACATTGATTAAACGTTTCTGGGAGCTCGAAGAGCTCACTGTACCGCCCGCTCAATGTAAGGATGACATTGAATGCGAGGATTTTTATAGGGCTACTACTGAGCGAGATCCCGCTAGTGGTAGATATACAGTTGGTTTACCCTTCCGTGACGATATGTATCTCCTTGGTAATTCGCATGATATTGCTCGCAAGCGATTTATGTGTTTAGAAAAGAAGCTAGAAGCCTCACCTAAAATGAGAGCGGCATATGATGAAGTGATCAGAGATAATCTGGCGCAAGACTATTTATCGCCCGCACCTCCTGCTGATGACCCTGGTGACTCATCGCTCGATTATGTGATACCACATCACGGGGTCTTGCGCGAGGATAAATTGACGACAAAACTGCGTGTAGTCATTGACGCCAGTGCTAAGACTGACTCTGGGCAATCACTTAATGATTTGTTACACTCTGGCCCTAATCTGCAGGGCGATCTATTTAAAATAATTTTAAACTTTCGACTTCACGCTGTTGCGTTGACTGCAGATTGCCGTCAAATGTTTATGCAAATAGTCATACGTTCATCTGATCGCCGCTTCCAAAAAATTCTATACAGGTTTGACCCTCAAGAGCCGCTTCTTCTCTACCAGTTTAATAGAGTCTGCTTCGGAATTAAATCCAGTCCTTACCATGCATTGCGCACTGTAAAGCAGCTGGTCGCCGATGATGGTGCGAAGTATCCTCGCGCGGCAGAGATCGTCTCTACCTCGCTCTACATGGACGATATTGCCTTTTCGGTAGAGACTGAAATAGAGGCGAAGGCTGCTTCTAAAGAGCTCGTAGACCTATTTAAAGGAGCTCAGTGGGATTTAGTCAAATGGAATAGCAATTCCAAAGCAGCCCTAGAAGATCTACCTCCGTCGCACAAACTCATTTCAGAAGTAGAGTTCGACAAGTCAATACAACACAAAATATTAGGTTTGTATTGGTCCACGAACGACGACTACTTCTACTTTAAAATCTCACCCACAGAGGAGAAATGCTCTAAACGCGTGATATTATCGACCATCGCACGTCTCTGGGACATCATGGGATTCGTGGCTCCGTGTGTTCTGTACGCCAAGCTACTAATTAAAGAGCTGTGGCGCTTGAACTTGCAATGGGATGATGCCCCCCCGCCCCACATTAATACAATGTGGAGACAATTTTGTTCACAGCTTCCAAAGCTAAATGAATTAAAGATACCGCGCTATCTTGGTGTGACTTGCGATTGTGCTGTCACGTTGATGGGATTTTCAGACGCGAGTGAGCAGGCTTACGGTGCTGTCATTTATTTACACGTTACCTCTGCTAGCGGTGTTCGTACTCAGCTGGTCTGTGCGAAGTCCAAGATCGCGCCGATGAAACCACAGTCGATTGCTAGACTGGAACTGTGTGGAATCGTGCTGTTAGCGAAACTTTTACGCACGGTATACGACACCTATAGGTCGAGGTTCCCAGTGGAAGTATACGCGTTCTCCGACTCTCGAGTCGCCTTATACTGGATACAAAGCTCGCCTCATCGCTGGCAGACCTTCGTTGCAAACCGCGTTGTCCAAGTTACAGACAACATTCCTGCTAACAAGTTTCATCACGTCGCGGGTGCTGAAAATCCAGCGGACTGCCTGTCTCGTGGCATTATGCCCGAGAAGTTGGCTTCACATCCCTTATGGCTGCACGGCCCACCTTGGGCGTCGCTACTGCCATCGCAGTGGCCCATCAATGACATCGATACTCCGCCACCGGTAGTGCCAGAGCAAAAAATACTTGCGCACCCGGTCGTAACGCCAGAACCTGATTCAATTATATATGAGCTCGCCCAGCGCATGTCATCATGGTCGAAGCTCTTACGAGTGATTGTATATATTTATCGCTTCGCAAAGCTATTACCGCGTCGCAGTTCTGCGATCATTTCATCTGATGACCTAGAGTTTGCAGAAAATAAATTGTTGCAAATTCTACTGCAAAAATATTTTAAAGATGAAATGTTTAATTTGAAAAACAACAAGCTTTGCTCGAAAGCTCTTAATAAACTGAGCCCCTTTATAAATGACGGACTCCTCAGAGTTGGCGGTCGCCTTCGTAACTCTGAGCTTACATACTCCCATAAACATCCCGCGATCTTACCTCGCCATGATCACGTAGTTGAAATGCTGATCGACTACTATCATCGCAAATATTTACATGCCGGCCCAGAGTTGCTAATATCTTTGCTCCGGCAAAAATACTGGGTTTTGTCGGCGCGTCGTATTGTCCGCCAGAGAGTCCACATGTGTAATACATGCTTTCGCATGAAACGGCAACCTACTTACCCCCTCATGGCAGACTTACAAGATTGTCGTGTTCAGCAAACCGCCAAGGCTTTTACACTTACAGGCTGCGATTATGCAGGTCCTATCCCATATGTTCCACAGAAGCGTAGAGGCGTCAAAGGCCAGAAGGCTTATATCTGCGTTTTTACATGTCTCACAACTCGTGCGGTGCACATAGAGATAGCTACTGACCTTAGCACGCCTAGCTTCTTAGCTGCGCTCAAACGGTTCCTAGCTCGCAGAGGCCCAGTAGAGATACTCCATTCTGATAATGGGACTAACTTTGTGGGTGCCAACAGTTACCTTAAAGATCTGTACAGATTCCTAACTAATGAATATAAGCCTCGCTTCGAAGAACATCTATCGGAGAATCGCATTAAATGGAAATTTAATTGTCCAACGGCGAGTCACTTTGGCGGCTGCTGGGAAAGCATGGTTAAAGTAATAAAATCTCATTTGTTCAGAGTTATTGGGCAACAGTTATTATCGTACGAGGAACTAAATACGGTGCTTATACAAATTGAATGCTTGTTGAATTCGCGCCCGCTCACCGTATTGAGCCCAGATCCCTCGGAGCCCACCGCGTTGACTCCGAGTCACTTTCTACATACCGTACCGCTTCATTCTCTACCCGCACCGGAAGTAGAGTCTTCTAACTTAAACCTGCTCCATAGGCATGCTTTCTGGCGGCGATGGAGAGTCGAGTATCTGCATGGACTGCAAGTAAGACAGAAGTGGAATACCCCTTCTGCTCCTATAAAACCCGGGACTGTCGTTATCATTATTACTGAAAATGCCCCGCCTTTGGCGTGGCCATTAGCGATTGTACACCAGGTATACCCATCTAGAGACGGAATCGTTCGCGTCGTTTCCGTAAAGACCGCTAAAGGCGTATACACACGTCCAGTTACACGCTTATGTCCGTTGCCAAATCAATAATTAATATAAATAACCAAGTTTATTTTAGTTTAGTTTAATGTTTGTTATATATCCGCTTATTATATAGAGATTATGTACTTATAACTTCATAAGCACTTCTAACTTTGAAATATATATATATTTTTTTAAAGGTGACCTTTGGCTGGAAATGGTGACGCCAAGTGTTGGTTTTTAGTTTATTTATTTTTTATAATCTCGCATTCCAATTTCCTGCCCTGTTCTGTGCACCTTTTTTGCCTGCGCTTGCGCGCCCCCTCTTTGCGAGCGGATGAACTAGAAAAGCTAAGATGGCTGATCGTGTTACGTTGCAATTTCGATCGCTGTCCCTTTATTACCGCAAACAATCCATATTCCGCCTTCGATATTTCTAATAAATGCGCTAACGTCGTTTTGAACCCTCGTGAGTGTGGTGAAAGAAGAAAGGAGCTCCTTCTGGACTGTGCCAGTGCTAGAAGATCCTGGATTGCAGTGCGCGTTCTAGAAGCTTCAGCAGCCATTGAGGTTGGTGCACATCCTTTCCTTTACCTCTATTTTTTCGCGAGATTGATTTTTTGGTAATTAATAATCTAGTCATTGCGACCAGTTTCCAAAAACAATAAAGCGGCGTTACCAATAATCATCAAATTAGCTTTCTCCTCAATTCGAGCGTTCTCTCCTACTCTGTTATCTTCAAGGATAACATTCAATGGTAAATGATTATTAGCAAAACCCTCACGGCATCCCTCACTTTCCTGCAACAGCTCCAGCTCTCCTCTTGTGTTCACGTTAACTCTGACCTGGTCTTCCATCTCAAGAGAACCCAAGCTAACCTCAACCTCAACCAGATTTTCCTCGGCTGTGCGCTCTTCCGTCAGTTCCTTCTCTTCGCAACTCGTACTGTCAGGAAGATTTTCCTGCAAGTTCCTGACTGCATTATTTTGTTCTACCTCCTGGGAATCTTCAGTGATTTCGGAATACGTTGTCATTTCATTCTCCTTCTCCACGGCCTGCTGCACTTCCTGAGCCCGCATGCAATTATCTGCTGTACCAACTTTTTCCTCGACCTGCTTAATAAAATTTACCCAACCTCTGTTTAAGGTTAAAATTTGTTTCTCGTAGTCCACAGTGGCCTTTTCCCGTGACAAGAAGTTTTGACCCAGTACCACCTCATGCTCTAGGTTCCTGATTATGATGAAACGTTGCGTAAAAGCCATCGAGTCAATTAATAAAAAACATTCGGTTGATCCGACTACGTCTGTTGACTTGCCGTTAATTGCAGTTACTGCTCCACTATAATGTTCATACGATAAATGCAGCTTGTTAACTAGCTCTTCGGATATGAATGATGTGGTCGACCCTGTATCAATGAAAGCTTTAATGGGAGTGTTTCTAATGATAACTGAAATAATTGGGACGAACAGACCCTGAAATCGCGAATCCTCTTCGGGTCCCTGGACTGCTGTAATTGACGCTGCCATCGCTGCTGTCTTCATGTTCTCATTTTGTAACGCTGTGTCATCATTCCTTGAACAAATTAAAGTGTTATTCCATTGCATTTGTGGGTCACAAGTTTCCTTCGATTGTACACGTTGAGGAGACGGCATTTGCACATCCGATGAGGAAGAGAATGGCGCAAATTCCTCAATGAGCTTATTGGATATTTTCTCATAATTATCATATTTATTAAATATTATTTTATAAAATAAGAGGGCTGCTCCCGTTAAGAATGCAGCTAGAACTTGCTTCTTTGTTACATCACCCCATCCTTTAAGGTTTGCAAATGATTCAAAGAGTCTAAAAAAATTATCAGCGTTCCCTGATAAACCATCGTACTTGTTAGAATACAATTGTTGCACTATAATCTCATCCATATTTATTATTTATTCATATCTTTATATTCATCGCATCTTAAATGCCAAAACCCAACGCAAAATAATATCATAAAATACTTAGCTTCGTATTTCACCACACTATGTAAGACTTCACTTTCACTATGTAGCGCCTAAATTTAGCACTATACCATGAATACCCGGCGCCTCCACCATGTAGGGATCGATGTAAACAATTTGATATTTTTTATATATTTTATTCGAATATTCACATGCACTCGGGGCGAAGTACTAACTTAAAGTCTGTCAATACATTTGTTTTCTATTCCACATTTCAAATATTCAAATCAACGTCGTATTTACTTTTTATACAAACCTATGCAGGCCTAACTCCTAACCTATATAGTCTCTACAGTACCAATGTACTAAACAACACTTCAAGTTAACAAACACAATACATTTTCAAAGAATACACGAAGAAATAATAACACAATCGAGACAATGGAGAAGCTGAACTTTCTATTTGAATTACTACGAATAACACTATGACTTATTATTACGATCTATACGATATACGTGAAGGTAGTATAACATTTCGAGCAATTATCTAAAAAAACCTAATTTTCATTTTATACCCTTTGGCAATGCTGTAAAGGCGACCCCCAGGCCCTCACTTGGCCTCGGCCTAAAGTTCCCTGTTGAGGTTTCCATTTCCTCTTCATATCTCCTAAACTACTCGATACAATACAGTCCAACTTTGCATAACAGAAGCTGACAACAATCTCTATCCGTATAAACAATGCTTACTTAGGCTACATACCGCCAACATACTAATAAATTCACAAATACATACAAAAAAGACATATTTTCGTAAAAGTTACACACACATTTCTAATTATTTCCAAAAGTAACAACTTCTACCTATCAAACTTTATTCCACCTAATAGAATTCCCTACGTTCTACAATAATACAATACCAAACAGAAACATTCATTGTACATTGAACCCTAAAAACAGTAAAACCAACAATTCTATAAGCAAATTCACGAACAAAGTGAATACCAACAAAACTAGCTATCGCCCGAAATAAAATACATATAAATACTGAGGGCGCTAACAAGCTGGACATACATACAAAGTTACATCAATGACACTATCGTAATTACAGAGCTTTTCATTCATTTAACATTTTTCCCTGCTAAAGCAGTAATAGCACACAAGATATCTTTTATCCCTTTCTAACGATTAGAGGAGTCCGACAACTGACGACATATACACTGTCTCACTCTAACGTTAGATATAGTCTAACACATTTTAAACAATTTCAATAAAAATTAAGTGCAAGTCATTAGCAATTGCTTATTGCATACATATACATATAAGTACAATGCCAAGATAATCGGCTGCCCGTAACAATAGTCAATATGCGTCTCATGTATTATATGTTTTTGGTTAAGCTTTTCAAAATTTCTGTTAGATAGTCGATATCTTTTACCGTTCCGAGATATTTGCATTTTTTGCAAAAAAATTAATGGAGGTCCAGATTTAACAAAAAATTTCCCTCTCTTGGAGGGAGCTTCGTAAATTAAAAGGTCTTTTACATGGACGTAACGTAGCCTAATTGCACTATTAGACTATTTATTAAGGGCTAGCCGCTTTGTAAACAGGTACCATAAAGCTATTTTCAAATCTTAATTTTTAATTTTTTCGTAGACGCCATATTAAAATAATGTATCTGTTACGGGCAGCCGATTATCTTAGCATTGTACTTATATGTATATGTATGCAATAAGCAATAGCTAATGACTTGCACTTGAATCTTATTGAAATTGTTTAGAATGTGTGTTAGACTATATCTAACGTTAGAGTGAGACAGTGTATATGTCGCCAGTTGTCGATCTCCTCTAATCGTTGGAAAGGGATAAAAGATATCTTGTGTGCTATTACTGCTCTAGCAGGGAAAATTGTTAAATGAATGAATAGCTCTGTAATTACGATAGTGTCATTGATGTAACTTTGTATGTATGTCCAGCTTGTTAGCGCCCTCAGTATATACATGTTTTTTGTTTCGGGCGATAGCTAGTTTTGTTGGTATTCACTTTGTTCGTGAATTTGCTTATAGAATTGTTAGTTTTACTGTTTTTAGGGTTCAATGTACAATGAATGTTTGTGTTTGGTATTGTATAATTGTAGAACGTAGGGAATTCTATTAGGTGGAATAAAGTTTGATAGGTAGAAGTTGTTAGTTTTAGAAATAATTAGAGATTTGTGTGTAACTTTTACGAAAATATGTCTTTTTTGTATGTATTTGTGAATTTATTAGTATGTTGGCGGTATGTAGCCTAAGTAAGCATTGTTTGTATAATTGGAGAATGTTGTCAGCTTGTATAATGTAAAGTCGGACTGTATTGTGTCGAGTAGTTTAGGAGATATGAAGAGGAAATGAAAACCTCAACAGAAAACTTTGGGCCGAGGCCAAGTGAGTGCCTGGTGGTCGCCTTTACAGCATTGCCAAGGGGTATAAAATGAAAATTAGATTTTTTTAGATAATTGCTCGAAATGTTATACTACCTTCACGTATATCGTATAGATCGTTATAATAAGTCATAGTGTTATTCGTAGTAATTCAAATAGAAAGTTCAGCTTCTCCATTGTCTCGATTGTGTTATTATTTCTTCGTGTATTCTTTGAAAGTGTATTGTGTTTGTTGACTTGAAGTGTTGTTTAGTACATTGGTACTTAACTTGTGTTGTGTTTTAGTGTTATTAAATTGTGTTTATACCTCGTTACTTTGGTGTTTTCGTGGGCTTGCCTGAGTGTCTTCTATCCTATTGAACCACCCTATGGTGAATGTTTAACTGTTGTGTACCGTTGTGCTAGGACGTGCGCAACAGTTTGGTCCTTCAGATCCGGATAGATAAGACACTTATAAGTTACCATGTCGAGAGTAACGAGGAGTGCGAAGAAGTTGGCGGAGGAGCAAGCTGAGCTCACTAAAGACGACTTGAGAGATGTGCCTGCGGACTTGGAATTGTCGGTGGATGCGGACGGGGCGGCGGCCTTGCAACGAACGATCCCGCCGTCGTCATCGCTCGTGCCCACTCTTCCGCAGGGACGAATCATTGATCATCGGGATCAGAAGGAGCCCGATGAAGTCGATCTTCAACATGATCAACGGCCGCCACCACTGCGGATACCCGGGGAACCGGAAGGCAGCGTGCTGATTGATCCTCGTGGATTCGTGCTACCACACCGACCAGTGGATGTGAAGAGCACCATGGGGAGCCAGGCTTCTCGCCGCAGCCATAGAATGGCCTTGGATGCACAGCGGCGACAGCTTGAGCTGGAAATAGCGATGGAGAAAGCGAAGACATCCATGGAAACAGCCAAGATAAGGGAGGATGTCTTAAACAAACAGTTGGCAGCCAAGATGGCCAACATCGAAGCTGCAGAAGCTGCAGCTGAGGAAGAAGTGGAGGAACGACGCTCGCTGACGCAGGTTGTGACAAACCAGCGAGTGGAAGAGTGGCTGAGTCGAACGCCGCGTATGGAAGAGGTGCCTTGTGAACGTGGACTACCGCGCCCTTCTGCCGCCGATGTGAGGTTCGACGATACGCAGCCGCGTGCATCGACGCTAACGCCGAGGAGGGAGCGGTCAGAAGAGCGCTCTCGTAGGCGGACTGAGGGAATAGATAAGTTAGCGGATGCGATAATAGGTATGTCTAGGCCTAGACCGCGGCAGACATACGAGTTACCAAAGTTTGATGGTAACCCAGCTGACTGGATCACATTCAAGCGCACCTATGAACGCTCAACGGAAATATACAAGTTTGAAGCGTTCGAGAACATGGCAAGGTTGCAGCAAGCGGTTGTGGGACCAGCGAAGATTGAAGTGGAGGATATTTTGAGAGGTGCAGGTGATCCTCAAGAAGTTATGTGTACTCTTGAGGAAGTATTCGGTCACCCTGGTGCGATTTTGGATTGTGTCTTAAGGAAGATTAAGACTTTACCGCGTGTGACCGAGAGTGGCAAGGAAATGCAAAAGTTTACTTCAGTTGTGAGAAATTGTGTGTCATTGCTGAAGAACATCAAGGCTGATGGGTACTTGAATAACCCTCAACTGGTGTGTGAGATACTGAACAAGCTTACGCCACTCCAGAAGCATTTATATAGTGAGTTTTTAAAGTGCAAAGACAATGTGTGTAGTGTGGACTTACGTGTGTCGCCAAGCTTGGACATTTTACTTGAATTCTTGGTTGAACGCTCGCGATCGGCATCGTTTCTGGTAGCCACGAACATGGCTGCACCCTCGGTTAGTGCGACTTATAACGCACCGCGTCCGCGAGTGTTACCTGTACATCGTAATGTACACAGAGTCGCGTCTCTAAGCTCCGCACCGGTTGCGTCGAGGAATGCACCGCGAAATGTAAGCTCCAGAGCAATAGCGTCAAGGAGTGTGCCGCGAACCGTAAGCTCCGCACCAGTAGCGTCGAGCAGTGCGCCGCGAGTAATGTGCGCGATGTGTGATGGCAATCACGTGCTGCCAGTGTGCAGAAAGTTTATAGCACTGGACAATAGTGAACGATGGAACGTGGCCAAAGACAGTCGACTGTGTTTCAAGTGTTTGTGCACTCGGCACAACCGGGAGTTTTGTCGTGCGAAGCGTTGTGAACAGTGCAACGCCCCTCATCATTCGCTACTACACTTCAATGGTGTGCCGGATGAGGAACGCCCACCCGAGCCGACGCCCTCGGCTCCTGAAGCTGAAGTGAAGCGGGCCTTTAGTGTCGGAGGTGTGTGCACTAAGGCCTTGCTGAAGATGGTGCCAGTCTCTATCAAGAGAGACAACTGCGTGACACAGACTCACGCCTTGTTGGACGATGGTGCTACAGTGTCACTAATGGACAGTAGCTTAGTGACCAGTGATGTTGGTGAGCCGTGCCCGCTCACAATAGTGACCGCGAACGGACAAAGGGTAACGGACAGTGAATCACGGAAAGTGAACATTAGTGTTTGTGGACCTAATGGACTGGAACATTGTGTGAATGTGCGTACTATGGCTCATTTGAATCTGCCTACTCAAACTGTACCAGTGTCAGTGTATGAGAACGCTCATCTTAGTGATTTGTGTGACACCATGGATTGCAGTGAGGATCGCAAGGAGGGAGGGGAGGCGAAGCCGCTGCTGCTCCTGGGCCAGGACAACTGGGAGCTCATCGTCGGCAGGGAGATCCGAAGGGGTAAGTCCGGTCAGCCGATCGCTTCTCTTACTCAGTTGGGATGGGTAATCCATGGCCCCTTGGGATACTGTGCATCCACTTCCTCTGATTGTGAAACAGTCCATTGTACAGCTTTAGTTAATAAGAGTAGGTTAGATAGGGATTTACATAGTTTAGTTAAGGCACAATTTGAATTAGATAGCATAGGTATAGCTGAGGTCGAGCGCAAGAACGCGGATGTTGAACGAGCCAACATGATTTTAGAACGCACTAGTCGCCGGGTCGAAAGTGGATGGGAGTGTGGTTTGTTATGGAGGGATGAAAACCCTATCTTTCCTGATAACTATAATCAGGCTTTAACGAGGTTAAAGGGAATTGAACGGCGCATGGATAAAGATCCGTTATTTGGCATGACATACGAAGCTCAGATCGACAGGCTTCTGAACGAGGGTTACGCTGAAAAGGTACCAGATGCATGGGAAGTACACCCTAAGTGGTACTTGCCTCATTTTGGGGTAGTGAACCCTAATAAGCCTGGAAAGCTTCGTCTGGTATATGATGCTGCGGCTTCATATAGAGGGGTTTCGATGAAATCGGAATTGCTCAGCGGACCCGTACTACTGAACTCGCTATTCGGTGTGTTGACGAGGTTCGGATTTGAAAGGATCGCCGTCAAGGGGAACAGGGGTGAGGATAAGGGGGCTCAATTGTGTTTATGGCGCGGGCAAGAAAGTGATAGACGCCCAGATCTGTACGCCATGAACTCCATGGTATGTGGAGCCACATCCTCGCCTTCGATGGCGATGTATATTTCGAACAAGAATGCTAGGGATTTGGCAGACAAATACCCTAACATTGTAGAGTCTAGTGTGAATGAACATTGCGTTGATGACTGTTTGAATGATTTAGATTTAGATGTAGATACTTTTAACTGGACTGATTCGCAAACGGTGCTGAAGTGGATAGCGTCAGACTCTAAGGACTATCGGAGTTTTGTTTCGCACCGTCTGAGCGAAATCGAATCAGGGAGTGATGGAAGCGATTGGCGCTGGCTTGCATCGGCGGATAACCCGGCCGATGAAGCGACCACGTTGGGCTGGCCTCGGGAAAGAAGCATGTGGTTTTCGGGGCCCCCCTTTCTGCGTGATCCTCCGCACCTGTGGCTGAACGCAGTCACCGAGGAAGTGCCTCAAGTTGACCTTGAGCTGAACGTCAACGTGACAGCTCAGGTGCAGGAGCCTCTGAACAATCATAGGCGGTACTCTGCATGGGAACGAGCGATAAGAGTAACGGCGAAAGCATTGGCCTTCGTCAGTAAATGCAGAGGACGGAACATTGACGCCTTAGAACAAGATGATCCCAGAAACATGGAATGGATATTGAATCCTCCGGCAGCTCCTCGCATGGGAGGAAGTTGCAAGAGACTCGTGCGCTCGGTAGAAAACGCGCTTCGAGTCACCTTGCGCCAGAAGGCGCCTCGAGAGGAGGCCGAGCCGACTGTTAACAGCCGGCCGCTCAACTGCGTGCCAGAGGAAGACACAGCAAGTCCCACCGTCCTCACGCCGAACCATCTCCTGATGGGGACGGGACCGGGCGCCGCCTCATTCGAGCCATCGTGTTCGGCGGACTTGGATGTCCGTCGACAGTGGAGGCGTGCAAATGCACTGGTGGATGTCTACTGGCATCGATGGCGGCGGAAGTATCTGCCGTCGCTCTAGTGACCCAGTGAACGTGAAAGTAGATGATGTCGTTGTCATATGTGACGACTCACTACCACGTAATCAGTGGCCAAAAGGCAAAATAGTGAAAGTATATCCCGGAAATGACGGGAAAGTGCGTGTGATAGATGTTAAGACTGGTCACGGTCTATTGAGACGACCGGTAGCGAAAGTCATCGTGCTGCCCACCGCCGATATTGTCCTAGGATAATTTTGAATTGTATAAATGTATCCTCGTACGGGGGGTGGAATGTTACGGGCAGCCGATTATCTTAGCATTGTACTTATATGTATATGTATGCAATAAGCAATAGCTAATGACTTGCACTTGAATTTTATTGAAATTGTTTAGAATGTGTGTTAGACTATATCTAACGTTAGAGTGAGACAGTGTATATGTCGCCAGTTGTCGATCTCCTCTAATCGTTGGAAAGGGATAAAAGATATCTTGTGTGCTATTACTGCTCTAGCAGGGAAAATTGTTAAATGAATGAATAGCTCTGTAATTACGATAGTGTCATTGATGTAACTTTGTATGTATGTCCAGCTTGTTAGCGCCCTCAGTATATACATGTTTTTTGTTTCGGGCGATAGCTAGTTTTGTTGGTATTCACTTTGTTCGTGAATTTGCTTATAGAATTGTTAGTTTTACTGTTTTTAGGGTTCAATGTACAATGAATGTTTGTGTTTGGTATTGTATTATTGTAGAACGTAGGGAATTCTATTAGGTGGAATAAAGTTTGATAGGTAGAAGTTGTTAGTTTTAGAAATAATTAGAGATTTGTGTGTAACTTTTACGAAAATATGTCTTTTTTGTATGTATTTGTGAATTTATTAGTATGTTGGCGGTATGTAGCCTAAGTAAGCATTGTTTGTATAATTGGAGAATGTTGTCAGCTTGTATAATGTAAAGTCGGACTGTATTGTGTCGAGTAGTTTAGGAGATATGAAGAGGAAATGGAAACCTCAACAGAAAACTTTGGGCCGAGGCCAAGTGAGTGCCTGGTGGTCGCCTTTACAGCATTGCCAAGGGGTATAAAATGAAAATTAGATTTTTTTAGATAATTGCTCGAAATGTTATACTACCTTCACGTATATCGTATAGATCGTTATAATAAGTCATAGTGTTATTCGTAGTAATTCAAATAGAAAGTTCAGCTTCTCCATTGTCTCGATTGTGTTATTATTTCTTCGTGTATTCTTTGAAAGTGTATTGTGTTTGTTGACTTGAAGTGTTGTTTAGTACATTGGTACTTAACTTGTGTTGTGTTTTAGTGTTATTAAATTGTGTTTATACCTCGTTACTTTGGTGTTTTCGTGGGCTTGCCTGAGTGTCTTCTATCCTATTGAACCACCCTATGGTGAATGTTTAACTGTTGTGTACCGTTGTGCTAGGACGTGCGCAACAGTATCCTATATCACTCCCACAATCTAAGAAGAATCTAATCACATCTCATTTGTGGAAATCCACCAAACGGTGTAGGCTGTACAGCGCACCAAAGAATTACATACATATATTCGAAAGCAGGGTAAAAACATGCATCTTTTTTTGCCCTAGAACACTACCTTACGGCATATTTTCATACTTTTTATTACGTCTTGTATCGAGAACGTCAGGGTATAGCAAGCTTACTGATAATGAATGCGAGTAAGCACTGTAGTGATAATTTGTGACACGCAAGATTCACCTACTTGCCATTTCCCCTACCTTTTTTCCCGTGAGAAATATACTGGCTGACATCTTTAAAAGTTTTTTTTTATATGCACAAAACGTAGCCAAATTGCAGAATTAGTATTTTTACAAACGGGCTAGCCGCTTTTTAAACATGTACCATAATGCTATTTTTATTTTTTTTATTTAAGTTTTAGTTTCCCGTACTAAAACTGAATACTGAATCGAGAATTTGTATGAAAACTAAAAAAAATGGAGATTCAGCATTTTTCTCATAGTCAATATGCGCCTCATGTATTACATGCTTTTATTTAAGTTTTTGAAAATTTCTGTCAGATTTTCGATATCTTTTACTGTTTCCGAGATATTTGCAATTTTTGCTAAAAAAAATATCGCAGGTCGAGATTTATCAAAAAAAAAATAAGCAAAAACGTGTAAGACTTGCTTTGTTACTTCGCCATTTTTTTATTTAACCGACTTCAAAAAAGGAGCAGGTTCTCGATTCGTCTGCATGTTGTTTTTTTTTGTACGTATGTTACGCAATTACTCCGCCAATCATGAACCTGTTACGGACAGACGAGCGGCCTGATGTATTTAAGCATAGAGTTGATTTTAGTTTTGTTAAAATTGTATATGTGTGTTAGAATAGGACGGAGAACTACTGTTCCGCTCCCTCATCTGTTGGAGAGAGACAGAGAGATTTGCTATTTCTCTCTGGTTAATAAGGAAAACTTTGAAAATAATTAATAGCTCTTAAAGTCGAATAGTAAGCTTTGTTTGGTAATTATATTTGTATAGAACATGTTAAATTCAACAATAATTAAGTTTTAAATATAATGTAACTTTGACAGTTTAGCGAGAATTAGCTCGGACGTTGAAAGGGGTTTTTTATTATTATTAGTTAAAGTAATAGCGTCCGGCTATAATTAGCGAGTATTATCTCTTAAGAATGTAACACTCTTGGGGAAATATGTAAAGGGAATAAAGATATATAGATCTATAAATGTAATTTTGTTATGTAAAGATGTTTAAAGTTTAACATGATTTTGTGACTAGAGTTTTATATGTATAACGTTTTTAATATGCTTGTATAATGTGTTTTTATGGTATAAAGGTAATTAGAGTGTTTTGAATTGTGAATTACAATGTTTGGGAAAAACCGTAAATTCTTTAAGTAAATAAGGAAATTGGCGCATTAGCATTGGCCGATGTGTCACTTGAAATGTAACTAGTTGCGATAGGTAACTTTTACCATAAATATAACCGGCCTGCGAGCCGAACGGGTTTCGATAATTTTGGTTTCGTCAGTTTTAAGTTCCGATTACTTTGAGTATTGTATGTTTTCGATCTCAATAAAGTTCATGGTAGCGATCCTACCACTTTGTCACCTCAAATCAGCGTTTTCATTCAAATACAGTCCACTTGACCAATACAGAACCGATTTTGACGATTCTATTTTTGTTTAGTAGGTATATTTCGTAGGTGGTCCCATATAAATGTTATCTAAATTGATTCAGCGCTTTTTGAAAAAGTCAACAATTAGTACAAACATAAAAACAAAAACAGCAAAATCGTAGTTGTTACGATTGAAATCGGTTGTTTTTAACGTGTTCAGCGTTGTCGATTATTTATTAGAATTGATCATTTTTATTCAGTTATTAAAAAAATATTTGCTGAAGCTGAGGAATTTAAAATATAAATTCCTAAAATAGTTCCTAATAAAAAACCACTTTAATTAAACAAATAAATTTAATACTTCCCGGGATTCTGAGGCATACCCATGTAAAGATAACTACCTACGCCGATCACTAGTTATGAGACTCATATACGCCTATGCTTTTTAATTTGTACATAATTAGATGAAATTACTAATTGCAAATATGTAGAATAAATACGAAAGCAGATTAAAATGTTTTTAAATTATGTTGCAGTATCGAGGAAAACAATATGATAAGTGACTATGCGTCGTCCCAGGACCATGAGTATGATGAAAATTTGGTCCTTGAGAATTAACACGAGGATGGCAGTTAATTATATTTTAATAAATATTTTTTAAGATCCGGGTAATATATAATGATATCCGGATTTAAGAAAGTGGCAACCCTGACTAAAATTGAGAAATACCGCATAATTTTTAGATAACGCGGAATTAGATTGTGTTTTTAATAGTGTATATAAAGGCAGATTTTGCCTATATTTTAGTCTATAAATGATCATCTAATACGGTGTTATTGTGGAAAAAATAAATAAATAAGAAAAATGACAAAAATATTTATATTTCATTAGTTTTTTAAAGTATGAAGACAAAATTTTGTTTAAAAATCTGGTATTATATTATGTAATAACATATAATTATCAAAACTTAACTAAGCAGCTTAGTTCTTTTTTAATAATTTTTTTTATTATTTTTGTGACCCGGATATACGTCAAATTTGAGATTTTTTTTAAAAGTAACTACATGTCGTATCAATGCCGGAGTTTTACTGTAGAGCTTAAAATGATCCAAACTATTGATTTTTGCAATAAAAACAGCATGTTACAAAATTAGGGGTTTTAATAATATTTTTTAAGATCCGGGTAATATATAATGATATCCGGATTTAAGAAAGTGGCAACCCTGACTAAAATTGAGAAATACCGCATAACTTCTAGATAACGCGGAATTAGATTGTGTTTTTAATAGTGTATATAAAGGCAGATTTTGCCTATATTTTAGTCTATAAATGATCATCTAATACGGTGTTATTGTGGAAAAAATAAATAAATAAGAAAAATGGCAAAAATATTTATATTTCATTAGTTTTTTAAAGTATGAAGACAAAATTTTGTTTAAAAATGTGGTATTATATATGTAATAACATATAATTATCAAAACTTAACTAAGCAGCTTAGTTCTTTTTTAATAATTTTTTTTATTATTTTTGTGACCCGGATATACGTCAAATTTGAGATTTTTTTTAAAATTAACTACATGTCGTATCAATGCCGGAGTTTTACTGTAGAGCTTAAAATGATCCAAACTATTGATTTTTGCAATAAAAACAGCATGTTACAAAATTAGGGTTTTTAATACACTGTGCAACAGTTGGACCACGGCCGGTCCCCAGGCAAACCACCTCGCCTGGCAGAGGTACCTCCCGTTTCTCGACTATCTCATGGTGTGGGGAGTTTGTTTGTTTGTAATCTAAAGAGATTACAATGAAGATTGTACAAGACAGAAATTAGTTAGGGAGTCGTTGGATAGGTTTTTTTAAATATTGTACGTTTGCGAAAACCATTTTTCAATTTAGGGATCCATCTTCGAAATATTAATTTTTCTGTTAAAGTCATTGTCATGCGGATTTCTGCCCGCATGCGTGCGGCGTTTCCAAAGCGACCCGCGTGCGTGTGCCACGCATAACAATAAAAGGACCCTAAAAACATGTACTGAAACGATAGGTTGCGGGCGCTACACATGCGGGCATGGCCCACATGCGGCCAGAAATCCGCATGACAATAAAAGCGCCTGTTAGTGACGGACTCCACATAGCTTTAACTATAATATACTTACCTATAAGTAGAACATAAGTAGCTATAACCATTATGTAAACGCAAAGCTGGGACGAAAGCGTCTCGACCTGCTGCACTCAGTTTGAGCTAAACCAACAACGGCTACGCATCTCGTGGCCCACATTTTATTTTTCTGTATTACTGTTATCTTATATTTGTGTTTGTTTTGTGATTGACTTTAAAACTTTGTTTTTTACTTTATGAACTGTCTCAATAAACTGTGTGAAACTACCAGTGCGTGTTTTTCGATCCGGCCCGAAGGACCAGATATTACTTATGGGTCCTGTCTTGTATAATGTTCTTCAGTTACTACAAAGGAAAATTTGTTATGTTCTATGCTACTCAAAAGTGCGACTTTGTGAGTTTTTCTTTCTATAATTGAACTTGAACTGAAGAACGTTACACATGACAGGAGCTTTGATTTAAGGAAAGAAAGAATATGTGATTTTTTTGCAGGGATTCATAAACAATATGGAGATTAGGATCAGTGGCGTGCACAGAGTTTACACATAGGGTAGGCAGAAATAAAATTTTATATAAAAATGGAAAACTTACCATTAGTGTATCAGTTAACTTCACGGGCGTAGCCAGGTTTTAATATCGGGGGGGGTTCAAGAAAAAAAAAACGTTAAATTTGCATGAAATTAAATTAATATTATTATGAAAAATTATATGAAAAGTGTGAGACAAAACAGTAGGTTAGGTTGATTTTGATTCTCGAATGTAGACGCATTAGAGAATTAATCTTCTGTTTTTCTTTTTAAATATATCCACCACTTCATCCGCATCAATTTCTGTCCCATAGTGAATATTCATTAAAGCCAAACCGTTCAGTCTGTTTTCACTCGTTGTGTTGCGTAAGTAGTTTTTCAGTCTCCTTAGGCTTTCTTAAAAAAACCTTTAACATGTTTGACAAATTGAGAATTTAATTAAAACTTTAACGTCAATTTCTTTTCCTCTGTTTCCTCTACACTGTACCTTCTTTCAATTCTGACAATAAGGTAAATAACTCTTCTCGGGCAGAGGTCAAACTTTAATGGTGGGTCGCGATGGTTTCATACAAATATGTTGACCGTCCAGTCTAATTTAACCTACGCTTGTCAGTTTTACAAATTATGAAAAATTTCATCGTCCAAGTACTTTTATTAAAATAACTACCATAAAGAAGTTATTTGGTGTCGAAATTACATATTGTAATAAGAACAATTGGTTCATTGAGATGTGAATATGATCAGGATTAATATTCAATTGCAAGTAACTAGGGAGTAACAATCGTTGGTTTGTTTACATTATTGCCGGATTATATTGAAAGATGGTAGGTAGGCATACTATGAATTTACTTACGCACGTTATTAAGGCAAGTAGGTAAGTTACTTGAAGTGAAATCACAGCGCAATGAATAATCAATCAAACAAATACAAAATAACTGTGTTCACTGCAGTTTATGTTCCACTGGTGACAACAGCCAAACTGACTGAGCGCAATAAGTGCGGTTCGGGGTACGGCACGAAAACATACGAAAGTAACCGAATGCTAAAATTCGAATGATAAAATCGGCGGCGACGGGTGGCAGCCCGAAGAGTTTTTATACTCGCCATCTTCGAATATTTTGAACTTTTCGGGGGGGGTTTGAACCCCCAAAACCCCCCCCTTGGCTACGCCCGTGGTTAACTTTAACTGGCCTTTTCAACTGGTCTCGTTACCTACGACTTTTTAAATACGTGAAACTTTAAACAAGACTCTGGGTGCTTTTCACAGAGATTGTGCTACCTATTTTAACGAGGCATTTAAAGCCAGTGTCATTCCAAACTGTTTTACTGTTAGACAATAAAATGCACGAAAAACAATACAGTATATCCGTGTATACAATTCGCGGAGCCAGTTATTAATTAATATTAATTTATTTTAAATAAACGAAACTCTAGCACACACCTTCCATTAGCTATTATTTGAGATTTCTCACTTCGAAAACACGCCGTCTTTTAGTTTAGCTCTAAACACACATTTCCAGCACAGTTCTCGTAGCTAAAGTTATCCATTATCCTGAATTACTCAAACATTTAGCAACAAGAAATAGCTACTTTCAATTATCAACAAATGCGCAATAAGCTAATTTATAATAATTTTCTTTCAATCTTCGTTACACTTGCAACCAGTAAACAAAGGATATGGCATTATTTTAAATAATTTCCAAGAATGGACTCACAAAAAACAAGTATAAAATGAAATGGTTCTTATTTGTAATCTCAAAGAGCATCATTGTCTTGCACCATCTTGCAGCTATTAAAAAATATACGGCAAATTGTTAATACCAACTAAATTCTTGTTAGCACTACTTTCATATTAGACTTCTTAAAATGGCCGTGTAATCAAACAAGCAGTGCCTACAAATCACGCACACACTCGCAATTTCAGTACAAAATTATTCACATACATAAATAGCGGCTACACTGTAACCATATAAAATACTGTACTTGTGTTTGTGAAAAAATGGCGAAAGACAGGCAGAATGTTGTCTGCTTATGACACCAGTCGGCAGCACTGTCACATAATGCGATGAGACGATTCTGTTAACCAACTTTAGTACTGCGTTTTTTCTCGGAAACGGTAGGTGGCGCTGTTTACGAGTTGAGTAGATATTGTTATAATTAAATGGAAACGGAGGGCGTAACGGTAAATGAACATTAAAGTATCGTGTAATATAATACGTATAGTCCAGTAAATAAAAGATTTGAGGTCGCATTAAAGACACCTGACTAAAATGGTTTGGAAATAAAAGAATTGGTGTTTTACTAAGCATTCGTGGTAATTTTGTGATTGTAAGGGCGTTCAACCCTTAGAAATACCTAAAGACGCCTTTTAACTTGTATACGCCAAACAATAAATGCACTTTTGGCATCGATATGGGAAACATTAGATAAGGTTACTCGCTCTGTTTGTTTCTGAACCAGCGTGTTCGTCTTGCGGGGGCTGAAGCGGGGTGAAGAGGGAGGCATGTATTTAAACAAATATCGCCGTTGTGTGATAAGCTTAAGGTTTATGTATTTAATGTTATCTACTAGTGACATCTAGCGACGAGTAGAGAGGCATGTATTTAATTAATGTTATCTACTGGCGACATCTAGCGACGAGTAGCGTAGCATCACTATAAAATGACAAAATATTCATAAAATAACAAGAAAAAAGTGATAAGAAATGTTGCTGTTAGTTTTGTTCTTTATTTTTTTATTGTTTTAGCACATTTCACTGCACTGTAGACATATTTTCATTTAAATACGGGATGTTTACTCGTCGCTTGTCAGATTGCGAATGGTGCGCGAAAAGGCGGCGCTACTCAACATAGAGGAGCAAACCACTATCAGCGACTACGCAGTCGGGGACTATTAACCTCATCTAATGTCTCTCATATCGATGACTTTTGGGGAAAACTGAGATTTATAACTATAGTTACCTTATAAATATGGTACTTAAGTTGTCCCTAGTTTAAAGCAATAAATTCTTAATATTACGATATTTTTTATATTATTGCGTGAAAAATAATACTTACAAAATGGAGCCTTCGGAGATTTTTATGTTTTTTAAGTCTAATTGTAAGGCTTGAACATGTGTTAAGTTTTCACCTAGGTGACTATTTCAGAACCCAGTTAAAAACGATTTTTTAAAGATTTCTGTAGTACACATTAAAGACACTACAAATATTTTCTTGGCTGTGCCGTAACACTAATATTATCTATTGGAAATCATCATCGTCCCTTGTACAAACAAAGAAGTTTCTTCTTAAAACGCATTTTAACTAAAATGTATTAGACATTATAATTATATTTCAAACGCCGAGAAGGTGCGTCAGCTGCCACGTACGCATAGCCAGTGTGCGACAGAGACGGAGCTATTGGGTGCGAAAAAGACAAGTGCGCGGATAGCTAGATGGAAAGTGCGAAACGCAAATGTGATAAAATGCACAATATGATAGGTAGGTAGTAGTTATTTAATAATAATTGTGTCATACTCATTGGATTGTGGGCATCCAAACGTGATCATAGTACTACCGTCCTACTGATTTACCATATAGATATTGTTTTGGCCGCTAGTAAAACTCATTTTTATGTACTTCAAAGTGGACTGTATTAATTTAAATAAAGAGCTTTACATTTTCGGTTCTGAGAGCGATGGACGCCATCTTAACTCTAACAGACAATGCTGCCACAATTACACAAAAATAAAAATCTTATGTACGTATTGTACATAGTCCCAAACCACAAAATAAAAAAGAAATCCTCTTCTAAAGTAAAACTCATACTTAATATTGTAAAAAGTAACTTATACATATAACAGTTCAGTTAAACTAAATTGAAATCTTCAATTTAAAAATGTAACACAAAACAAACTTGTGTTAAGAAACTTGTGGTAGGTAAGAAACATTTTAACATTAATGTTAAGTTATATTTAGTATTTTTTTTGCAAAATACTTTAAATTGTTACATGAAGACATTATACATAAAACAAACAATGATAACAATATTAATCAATGGGAAGAACACACACTTTGTGAATACTAGTTCTTACAATAGAGCCTTTGCTCGTACGTATGGAAAGTGCTCTCACTTTGCCATCAGCCCCGGGAAACAATTCAACAACTCTGGCCATGGGCCATTGTATTGGGCTTACATTGTCTTCCTTTAGTAACACTAAAGTTCCTACTTTTACATTTTGAATATCAGTGTACCATTTAGGTCGGTTTTGTAATTGAACAAGGTACTGTTTGTGCCATTGTTTCCAGAAGTTTTGAACCATCTGGGTACACTGTTGCCAGAACTTTAAACGATTTACAGGTAATAAAGTACAATCACCCTCAGGATAACAAGTCAATGGGGCACCAGTCAAGAAGTGACCTGGTGTCAAATATGGCATTTCATGCGAGTCAGTTGCTGGCAAGGCTGTTATGGGGCGAGAGTTTAATATGCCCTCTATTTGAATGACAACCGTATTTAACTGTTCAAAAGTCAGTACAGTATTGCCGACAACCCTCTTCAAATGGTGTTTACAGCTTTTAATCCCCGCCTCCCAAAGACCACCGAATACTGGAGAGTAGCTGGGTATAAATTTAAATGTTATGCCCAAATCGGCAGCGAAGCTTTCAACTGCATTTCTGTGGTCTGTGGCAGACTGCAGATCATACAATGACCTTAACTTATTATCGGCACCTTTAAATGTGCTTGCATTATCACAATAAATTATCAATGGTTTATTTCTACGAGAAATAAATCTTTTAAGAGCATTTAGAAACGCATCTGTCGTAAGGTCTGATACTAACTCGATATGTATCGCCTTTGTTATAAAACACACAAACAATGCAATATATGCCTTATAAATAATGGGCTTCCTTACTCTAAGCATTTTTACATTAAATGGCCCGCCATAATCAATTCCAACTTTTTCAAAAACTCTGGACGGATTTACCCTGTCAGACGGTAGCGAACCCATTAATTGTTCTGCATTTTTAGCTTTCAATTTAAAACAAATTATACATTTGTGTAATACATGCTTAACTTCTCTGATACCATTAACAATATGATACATTTGACAAAGATTAGTCAGTACTAATTTGGGTCCAGCATGCAAAAGTTTTCTATGCTCCTTTTCAATGAGATAGTGCACAATTTTAGAGCCTTTAGGCAAAATTATAGGATGTTTTATAGAATAAGAAACATTTGCATGTTGCAGCCGGCCTCCTACTCGGAGAATGTTCATACCATCTAGGAATGGACTTAACGCCTTGAGATTGGATTTTATAGGACTATTACACTGTAATGCCTGAATGTCTTCACTGAAGAATTTATTTTGTTCACATCTTAATATGATTTTTAAAGAATGATCCAGTTCTTGAGGCGTCAAGTTCCCTGATTGCCTATCTTTTTTACATTTAATTTTTAAATTGTTTACAAATCTATACATGTAGGCTATTATTCTTTTCATTTTATCAATGTCTGAAATGTCATTAAATATTGACAATTGCTCATTTACTGTTGTAACATGTGATAATTTTAACTCAGGGATATCTCCTGGCATTTCAAAATCTTTATCTTTAGGTTGATAGTCTACCTGCTGTAAAAAGGTTGGCCCATGCCACCACAGCTTGTGCTCCTGCAATAGGTGCGGCTCTACTCCACGGGAGAGGCAGTCGGTAGGGTTCTCAGATGTATTAACATAATGCCAAGAAAAATCCTTGGTCAGCTCATTTATACATTTTACTCTATTTGCTACATACACAGTGAGCTTCATAGGATTAGTTTTTAGCCAAGCAAGTACGACTTGCGAGTCAACATACAGATGTACATTTGTGTCAAAACGCGTTCTCATAGTGTCATAGACTTTGTTGACTAACTTAGCCAATAGCAAGGCGCTATTTAATTCTAAACGAGGCGTAGACAATTTTTTTACAGGATTGACACGCGATTTAGAGCACAGCAGATTTACTGAAACTTCATCATTGGAATTAACAATTCTTAAGTACAAGCAACATCCATACGCCTTATTCGAAGCGTCAGCAAATCCTACAATAGTCAAAGACTTTGCCTGATGTGTATCTATACATCGGTTTACAATAATTTCAGACATTTTACACAGACTGTTTAAATATTTCTGGAATTCTTTATTAATTTGAATTGGCAAAATAGTATCCCAATTTACATCAGCTAACCATGTTTGCTGCATTATGAGTTTTGCAATGACCACTAAGGGACCTACAAGACCCAGAGGGTCAAATATCCTGCTTATAAAAGCCAATACACTACGTTTTGTATATGAATCTTTAATTTCTTGTGGAGGAGCACTTATTACAAGAGTGTCCCTATCCAAATTACATTTTATACCTAATGTTCTTACATAAGAATCTTCATTATCAGATAAGTGAACATCACTACCTTTTTGTTGACAATCGGTGGGTATATTTTTTAACAAACTTTTATCATTAGCACACCATTTATGCAATTCAAACCCCCCTAGATTTAGTAATTCAATCAACTGGTCACGAGCTTTTATTAATTGACACATGTCATTATTTAAAATATTAGCATCATCGATGTAGGTATTATCACGCAGGACCTCAGCAGCTAATGGGAAACGTTCCCTATACCTTCTCACTAATTCCTCTAAACAGCGAGTTGCGAGAAAAGACGAGCTCTTTAGACCATACGTCACAGTTTGAAGTTGAAGACACTGAATGTCAGCATCTGGAGATGGTCTCCATAAAATGTTTTGTAATGGACAGTGTGATGGCGCCACCTTAACTTGACGGTACATCTTTTTTATATCACAATTAATTACATATCTGTATAACCTATACAGCAACAGAATATTAAACAGATCATTTTGCACAACAGGCCCATTTAATAAGACATCATTCAACGATATTTTTGCCAAAGATTGCATTGAGCCGTCAAAGACTACTCTTAATTTTGTGGTCACACTATTTTCATTGAAAACAGGGTGATGAGCTAAAAAGAACAGAGCTTGTTTATCCAAATCATATTCAGAAATATCAATATATGTAGCGTGGCCTAACTCTATATACTCTTTTATGAAGGCATTATATTTTTGATACAGAGAGTCATCTTTAGTGAATCTGATTTCCAAGTTTCGGAATCGTTTTAATGCACATGACAGGGAATCTCCTAAATGCAAGCTATCAATATCTTGTTTGAGAGGAAGTTGAACTTCAAACCTACCATCTTTTAAAATGACTGACTCTTGAAATATTTTTTCAGCTAATTCCTGTTCAGAGTTGGCCTCAGTATAAATTTCAGGAACTTTTTCAGTCTCCCAGAACTGTGACAAAGTGTTTTCTAATTTACTTTCAAAATCAAGGTCATTTACCTGAGAATTCAGTTTTAAGTTTTCCTTACTAGTACACAGGTTAGCCGCAGCTAGGTATGAAGCAGGGGTGGAGATGCCCGAAGACACTTTCCCCGCTGCAACATAGCCAAAGCTGGTGTTTTGTAGGTATAGCTCCCCAGGTATTACAGGTAGCTGTTCACGTTGGAGGATCTGGAAGAAGATGTCACAGCCTAGGAGAATACTAATTTTGTCACAGACATAAAAGTCTTCATCTGCCAACTTGACATACGAAGGTAAGTTTAGTTTTTTATTTTGCACTACAAATTGAGGCATATTACACGTTATGTTTTTTATAGAATGACATGTCACAGACATGTTAAAATCATTTACAGTTGAATAGATGTCCAATGTGGTCTGTTGTGTTGTTTTACTGGAGCCATCACATATACCTGTCACAATAGTGTTAGTGGGTTGTAACTTACACCCTAGCTTTTCTGTTAAATCAGCGCAAATAAATGAAACCTGGCTGCCAGAGTCAAGCAAAGCCCGAACAAACATAGGCTGCCCATTTTTATCAAACAGCTTTAATTTAATTGTTGGCAATAACACATTGTCACTGACACTAGCCAATAAGCTTATCTGCCCATGCCCTGATTTTTGAGGAACATCCTCGTGCAATAAATTATTATGATCGCCCTTACACACCGTGCACTTAAACTTAAAAAGGCATTTTTTATCACCGTGGCTGTTTAAACATATGTAGCATAATTTATTAACATCCACAAACTGTTTACGCTTTGAAATATCAGCAAGTTTAAACTTTGGACACAGATGTAGC